>JBAHVR010000127.1:0-32500 GCA_036898135.1 Oncomelania hupensis
GGGATACATTTCTGACGACCTTTACAACCAGAAAGGCATACATGGTCCGCCTATGTGGCTCAAAACCGAACTTCACAGAAAGTCAAAACACAGATGACATTTAAAATCAAATGAAATTTAAAATTTAAAACAAAATGCATTCAAAGCTTAAGACGTTACGGATTGTAATAAATATTATCCAAATGCGAAAGATCTAACACGCTAACAGTTCTTTAAAAGTACCCGCAAAGTAAAAAGGATGCATTTCGGTTACATTATTCTTGAGATAAGGCCCAAAGTGGGTTTCCGACAAGAAAGAGAAATTCTCAACGACTGACCGACTGACAACCAATCTGCTACTGGACGATGGCCCATGATTTGAAGTACCTGTATACCAAAGCTCGACAAAATAGCTTCAGCCATTTTTAAACAAATATTGAGCAAAATGTGCCTGACTACAAAATGACTCCAGAGATCTTGACCTTTGCGGTAGAGCCAATAGGACACAGGACACTGAGCTTGGTCATGTTCCTAGGAAGTTTGATCAAAATCCGTTCAGTGGGTCTTGAGATATGGCGACTGACTGACCGACATTTGGCTCATTCTGATTCCCGACTGTTTCAAGGTATTTCCAAAGTCTGGAAATCCCAAAAGTGGACTGCTGGTCAAGGCAACCAAAAGACGCTTTAGTGCAAGTGTGTGTTACTTTTTAAAGTGTGCATGGCGTAAACAACAACAGAGAAAATAAATGTCAAAAATAAATAAATAAGAGAGCAAACAAGAATAAAATAAAATAAAAAAATTTATTTAAAAAAAACACACACACACAAATTACACAACAGAATTAGAAAAATTATTATAAATATAAAATATTTTTTTTTTAAATATATATAAAATAAAAGCATGTCAGGGTTGCACAGAGTAATCTCCCTCTTCACACCCATTACTTCGCATTCTTATATTATAATGATGTCTATATTCTATTTTGTTTTTGTAAACGGGGGTTTCGATAAATTAGGGTGCAGCCGCAGCGACCCTGCATGGGATGCCTTCATTGTAAAGTGACCGGCTGGTGGAATGGCTTCAGTGTTACCATTAGGGCTGTTTCAGCCGATCTTTTATACAGATCGAGGGCGAGTCCTCTTTCAACCAAGTTGTGGTCGTGATTTGTCACTGTGCAGTTTGCTGGACTCTATAAACAATGACTAACTAACTAACTTCGTATGCTTTACAAGATGAAATCCTTTCCAATGGTTTTCATGAAGTGATTTTGAATTTCTTTATGTAATATACTCATTCCCATTTTTGTATGTAAACACAAGATCAGATTTTCATAACACAATTTTGAATTTCTTTATGTGTCTTTGATCATGTTTTGGCAGACTCGCTTTATAATGTGAGTTGGAATGTGTTTAAATCATATTCCCCCAATAATAATAATAATTATTATTATTATGAATATTTATGTGCCTAATCTAGACTAAGTAAGCTCCAGGCGCTTATATGAGTACAACTTTAACTATAAAACAAAATGAGAAAAACTCATTAACAATAACTTTATATGTATAGATGTCAACTAAGGACTCTCTCTCACACACACCACACATACACAATTATAATCATGTATGCTTTGTGCAACCTTGAAACATTCTCATAAAGCAATTTTGAGTTTCTTTATGTAACATAACATGTTTTGTATGGCGTGAGGAACTCAAGAAAGGTTTTACATAACACGGTTTTACATTTTTTTCATGCAATATACCTCCAATTTGTATTTCTGTAGGTAACCCTGGAATTGATTTTTTATTACATGCTTTGATGTTTCTTTACTATATGCCACCACGTGTCAGCTTTTTGCAACCCTATAACGGATTTTCGTAACGCGATTTTTAATTTTAGGACAATATATCTCCCCAATATTATGCTTTGTGCAACCCTTGCAACTGATTTTTTATTAGATGAGGTTGAATTCAGAAATATTAAACACACCCACTCCACTTTGAACTTTTCGTACAAGCCTACAACGGTTTTCCATAACATGGCGAGTTTTGTTGCATAATTAATAATATACATCCTACCTCCACCCTTTACACAATCACTGGATCTCCGTATCCCCAACCATTCCTCCCGTCCCCCACTCTCTTCCACCTAACTGATTTTCCTTGAATTCTTCTGCAGTTCGCCTTTTAATTCAAATTTTATTCAGCCACCCCTCCCCCCCCTTCACTTCCTTCCCCCACCTCTCTTTCACAAAACGTATTAATTCTGTACCTTTATCTGTAGCGTTCACTTTAAATACTGAATGTGCACGGCGTGGATTCGTCTTATTTTTTGTCGAAACGGGCATGCTTTTGCCTTTTTGCAAACATCAGATTCTCAATACTGCAATCACTGGATCTGAGTCCCACTAGCACTAGATGATGTTTAGCTTCTTAATGTAATACTCCGACCCCCCCACCACTCCCCTTTCCCTCCACAAACCATCACCACCCCCATCTTACCCTTATTTGTAACAGTCATACAGCTCTAGTCAAAGGCTTTGTTTTATGCTTTTGTGCAACCCTGCAATCACAAGTGCCTCAAAAAAAAAATTTTTTTTTTTAATAAAGAAGAAAACAAGAGTTAGACAAAAGGATTGTTGGTGGTTTTGTTGTTTGTTTTTCAAAACAGGAAGAAGAAAAGAGCAAGAACGAGAAACAGAAGTAAGAGGTACCCATAGAGAATTGGTAGGCTTGTAGCTGGTCTGAAATAAGCAGAAACAGATATACAAATCACAAGCAGATGTATACAGTGAACAAATAATATAAATAAATAAATAAATATATATATATATATATATTTTAAATAACAAAAGCATTGGTCAGGGTTGGCTACACTATTTTTGTATAGCAGTTTTTAGGATGTGGGATCAAAAGTCAATTACAAAACATTAAGCGGTTATATCTTAGGAGCATAGTTCAAACCTATTAGTATTAAATAGTAGTATTAAATAGTAGTAGTAGTAGTAGTAGTAGTAGTAGTAGTAGTAGTAGTAGTAGTAGTAGTAGTAATAATAATAATAATAATAATAATAATAATAAAAACTACAATGTAATAATAATAATTTTAAAAAAATTTAATTTCTTTATAGAGTGCTTTTTCCTAAATAAATCAGTTGAAAGATCAGAAAAACCAAGTTGCAAAAAACTAACCCTAACTGGGTCTTCGGCTTTATTTCAGAGAAAGGAGGTAACAGGCTTAAACCACACTCCTTAAAAATCACCACAGTAACTTCCACCAGAAAATAATAAATAGAGAAAAAAAAAAGAAGAAACAGAAAAATACGAAAAATCATACTTCATCACACACAAACCCCAGAAATAAAACAAGTAGATGATATTTATCGCTTAGACAAATACACCATACAATGTCTGTCAAAATTTACCTGCTTAAAGCTTGAAAGGGTAACAGTTTCATTAAAGGTAAAAGCTGTCCTTAAAGGGTTAAAATGTCCTAAAAGGTTAAAGTGTATTCAAAGGATTAAAATGTCCTCAAAGCAGAGCTGCCTACCTGTCAAAGTAAGAATCAGTAACACAAGCTCCAAAAATCAGGGACACAAGAAAATCTTCAGGGACACTCGCGATTATCAATAAAAAAAGGATGTTCCAGAACTAAAAGCGTTGTTCCCATGTACGGTAACTTTATTTAATTGCTCCACTTACATTTTTCAAGTTTATTTTTCTTATTCATTGCAAAGTTATTTTATTCAATTCCTCTACAATACTTTTGTTTAGTTCGTGACAGTTGCAAAATTGTTTTTAAGAGGCACTAATTATAGATCTAATTGTATCTGTCTTTCACTATCAGCCTGAGGGCGTTTGAGAAGTTCAAATAATACAGTCACAAAAAATGCAATATTTGAGAATAATACTTATTTTTTTGAGAAATTTCTTTGAGAATGGCAGTCCCTTTGCTTCTACCACACTGAATGTTTTGGGCAATTTTAGAGTCGGGAAACATTTTTGGCAGCACTTTATTAAAAATAACCAGAGAACTAATGCCAATGGGGATATTTAAATCTGTCACCGTATTAACGAGCATGTCTTCTGCACATATCACTGCAGTACTAATACTGTCTTCCTTTGCATTTGCTAATGTAGACTGAAAAAAAACCCTGATATTTTTTGGCACTTGCTCTGTTCTGAAGCTTTCTTCTCGTTATCCAAATGTTTTTTTTGTTTTTTTAATACTATGCCTTCGACAGTCGTCAAATCCACCATGCGCAATTGAAAATTGGCTGTCACACCGTTTGCAGTATGCGAAACGCCGAAAGTTGCAGCTTTTTTTCCCACTGAAAGGCACGGAAACGTTTTAGAATATTCGTCATGAAACGATTGTTGTCTCTTTAGTGTCTTTATTTCTTTTTCTTTTGGTAGCGTTTTCTCTCTGTCAGACTCGCTGTCTGTTTCGTCCTCTATTAGAACAGAATCAAGCACAGTATCCGAAACTCGCTTCGCCACGTTCGAAAAGTGCGACCTCTGTATGAAGGTAATATTCGCGCATGCTGTGAAGCAGCTTCCGTTTAAAGACAAAACTCGACAACTTCTGACCGTCTGCTACTCCGCTTCGTATAAGTAAGCGCAAGCAAATGATAGTGCTTGGTATTAAAAAAAAAAAGTTAAGTTTTTTTTTCCGTAACTTTCGTTTAGTCTCCGTACTTTCCGTAGCAAAGGTCATTTGTTGATAATTTCCGTAACAAAATACAGAAAATCGTAACGGTAGGCAGTTCTGTTAAAGGTTCAAGGTTACAACAAAAACAAAACCAGGTTAACAATATATATTATTTTAAAAAGGTTCAAAACAAAATGTTAGTGTTATTCCAACAGGAAAACAAAGTTAGGGTGCTTCAAAAGAAATGTTCGAAGTAACCAATGATATGAGATTCTAAGATAACAGAAACCAGAGGACAACAATTATCATGCAACCCATGCGTTATCCCACAACACAGAGATTATGTTAATGTGCCCTACAGTCGCAAAAACCAATAATAATAATACCACGCAAAAATAATCTAAAAATGCTGCCAATGGCAATGTTTGTTTGACCGCCTCTGTGCTTATATAAAGGGTGGTTGAATAATACCTCTCTACTGAAAAGGGCTGATAACAGTCCCACACTGGCATCAAACAACATGTATTGTCACCCTTACAGTGATAAAGTTTCATTGTTGGCCTCTTATATCATCTCAAAGCAATGAGAACAGCCCCTGGCGGCCCATCCCTGACCCTTGGTGTCATATCTTAGGTCAGCTGAACATCCTCAACTCATGTAGTGTCAGGCAACAGGCTTGCTCTCGTCACTGCGAGCTGACATCAGAGATCAGCAATTGCTAAATTCTACCACAGCAAGAATGGCAAAACAGGTTTGGTTTTATGCGGGCTGCAGCATCATTTACAAACATTCCCAGCAATTTCCCCCCAGGGAGTTACGTTTCAACTGATGTATACAATAGCTAGGCCAAACCCACACTGCAAAACTCTAGGCGGCACCGCTACTGAGATGTTCAAATGTTTCTTATATAAATTACGCTGATGTCTCAAAAAGAGCTCCAGATAGCTAATTAAAATGGAAAGAATAACTAAGAGTTTTCAAAATGGAATTAACTTTTTATCTTTAGCTTGTATCTTTAGCCCTTGAAAGAAAGGCAGAAAACCACTTAACACAGTAGAAAGAACTCATTTACAATCTACGAAAGCTGATTGAATTGTAAGACAACTACAAAGAGCTAATACAACGAAAAGAATCATGAAGAAGTCTACCAAGACAGAATTAGCTTTATATATATACACAGATATAGTCCTGAAAAGAAATACTTGGAATATATCTGTACTCCTGAAAAGAAATTCTTAAAATAATCTTTAGTCCTTAAAATAAATTTATGAAACTAGCAAAAACAGAAGAGTGAACTAATTTAAACAAATACAAAGTTGAATTATGAGACAAATACAGATATAGGTAACAAAATGAAATAAAATCTGGAAGAGTTACAAACATGATAGAATTAGCTTTATATCTTTTATATCATCAGTCCTTAAAAGATATACACAAAACTAGATCAAACAGAACAAATAACTAAATTACTGACTACAGCGTTGATGGGATTTTGAGACCACTACCGAGATAGTTAACAAAATGAAAAAAATCATACAGGGTTATTAAGAAACTATTCACTTGATATCTTTCAGCCCTTAAAAGGAAATAGATGAAACTAGCAAAACAAGAATAACGAACTAATTTACGAACGACAAAGTTGAAAGAATTATAAACCCAAAACAGATGTTTTAAAAAAAATTTAATATACAAAATTTTTTTTTACCGGGATGGAATTACTTTTTTTGAAATATTTAGTTTTATATTTTTACGCTTTAAAAGAAATACTTAAAATTTTAACTGCAGTCCTTAAAAGAAATACATGAAATTAGCCAAAACAGAAGAAAACTAACTTAAGAACTACACAGTTCTCTCTCTATATAAGACACATTCAGATAGCTAACAAAATGAAATACAGTCATGAACAGACAGCTACACACAAGACGGAATTAGCTTTACATCTTTCACATCGTCCGTCCTTACAAGAACTACACAAAACTAAGCTACAGCGGAAGACATAGCTCAACTGCGAACTGCCAACCACAAAGTTCAAAGAGCTCTGAATTAAATACTGATAGCTAACAAAATGAAATACAGTCATGAACAGTTAAGCTACTAACAAGACGGAATCAGCTTTACATTTTTCGCATCTTCCGTCATTACAAGACACACAAAACTAAGCTACAGCTGAAGACATAACTCAACTGGGGAAGGTAACTACAACACTGAATGAATTAGAAGACAAATACAGATAGCTTGAGAATCACAAAGATCTACCAAAATGGAGGTTATTAGTTACATTGAACTCAATTTTCCCCCAAAACCACGTGAGCTGCCATGGGTGCACAAAATGGAATGCATAAAAAAATTGTTAAAAAAAAAAAAGTCTTACCCTGTGTAGATGCTTGACATTCTAAAACAATGGCAGACAAAAAGACAACAACCTGGATAAATAAATAAGGTCAGGAGTGTTTGTCACATCACTGTCAACTTTGACAGGTTTTTCAGTTTATTTTGAAAACATAAATTTTGCTAAGGGAAGTGGGGTTAGAAGCCAGGTGGTGGGTGTGCAGGTGGGAAGGGGGAGGGGAGGGAGGAATAGTACAAAGACTTTAAAGTTGTACAGTTGTGGTAGCCTATGACTTGACCTCGTCTGCAAAGTTCCACTGCACAATTACAAACAAACCTCTAGGAGCCAGAATGATTGACACATTTCATTGGTCGTGGACCTTTAACAGGAAGAAGAAGAAGAAGCTGAAAAGGTCTCATGCATTGCAATGCTGTTCACAGCAATTTCCCAACTGCCATGGCATTTTCAATTCAAAGGTGAGGAGTCCTCACAGCTCCAATGCTGTTATACTAATCAGTTACCTAGTGTGATGCTCTCCTTGCCTGGGAATCGCCTTACCCCCTCTTTTATTCCTCTGGTGACTGTTAATTAACAAATGTGCTCTCTCTAAACGAATTCATGCCAACTGGAGCGCACAGGGCTGACAGTCTATGATGCCCTCTCTGTTATTAGGCCATACTAACTTCTCAACTGCAAGTGGATGGCATTTTCAGTTCAAGCTGTGTGGTTTTCCTGACAACATGCTGTTGGCCTTGCAAATATCTGTTCTCTGCTCCACACTACAGCAGACTCACAAGGCCATTCCCTCCTACCTGCAACTACCGCCGTTGTTTTAGCAGGGTAGGAAAGTCCTTCCCTTTGAACCTCCAGCAAAAATGCCGAAGGTGGGGGGATTCATGTTAATGCTTTCAACAATCTAGCAGGGACTGGGGATGAGGAAGCAGTTGGTATTCAAACCAGGAAAGGAAGGTGCTGTCCCTTCTCACTCCCCCAACCCCTTGTCACGGGTGGAGCAATCTCATGCATCATCTCCCTACAGCAATCGTGGATCCACTTCAATCTTCTTCTGCTAGCCATGATGAGGCCACCACCCCATTCGCATCTCAAAGATTCTGTAACTTCTGGATTTGTGTGTGTGTGTGTGATTTTCTTTAAATTGCTGGCCCGCGTCTTACCCTCAATTAAAAAAAAAAATATTTTTTAGAAACATGTATTTATTTCTTGTGTTCTCTCACTTAACATCTTCCAATTTATAATTTCTCTTTTCTCAAAACTAGTACTAATAATTTTTTTTCCAATATGAAAGAAGAACGAGTGGTGTTTAAATGTCAACCGATAGATACCAAACCTATATAATAAAGACTTTAGGCAGATCAACTGTAGTGCAAAGGGAAAGCACCACTGGTGCTTATTTAGGGTAGTTATTGCCTCCCTTGTTTAAACCTAGTTTGAGGAATTATTGCCTCCCTTGAAATAATAAAATCGTGATTGCTAATTAAATTTTTGCTCTTGAAAAATAAAAGTAGCCCAATGGCAGCTCAACAGCAAAACACTATGCCACTAATTTGCATAGCATTAGGCTAGTGGAAAACAAAATCCCTTATTACAATATAAAACACCAGCATAATATATAAATATTATTATCATAAACACACGCATAATGGCACATTCATACTAGAAAGCTAAACGAAAAAAAGCGCTAAAAATAAATTCAAAAATACAATAAAGAAAGAAACTACCTTAAATTAAATAGAAATAAAAAAATTATTTATTCAACGTTTAATAACATTAAGAATTTTGATCAGCATCAGATGCCTCCAGAAGAAAAGCGCCCTATGGCTTCATAAGCTATGCTCTAAAACCGTAGACTAGGGTTTACTTGGTCAATATTTTTATCAATGGATGCTATTGCAGACCATAACCTAGGTGTTTATTTGTGATACCTTATTGCTTTCCATTTTAATGTAGCCATTGATTCAAATATTTAGGAGCCACTGTATCAGACAATGAAGGGGTCCCGACAGGAAGTCCTCTCCAGGACTGCAAAAACAACTGCTGCCCTGGCGAGGTTGAAGCCAATTTGGAAAGACAGGACCATCAGTCTACATTCCAAGGTAAGGCTGCTGCGCTCCCTTGTCATCTCCATCTTCCTATATGCTTGCGAAACATGGACCCTCACAGCAGATCTCCAACGAAGAATACAAAGCATGGAGATGAGGTGCTACAGAAGACTTCTGGGCATTTAATATACCCAGCACATCACCAACGACGAAGTCCGACAGACCATCACACAAGCCATTGGACAACACGATGACCTGCTCACAGTGGTTAAAAAACGTAAACTCCGATGGTATGGCCACGTTACCAGATCATCAGGTCTTGCAAAGACCATCCTGCAAGGCACAGTGCAAGAAGATAGAAGAAGAGGAAGACTGAAAAAGAGGTTGGAGGACAACATTCGAGAATGGACTGGTTTGACGCTGAGCGAAACAATCAGGGTTGCTGAGGCCAGGGAAAGATGGAGTACGCTGGTTAAACGATCATCTGTGGTGCCCCTACGACCTCCGAGTTACGGGATAGGATAGAATAGGTTCATATGGAAGAAGGGTTGCTGGCAAAAACAATTTAAAAAAAACTGCTTAAACAACACAACCTCAAAAATAAATAAATAAAAAAAAATAATAATAATAAATTAAAAAATCAAAAATCAAATAAAATAAATAAAAATCCCTGGCAGCAGAAAAGGGAAGATAGATCTGTCCTTTTACCTTATTCCCTAAAAGGACGGCATTTAATAAGGATTAGATCTCCAGAAGGATAGCATCTATTTATATCCAACATTTCACTAACTCCACTCCTGCCCCACCATTTTTTTTTTAAGTGGGAAACAATTATGACCTAAAATTGCTTGTCTCCCTTATTCAATAATTTTTATTTATTTATTTTTGTGGTTGTTTTTGTTGTTATCTCATTTTAGATGTTAAGAAAGCTAGCTGGAAAAAAAAGTTATTTGCAACCTGTACAAGTAAAACAATGTATCAAGCGAAAAAAACAAAAACAAAACCAAAAATATATCTAAAGCCAAGCATATCATACGTAAAAATATTCATTCCCGCAAAAAGCTAGGCACACTGATTGCACACTGATGTCAGTACAGCAGCCATGGGAAGAAGAAGAAAAGAAAAAATGTAAATAAATAAATAAATCCATAACTAAATAAAACTAATAAATGAATAATAGCAGTTAAAAGAAAGTCAATAAATAAATATAATTATTAAAAAAATAATAACAAAAAAAATAATAGTGATAAAACTCAGGCAGACGGCGAAAGGTGCACCTGTAACCTTTTGGTTATTGGGTGAGAGGCCACTGGGACCTCTCTTTCTTCTGGGTCAGCTTAATAATAAGAACAGACCACTTACAAGGCAGGCTTGGCTGTGGAAGGCATTCCTGTGACCCTTTGGTCGTTTAAAAAAAAAGATTTCTGATTTGTTGATTTTTGACACTTTATTGTCCATTTTTATTGGGAAATATTGGGCCACCTGCCCTGGGGAAGGCGTAGTCACAGCCTGTGGAGTGCCCAAACCCAACTTACCTAATATTAGTTGTGTTTTCAAACTTTTGCTGGGGGAGCAAACTGGTGTACCCAAAGAAAACCCTTGAGACGAAAGCAAATAATATTAGAAGAAACATAACACCCAGAGGCGGAGTGGATCCCACACTTGTCAGGCACCATTGGTTTCTAACCTGTGGACAAGGCAAGTTAGACCAAGTGGCCACAACACTCGATGGGGGGAAGAAAAGGCCAATGGGAGCTCCCTTTCTTCTGGACCAGCTTAATGAGGGCTGTGCACTTTTCCTCTCATTCGCTACCCGGATTGTAAACAGATCCCGAACGGACCCCATTCACGGCTGGGCTGACCCCCATTCACGGCTGGGCTGGCTGGACTATGATATGCCTTACTTTCGTTTATGTATGTCCTTCAGTTTGTTGCAGCCAAGGATGGTCACCCATCCAAGCACTGATTCCCCCCCACCCTCCTCCCGCTTAAAGTTGCTTAACCAAACATTTGTAGCATGTGCCCAAACAATTATGCTACTGCGCCACCTGTAGTGAGTTGATCATTTAATAAAAAAATAACTAATTTTGAACACAAAACCAAAAGACATAAATGTAAAAATATATATATATATATATATATATAAAGATTAAAATGAAAAATAAATAAATAAAAAAATGGAAAAAAATGTCTAAAATCACTTAAACTGCATCCTTTGATTTTATAGCTGAAGAGAAAATACTTGGAAACCGCGCACCCAACCTCACAACTCTAAATTAAACAAATGAGGCTTCCTCTAGAAATCAAAAGAATGCAAAGGGAGACAACTGGGTGATTTGTGTGTGTTTGTGCGTGCGTGTGTTCTGTATGACCCAATAAATCATAAACACATATTTCGCGTTAAAAGAAAAAAAACAAAAACAACAACAAAAAAAAACCCAAATAAACGGTGCATTAGAACACAACACCAATAATTTTATGCTTCATCTCTAAACATGGACAAGTGAAGAATTATTCGCTTTTTGTGTGTGTTGTTTTTTTAAATCTTAAAAGAAACACTGTCCAAATTTGAGGGAAAAACCAAAGTTGTCAACATAAAAATGGAAAACCGCTGAATCAACTTCCACAAAGAATTGACCATCAATAAATGTTAGAAAGAAATCGCTAATTCAAAGGGAACTCTCGGCGCAAACTCAGATTTAATTGGTCAGAACATGTCCATACAAAGGAATTCCACGAGGCATAATATTACATCTAAATAAATATAAACGAAAACCTAAACTTTTTTTTTTTTAAATACAAAGGGAGAATAAAGTGGATGACAAAAAAAAAAAAAAAACACTCAAAACAATGACACGGCACATGACTGGGTCACCACGGCACAATACCTAGAGAGAGTGGGGCCATGACACCGTGTTGACCAAAGACTACAGTTAACGCAGACGTGGAACTCCCCGTTATACAGCTTCATCATGCCTACGCCAAACAAACCCATATATAAGACCTTCCATGTTATATAGCTACCGTAAGTCAAATCTTCAGTTTTGTGCCAGTTCTGAAATCTCCGTGTCTATGCAACGCTGTCGCCAGGTATCGTCAACTCCTAACATTCGCAGCTTGGTGGACTGGGGTTGTTGTGCGTTTGCTTGATTCCTTTTTGGGTTGTTTGGTGGTTGCCTGCCGAGTGTGGTCACCCATCCAAGTACTACCCCCAGCTCGATGTTGCTGAACGAAACAATCCTAGTGTTGTGCCCAGACCCATATGTTGTTGTGCCACCCAAACTCTGGCATACCCACTACTAGAAAATGGTTACGTTGGCGACTGCTGGATGATGATGTAGAAAAATAGAACTATAACTCGGCAGCATGGGTAGTAATTTTGTTATTTCTATCTGCCAAAGCCATAAACTATTTCAGCAGCTATAACTCAGCGTTTCTGGAAACTCGGAGTTGTGCTTCATTTTTCTAAATACTCATTACTAATTTCAGGCACTGCAAGGCCAGATGAACAGACCAAGAAATACCTTCTCTTGAGCTTAAATAGCAGGGCAAAAAAAAAAAAATATATATATATATATATATTTTTTTAAATAAAATGAGAAAAATTTTATTTCTTCTAAATAATTTTAACCCAGGACAGAGTTCCACATCTACTACTAAACTGTAAATGGTCTTTGGCCTGACACAGGTCATGTGGGGGGTCACCTGGTAGTCGGTAGATACCATTGAGTTGCTCGCGGTGGTGCTGGGCGCCATGACCCGCACACGCTTGGCCGGCGGCTGCCCATGGGCCGAGGACTGGTCCCCTCCTCCTTGGTTTTGCTGCTGCTGCTGCTGAAAACAACAGACGGCACACCACCTCGCTGAGGAACTGCTACGATAGTTCTGAATCACATTGTTGGATAGTAACAGTGCTGTTATGCTGGAACGTTTTACTCAAAGGATGCCTTTTAAATCTAAAAAAAGGCCCAAATGTGGACATTGTATAGGACTTGTTTGGCTTCTATCTTTCCTTTCTTCTGCTAAAATAGGGATCTTTTGGTAGCGAATGAGCCAAGTGGTGAAAGTGATTCGGGACTGCTTTGTGGTCCTGATTCGGCTCTTGGCAGTCTGCTGGACCCTGTAAACACTGACTATCTATCTATCTATTCGGGACTGCTTTCTATGAGTGAAGTCAGCAGTTTATGCAGCCATTAGCATGCAAAGGGGAAAGCTCACGAATCGCATCGATGCGAGTTTGTGAAAACAGACATTCGACTTCCTGGGTATACTTTGTTTATGACATCGCTTGCATGACCTCCCTAAGGATATGATTGTGTGTAAGGGGCCTTACTCAACCATTTTAAATGTGAAAATGGGGATTAACTTAACACTCGTTTTGAGACTTAGATTGTAATTTAAAGAAAGGTACTGGAAAGCAGGCAAAGTCTGTCTGCTACGGCCATTCATGTAGCATAAAAATGATCAGGCTCACTTGCTGTACGGAAAGAAAGAAACTGACTTTCACAATTTACGAAAGCTGCCTAATATTACTTGAGCAAACCCCAAAAAGAGCCCCCATCCACCTCTTTGGTGAATGAATGAATGGACATTGAAGTTTAACGTCCATATCCACCATTGGTGATAGGCAGATGGGGACAACCCTCCCATGGAGTAAGAGGTAAGGACCTAAATCAACACTGAACCACCAGAGCAATCATACTGATAAGATAAACAGTGAAAAATGGACACTCTTCACTGGATCACCACGGTCACCGTGCGCCAGCAAAAGCTCTACCTCTGAGCTACGGCAACTGGACGCAAGCTGTTCATTTTATTACAAGCATCAACGTGGCACCTGTCTTGACAACTGCAGACAAGCAAGCTGCTATTTTTATTCCAAGCATTAGCGTCGGCATCTGTCTTGACAACAGCACAGGAGCAAGCTGTTGTTTTCATTGCAAGCGATAATGCGGCATCTGCCTCGACAATTACATACAAGTCAATGAAAGATGAAACGATGACCCCTGATTTGACAAAAGAAACCAAGAAAGCAGAGCATGCACGCAAAACATGCAAGAACAGGATGGCGGCAAATGCTCTCTGTATGAAAACGTGCCCACCGCTGGCGTAAAACAGTATCACATTTGCATGACCCCAAAATGCATCGTGATCCTTACAGCGGTAGAATTTAGCCGCCGATCTCAGATTTCATCTCGCAGTGACAAGAGCAGCTCATAAGCGAACTCATTGCCTGATACCGCATCACTGAGCACAGCAAGTGTAACATAAAAACCAAGTTTTGGGCGACGAGCCACAGAAGGCTGCTCTTGTTTTCTGTGAGATGAAATCCTGGAGCTCACAAATCAGTTGTACCAGTGCCACTGTAAGGATGACTACACATTTCTGTTTCCAGCAAATGCTGTTCTATTTCTCCACCTCACAAGTCCTTTTTAATAAGGACTTACTTTTCAACCAGCGAGATCCGGGGTCAGGCCAATGCAGTACTATTACTACTATTGACACAAATCCATAAAACAATGATCGTTTTGTTTAAACCTAACCCTTGCGTTGTACACAAACATTTTGTATCCCCGTGAAACAATTGTCATCGGGAAGTTACACTGAAACTACCCTGTAGAAATATAAAAAAAATATTTGTTTAAAAAAAAATGACGATATTTACAAAAAAACAACAACACCAAAAACCAACTAGCCAAGCCACTCACACGTAGAGGAAAAAAATTGTGTGTTTTTACATTTCTTACTTGGTTCTTGCTAGCGGTGTCTGCCTTGTCCTCGTTGTCGTCATCAGAGATAAACTCTCGCTTGGGGTAGGGGATGGGCATTCCATCAAACACACTGTAACACCATAATAATAATAATGTTTAAAAATAACAATAACCCAAATGTAGTGAAGGGGTCCCCGTAACCTTTGGGTGGTTGGGAAGGGAAGCGTTTGGGGTCTCCCTTTTCTCAAGGCCAGCTTCACAAGGGCAGCGCCTATCTTCTCTCCCTCGCTCTTTCCCTTCCCCGCTTCTAAGCAGATCCAGGTACCCACTCAGCTGGGTGGTCGGGGGTGCTTGGTGCGCTTGTTTCAATCTTTTGGTGTGTGGTTTGGTGGTTGCCTTCCAAGCATCCTTGTCACCCATCCAAATACTAACCTCCCCTGTGTTGCTTACCACCAAACATTGCTAGTGTGTGTCTAAACCACTACACTACTACGGCACTGTAATAATAATAATAATAATAATAATAATAATAATAATAATAATAATAATAATAATATAGGATGGAAGAACGTGCTTTTTCTTTGATGGAACTCAAAGCGCGGCAATGTGAAGGTCGCTATTACAGAAGGTGGAAGAGAAAAACATGTTTAATGTGAAATTCAGATTGACTGCATCCAATACCCTTATTGAAGGGAGTGAGGAAACTGGAGCAACCAGCGAAAACTCTCGGTGGCCTGAAAAGTCTTGCACCTAAGTCATGCCAGTTGGTCCCATGCGGAGTTCAAACCCCAGACGTTCTGCATACAATACCAGCGCCCAGGATACCAACGCCCTATCAATTGCGCTACCAGGCCAACCCCATAATAATAATAATAATAATAATAATAATAATAATAATAATAATAACAACAACAATAATGATGATTCAAGAATACTTAATTATCTCAGAGAAATTAAGACAAACTTTGCTGACAGTCCTACAACAAATTGCAATACATGTGTAAGCAAGGGCAATTACAAACAGTCACTCACTAAAAGGTTGACAAATGTATAGACTATAACGAAGCAACATGCAACAGTAAAGTAATAAAATGCACCAAGTCCCCAATTAAAAACAGTTAAAGGGAGAACAAAATTAGGACAATGCAGCACTAATACACATATAGCACATCATAACACATTTTTATTCACTCTGAGAGACACATATTAAAGTTTGTTTAATAGTTGGATGGTTCGCTGGAACACTTGGGTACACAGAAACGGCGTCCAGATGAGAGAACGTCATACCTAATAAAACTGCTAATAATTATTGTAAAAAAATCCGTAATGCTACTACTTACGCGTTATTTTTCCCCCTTCACCAATCAGGTCCTAAGCGTGGCGTTCTGTGCTACCATACACGCTCACATATTACATACACTGCTCTCACAAACAATTATCGCACACAACCTTCAAACGTGGCATAACGGCAGGGAGATCGCTATGAGAGGACAGAAAGGAAATTGAATTTCCTCTTTACATTTTTTTATAGACTGCAATCAATACTATGATTGACGTTGTAGAGATGGTGATGGTGGCGGTGCTGGAAGTGGAGACAGTACTAGTACAAATTGTAGTACTAATTGGTAGTATAATTAATCTTATGTTATTAGTTTAGTCTTGGCCTTCAGTCACTGTATTCAAAAGTCCTGTATTTTGTGGTCAGTCAAGTAATAGGCTTCAGAAATAAGGCTAAGTTAACTATTCTATTTCATAATATCTAAACGTACTGGTCTCATTGTTTGTTTATTTTTACATGCTTTGGATGTAGGGTGGTTGATTATTATTTTGTAGGTAGTTTAGAAACGCTTCAGATCAAGCATCAACATTGGCAGGACACACACTTTTCCAGGAGCAGACATAGGAAGTGAACACGATCTCGTGATGATGTCTTTCCGGCTCCACTTGAAGAGAGTAAATACAGCAAAGTGCACTAGACTGAAGTTTGACCTGGACAAACTGCAAGACCCGGAGGTGGCAGAACTATTTCAGGCCACAATTGGAGGGAAATTTGCACCACTGCTCATTTTGGGGGCTGGTGAAGTAGATGTCAACACCATGACCACCACCTTCAACTCAGCTGTGACAGATGCCGTAACTGAGATCCTTGGCAAGCACCGACCAAAGAAGAAGCCGTGGATCACACCTGAACTTTTGGATCTGTGTGATAAATGAAGAGAGATGAAAAAGAAAATGAACACCTCACAGGGAGCTGATGTCTACCGAAAAATCAACAATGACATCCAAAAAGGCATGCGTACAGCAAAGGAGAACTGGATAGAGGATCAATGCCAGGAAATAGAGAACAGTCTGAACAAGAACAACAGCAAGAAGGCCTACGAGACTGTGAAGCGGCTGACAAGTGTCAAACAGCCCAAAGTCTCCACGATCCAAAGCAAGTCTGGCATATGTCTTACAGAAGAACAAGAAGTCTTGGACAGATGGACAGAGTACTGCTCTGACCTTTACAACCATACACCAAATGGAGACCCATCAGTTCTAGCATATCCCGAGAACAGAGAAGAAGAATTCTCCCAATTCTCCGGGAAGAAGTTGAGGCAGCAGTGCAAGCGCTAAAGAAAGGGAAGTCAGCGGGAGTGGACAACATACCCGCGGAACTGCTTCAAGCAGGAGGAGAAGCGATGATTGATGCCCTCACCATTATCTGTAACAAGATCTGGCAGAGTGGGGAGTGGCCTATACCATGGACCCAGTCGCTTGTCATCACTCTTCCCAAAAAAGGTAACCTTCAGGAGTGTGAAAATTACCGGACCATCAGCCTCATCAGCCATCCCAGCAAGGTCCTCCTGAAAATAATACTCAACAGGTTGAAACCCCAAGCTGAACAAATCATAGCTAAAGAACAAGCAGGATTCAGGGCAGGGCGAAGTACCACGGAGCAGATTTTCAACCTCAGAATAATCTGTGAGAAATACCTACAGCACCAACAACATCTATATCATGTGTTCATAGACTTCAAGAAGGCGTTTGACCGAGTCTGGCATGCAGCTCTATGGGCAACAATGAAAGTGTACAACATCAGCCCTAAAATTATTGAAGTCATCAAAAGCCTGTATGACAAGGCTACCAGTGCAGTCCTCCACAACAGCGCCATCGGGAACTGGTTCAGAACAACAATAGGTGTGCGTCAAGGATGCCTACTCTCTCCAACACTCTTCAACATCTTCCTAGAGCGCATCATGTCAGATGCTCTTGCAGAACATGAAGGCACAGTCAGCATAGGGCAGGGCTAGAAATTAACTTTTTTCTTTTGGGGGCCACCGGGCCCATTTATTGAAAAATTTGAGGGCCCACAAGCAACTTTCGGGGCCCAACTTGAAAAATATGCAAACAAAAAAACAAAAGAATTATTGACAATATAATAAGTAGAAAGTACAATTTGTCTGATAATCTAAAATAAAAACAATTGAATTTCCAATTTTGCTGATTGATGTCATTTTTATTTGCCTTTTCTTTCACTTTCAAACATTACCAACCAAAAAGGGCAAAAAAAAACACACACACACATTCAGTGACACACATATTCCAGTGACTAGTGAGCCTGAAATGGCCATTAAACAAAATAGAAAAAAATCAAGTGAGTCTCTTGTATAATACTTTTCAGTTTTGTGACTGAGTATTGCACAATACACATCATTAAATTTTTAATATGAGTAACCTAACAAAAAATCTGACCTCAATGCACAAAAGTTCAAAACAAAACCATGAAAGGGAACTAAACTTAACAGTACTCTTCCTCGTTCATTTCAAGGCCATGCCATGGAAATCTTTTTTTCCACCCTTCATTGTAGTTCCTTGATTTTTTTCCTCTTCATACTTCTTTTTTCTCTCTTTTTCTTGTTCTTTCCTTTCGTCGACATTTTCTTGTGGCGTCTTCCGCTTCCCAAAAATTGGAAAATACGCCATTGCCGATTGTTTTCGCAACTGTATGGCGACGATATGTAGCCATACTTTCGTACTTGCAAAGATGGACATTTTGCGCTTATGTTGTGCCATAGACTTTTGTTTATTATATTAAAAAGATATTGAAGTGTATATTAAACTTGTGAGTGCAAAATTAAAGGGTTTTCGCTTCTTTTCTCTGTTGTTTTTTTTCTGTCCAACTTTAGGGCACCGGTGTGGGTTGCTTCCCTTGGCCCAAATACGAAACTGCCGAGTAGAGCTAGCTGTAGCAGACGAATTATTTTGCGGGCCAAACGGGCCCTTCGTTTTTCAACTTTCCGAGCCCGAAATCAACTTTGCGGGTTTTTGGCCCCGGGCCCCCGCTAATTTCGAGCCCTGATAGGGGGTATAGCAATCTCCAATCTTCATTTTGCAGATGACATTGATGGATTGGCTGGAGAGGAACAAGAACTTGAACAGCTGGTACAGAGGCTTGACACCACCTCCAGAGCCTATGGAATGGAAATAAGTGCAGAGAAGACCAAAATGATGACCAACAACACCAATGGCATCAATACGGACATCAAAGTCCAAGGCCAATCCCTCAACACAGTGCATAGCTTCAAATATTTAGGAGCCATTGTATCAGACAATGGGTCCCGACAGGAAGTCCTCTCCAGGATCGCACAAACAACTGCTGCCCTGACAAGGTTGAAGCCCATTTGGAAAGACAGGACCATCAGTCTACATTCCAAAGTAAGACTGCTGCGCTCCCTTGTCATCTCCATCTTCCTATATGCTTGCGAAGCATGGACCCTCACAGCAGATCTCCAATGAAGAATACAAAGCATGGAGATGAGGTGCTACAGAAGACTTCTGGGCATTTCCTATACCCAACACATCAACGATGAAGTCCGACAGACCATCAAACAAGCCATTGGACAACACAATGACCTGCTCACAGTGGTGAAGAAACGGAAACTTAAATAATTAAACAAATTACAGTATCTGGAAATAGGACGACAAGTGGAATGTGAAGTAAACATTATAGGAAAATGTTAATGACCAAATTCTTCACTGGAAACACTGATTCGATTTGTTGTTTTCCAAATGGAATTATTATTTGCAAATATGACTATCAGTGTTCTCTTCACCAAGATCCACCATGCACAAATTATTATAGAACTGTATTTATCATGGGGGAGGGGGGGTGGGGGGAGGGGGAAGAGGAGGGGGAAGGGGAGTGAAGAAAATTCGACTGACTCGCTTGATGGTAGTGGCTCTTCAGCAAAATACGGGTCTTTCATGGCTTGTTCCGATGTTATCCTCTTTGTAGGGTCCATGGTCAGCAGCTTCTGTAGCTGTAAAATATACAAAACAAATATTAAAAATAAAAAATAATAACCTTTTAAAAATTTTTTTAACAAGGAGCGAAAAGAGACGTAAAAAATATGTTGACAACAGTTTGGCACCGACGAATTTTGCCTAACGGAGGCTGAAGACCTGAAAGCAAAGCACACACAAAGAGAAAAGTGACACAAACCTGTCAACAGAGGGGTCATGTTACAGCCTAGCATAAAGATCCTGATGGCTTGAGCTGTGCAGTGCTCTTACTCCTTCGGATGAGAGTATAAACTGAGGTCTAGTCTGTGCCTGCATACTTCTGTAAAGATCCTGACGCTCATGTCCCAGATGGGCGAGTGCCAGGAGCAGCATGAACACACACCCAGTAAGCACTCCGTCCTTTTAACTCTAGGCTGCTCAGTTGTCTAGGGCGTCAGACAACGTTCATATAGCATCAAGTTGGCATCTTTGAGTTAGAGCCTGTTTCGGGCCACCTAAAGCATCTACCTCTCGGGCTGAAAAGCGCTATTTATATAAGAATGGTTAACGCTCAAAACAACACACCATACAATTCGAAAACAACTATTAACTTGAAACTAACAAGTTGACAGTAAAACCTAGTAACGCAATGACACTTGCAAAACCTGGCATAGGGCCCACTCTCCTTTGTTGATCTGGCAAATTTACAGATTCCTGAAGGCAGGCCTGCTTTTGCAAAATAACTCATTAAATCACTTTTTATATAGCGCATTACCAACTCAAGAGCTGCTCAAAGCGCTGGCCGATACGATACAAGATCGAACTCAAACCGCCCTAGACGCCCACCTGCAGCCTTTGGGCGCATGGTCTGACGCCATGACGACTGAGCACAATCCTGGGCAGCCAAGGATAGGGGAGAAGGACCAAGTGCATGCTGGGTGTGTTCTTGTTACCGGCACTCACCCGTCTAGGACATGAGCGTCAGGTTTTTTAAAGTCCGTTATGATGAAATGTATGCCACACACAGACTAGCCCTCGGTTTATACTCTCATCCTCAAATAGAGGATAGAGATGTTGAACAAAAGAGATGTGGCAGGGATATAGGGGAGAGGGTGGGTAAGGGGGGGAAGAGGAGGGTGTAAGAGGAGGGTGTAAGGGGATCGGAAAGTGTTGAGGGGGAATGCTAACATAAGTGTGAGGGGGAATGCTAACATAAGTGTGAGGGGGAATGCTAACATAAGTGTGAGTGGGAATGCTAACATAAGTGTGAGGGGGAATGCTAACATAAGTGTGAGGGGGAATGCTAACATAAGTGCGAGGGGGAATGCTAACATAATCGTGAGTGGGAATGCTAACATAAGTGTGAGGGGGAATGCTAACATAATCGTGAGTGGGAATGCTAACATAAGCGTGAGTGGGAATGCTAACATAATCGTGAGAGGGAATGCTAACATAATCATGAGAGGGAATGCTAACATAAGCGTGAGGGGGAATGCTAACATAAGCGTGAGAGGGAATGCTAACATAAGTGTGAGGGGGAATGCTAACATAAGTGTGAGGGGGGAATGCTAACATAAGCGTGAGGGGGAATGCTAACATAAGCGTGAGGGGGAATGCTAACATAAGCGTGAGGGGGAATGCTAACATAAGTGTAAGGGGGAATGCTAACATAATCGTGAGGGGGAATGCTAACATAAGTGTGAGGGGGAATGCTAACATAAGTGTGAGGGGGGCATGCTAACATAAGTGTGAGGGGGAATGCTAACATAAGCGTCGGAATGGAATACATTTGGTTAAAACAACAGAACTGCTACATACACAATTTACAATAATGAGCAAAACTGTATTGGCAAATGAGCGTAGAGCCTTTTTAAGATATTAATACAATTCATGATTGTGATTAATAATGTTAATATTATCATTATCATTAATATTATTATTATTATTATTATTATTGAAATACATTTTTATTTTGTTTTAAAGCAAAAAGAAGTGAAATGTACCAAATGGAATGCCTTGCTGTCGGATTTGACTTTGTGCTTCTCCATGTACTTCATCAAGTTGCAATTGACGTAACTGAAAAATGGATGCACACAATTATATCATTACAACAACAAAAACAACATCAACAAAAAAGTCCTAATTCCAGAAATGTATACATCAGTTAGTCAGTCCGTGAGTACTGAGTCAGTAAGTGAGTCCCTCTTTACGCACGGGTAACTCGCGAACTGTTCATCCCATCATGATTCTATTTGTAGGTCCATAGATCTCTCCTTTGTTGCAAATCATCTGCAAAATGATGGGGTCCAATGCCAAACCTTTTGGCTGCCATGGGTTGGAATCTAAAATAGCAAGACAAATGTTGGCATCTAAGAACAGAAGCCTGCTCGTCAGCTTGCCACATACGACCCAAACATAGGGCAGGCATAGGTATAGCCAGAGCGAGAGATAGATAGATAGATAGATAGAGAGAGCGCAAGAGAGAGAGAGAGAGAGAGAGAGAGAGAGAGAGAGAGAGAGAGAGGGAGAGAGAGAGAGAGAGAGAGAGAGAGAGAGAGAGAGAGAGAGAGAGAGAGAGAGAGAGAGAGCACAAGAGAAAGAAAGAGAGAGAGAGAGAGAGAGAGAGAGAGAGAGAGGGGAGGGGTAGTCAGGGACATTGGTCTAGTGGTACCTAATACTAGCAGCTTTTAGGAGGTTGTGCTTAGAAACAAAATGCAATAATACATAAACTAGCGTACTTTGTGCGTTTGAAGTCTTTCACCAGCTGCTGATGTTCTGGCATTTTCCTGATGTCTTCCCAGTCTTTATCTGCAAAACACACAAAAAAATAAAAATAAATAAAAATTTTAAAAAATAAATAATGAAAAAAATAAAGATAAAAACAGCATAACATAAAATAATAGTATATATACCCAACAACAGAAACAACAGCTGCTGCAGCTGTAACTGTTTCTGCTTCTGCCACTAATACTGCTGCTAGTAGGAGTAATGATGATGATGACAATGATGATGACGATGATGATGATGATGATAATGATGATGATGATGATGATGATGATGATGATGACGATGATGATGATGATGATGATGATGATGATGATGGAGGTAATACACATTGCTGCGATCGGTAGAAAGTATCGCCAAAACTTCCGCTAGCAGCAGGTGAAAGTATTCCCTCCATCCCTTCAAAGTATACTTTGGGCTCGATTCTAACCGCGGATGCGAACCGCAGTACTGTTTAAAAGTGACGGAAAGAGCGGAATATTGCTACAAGGGTTCGGGTAATGGTTAGTTGTAGATCTATCCCTAGCCCTTGCCCTAACCCTTTCCTCTGCAAAAATGCTCTTTTTGTGTCCCAAAAACCCATTTGCATTCTTGGATTCTTAAATTGTATGAAACCAAGTGAGGACACTATCCGGCGTCAATAAACGGTCGGAAAAGATTCTCAAACGGTTGGTAAAAGACAGTTGACCTAGAAACAAATACAGCGTGACCTAATTCGTCTCCTAGGGGAGACGAAACTTACTTTTCCGTTTCTAGTCTTTCAGCGATACTGTAACTGCAGGCTGCTAAACTCGCCAAAGTATCCCTTCAAGGGACAAGGGATATACTTTGGCCTGCTGCGCAGCGTTTGCCTGGAGTATACTTTCTTTCGATCGTAGCTATGTGCAATGGGTGGATAATGATGATGATGATTATGATGTCGATTGATGGCGATAATGGTGATGGGGGAGATGATGATGATGAAAAAGCAATAACACTGACTACTACTGTCAATCAAACTGAATCAAGGCTGAGAACAAACCACTAGAATTTACTTTGTATTTGTGAAGAAAACATGCATTAGTAAATGTTCTCTTCACTAATATGGAATGTTAAATGCCATAAATGAATTTGAACCACTGAAACGCCACAACCATCATCTTGCTGTGTTTTTATCCAATCTTCCAATTCATTTTGAAGTTCTGGCCATCGGGCATCGTTTCCTCGGGACACCTTTGTAGATTTCTTGCATTTTGAAAGTGCACCAAGATGTAAGTGCCATCGCCTAGCCTTTGACTCACTGATGCCAAGTTGTTGAGCTGCAGTACCATTGCCATTTTCAACTGCCAAGCCTACGGCCTGACGCTTGAACGAAACGGCATACGCAATTTGTCTTGTCTTCGGCATATCAATGATGTGGAATGACATGTGGTACTGTGCTAGCGTGATGCGAACAATCAAACCAGTCAACAAAATCGCTCACCACAAGATGTAGTCGTAAATTACAAGTTCACACAAGTTTTTGTTGTGGCAGGCAAAAGATGATTTGTAAGCTTTACTCAAACGTCTGATGACCAGATATTGACAACAGAATCAGAAAAAAAAAGCAATAAAAAAGCCGCTTGGGCATGAGTCAAGGGAAAATTCGCGGCTTTGAGTGCGAAAAGTACAGTATACAACGCCACTTTCTCCTCCTCAAAAAAATTAGCAAAATGGGTAGCGCTAGTAAAAAAAAATAATAATAAAAACTAATTTGTTGCTTTTATTTTCATTACTTTTTTGCTAAATGTTGTGTCAAGACTGATGTTTGTTTCCTAACTGTTTACAAATAAACATATGTTTGGGAAAAATATCATATGGAGCTGTTATTCCGTTTATTCCTTCCATTTCCCCCTCTCCATCCCCTCACACCTCCCACTCCCCTACCCCCCTCGAAGACAAGGATGATGAAAAGTGCTGGGACTGGACATTGAAAATGCCAGAGATAGATTAATACATTCCTCACCACTTTCCTGCTTCCTAGCACATTTTGTGAATTGTAATCTGAACTATCGATATCACTTTCAGATTCTTTCTCCTTCTCACTCTTGGGGTCCAGGAACAGCACATTACATGGGTCATCTATCGTTGTTGTTTATTTCCCCACTTCAACACTCTAAAAGCTCAAACTCCCATTTGTCGCTAGCATGAGAATGAACTATCTAGAGTCCTTTTGCCTTGCTTACTTCCTGCAAGGTAGGTTACTCATGATAGTGATACTGACAGAACCGAAAGTATCCCTTTGCACGGGGATCCTACCCCCAGGCGCTAGCAGTCATTGCAGAACTGCATGCACGGCGATCCCCAGTTTGCAGAAAGAAACGAGTAAACAACAAAACAAAATATGCATTGCGTACCATGCGGGAAGCCCATGACGTTGAAGATTCTGTCAAGCTGGTCGTGATGGTAGGGGTTGCTGGTTTTGATGTCCTCTTGACGACAGTGGAAAATGGGCTCCGACGTCAATAGCTCAGCAAAAATGCAACCAATAGCCCAGATATCTGTGGAGGCAAAACAAAACACAATGCACACTGGGTTGAAGGCTTAGAATTGCTCACTGGCCAATTGTCGGTCACCAGCAATGTTGACAAATTTGTGCATCTCGCTCTCCAAGACAGCGGACAAAAGTGACAGCCTATTGTTCAGCAACGAATCTTTTTCTACAAAATATTCAACAAATCAAAGGAATGGAATAGAATCTGTCTCAATGGGATGTGACCATGACTAAAAAAAAAAAGATTTTTATTATTTAACCCTTTTTCAGGCAGACCACCCTCACATAGCCCAACCAGAAAAATGCAGCTCAAGAGAAGCAACTCAGCATAATACTTCACCCCATACACACACGCAATTTAAAAAAAAATCTAAAATGAATATTGAACTGAAACCAATTTTATTAAATTCAAGATGATTTCTTTTTTCAAGATATGCTTGGCTTGTTGTGAGTGTCTTGCACATAAATCCATAAAAAAATCAAATTTAGAAAAACAGAAGATTAACACAGTGGCACAGTATTATGGACTACAAATCCATGTGTCCACATCACTGTCACTCAAATCACTCTCTAATGCTCCAAAATCAATATCCAAGTCGCTTTGCTTGCTTCCATCAATTTGCACACGATCGCCTTCATCGACTCTCTCAAAAACACTGTCCGAATCGTCACTGTCCATAATGGCTGCTAGTATAATCTCCTCTCTCGTTCCTCGAAAAAAAATTGTCGCAAAGATGGTCGATATTCAAAAATTCAAGTTAAATCCTGATTCAGCCATTTCCCTGAACAGCCCCTTGAGCTGGAGAAGCGTTACATCAGAACAATGTGTTTACTTAACACCAACATCCCTTCACACAATGGAGAGAGAGAGAGAGAGATAGGACAAATGATTGAGCCACACGTGACACCCTTCTAATAAACATCCCGATACTTTCTGTTTAAATTCTCTGACAGCAGGTGGCCTTTTATACGTACTGAGTTCGCACACCTAAACACCCACCAACACCCAGGGAAAACCATACCTACCCAAGTGCACTTCCCATGAATCAATCAGAGCACAAACGTACCAATGGCTTTGGTGTAATGGCGAGCTCCAAGCAACAACTCCGGCGCCCGATACCAAAAGGTCACCACCACGGGGTCGAGGTCAGCCAGCGGCTTGAGAGGTGAGTTGAAGAGGCGAGCAAAACCCATGTCAGCTGCCAGTCAAACAAAAGGGACTACAGTGTACAGGATTTTGTATTCCATAACCTTAGGACACACATTGTTTTGATAATGAAGTCAAGCGTTGGGATGTGTATCAGCCAATGCTTTAAGCAGCATTTGCGCTGGAAAGAGCGCTATAAAATAACAATATTAATACAACGTTTTAATGCAACAAGCAATTAAAATATCGGAAGCAGTTCTTCATACCGACAACAAACATTGACTTCAAAAGGCAGATTCCAAAATAAACAGATAAAGCTTGATGCAAATTGTGTCTGCTTTAACAGAAGAAGAAAAAGAAGAAGAAAGAAAGTAAGAAGAAGAAGAAGAAGAAG
This sequence comes from Oncomelania hupensis, assembly GCA_036898135.1. Taxonomy (NCBI): domain Eukaryota; kingdom Metazoa; phylum Mollusca; class Gastropoda; order Littorinimorpha; family Pomatiopsidae; genus Oncomelania; species Oncomelania hupensis. The sequence continues at coordinate 26,832 of JBAHVR010000127.1, forward strand.
AAGAAGAAGAAGAAGAAGAAGAAGAAGAAGAAGAAGAAGAAGAAGAAGAAAGTAAAAGGTCAGGACTATACCTATTTTCACTCTGCCTCTCTCTGGTCCTTCTCCCATCACAAGAATGTTGGCTGGTTTCTGAAATGCATCAAACGGGGAGGGGGGAGGGGGGAGGGGCGGTAGGTAGGGGGGGGGGAGGGGAAAGGGAGGGGGAAAAATTATTAGGTATACAATATATAAACAGAAATGTGGGCTACATCTCCAGCTCCATAGCTGCCTAGTACACATTCTTCTGTAATTTGATGGCAGCCCCTCAGAGGCAAGTGCTAGAGTAAATTACCGTGCCTTATGGACTACATGGCCATTCTTTTTTCCCTTCCACTTCGACCCAGGCGTTGCCTTATAGGAATGTTGTGCCTAATGTGTGGCTAAAATCTGTCCCAAACGCAGTCACCATTCATAATAGTTAAAACAATTCGACGAAACAATTGACAATCACTCAACTCATATCAGCACAAACACACATCTGAGGGAACGGGGGAGAGATTGCCTCTTGGTATATGTGTATCCGTCCTTTCCTTGCGCATCTTATAAATTTCCTATTTCTATTTCCTGTTCTACCCCATAGCTCGAAAGTCGTTGGGGCACCACAGATGATCATTTAACCAGCCTACTCCAACTTTCTCTGTCCTCAGCAACCCTCATGGCTGCTGAGCCTCATGCGTGGCTGTAATTGTATTATTCTTTTTGTTACAATTCGGGACATGGGGAGAGAAGTGTCTCCATTACTGTGTACTGCCTGGCAGTCTCTAACATGCTGATCTTTTCTTGGCCACACAAACCCTGAGAAAAGCAGACAGGGGCAGGCAGGCACACAGACAGGGAAAGCAAACAAACAAAAGGCACACCAGATCTCTGTGTAGCACCCAGTTTGTGTGAAGGTAGTGGATGCCGTCTAGAATCTGATACAACAAAGACTTCACCATGTTCTTTGGCACGTTCACAGATTTCTTGTTCGCCTTAGCCGAACGATGAAATTTGATGATGTGCTGCAAAATTACAAAAGAAAATATCAAATTATTTCACTGCAGACTTGAAGTTAAACGACATAAAAAAATACAACAGCATATATACAGCATTACAGTGCGAGTGTAATGACCGAGGAGGTGGGACTAACTTTCCTTGTCCACAGGCTAGAAACCAATGGTGCCTGACAGGTGTTGGATCAATCCTGCCTCTGGGCGTTTATGATTATCCGAATATTATTTACTTTCGACTCAGGCAACGTTCTGGGGGTTTTCTCCAGGAACTCTGATTTGCTTCCCCAGCAAAAATGTAAAAAAACACAACTAATATTAGGTAGGTTGGCTTTTGGCGCGCCACAGGCTGCGTGCGACTATGCAATTCCCCGATAAAAAGGGACAATAAAGTTTCAAAACTCAAAATCCAAAAATTGATTTTTAAAAAGTTATATAATCCCTAAATACGCTTTATATTACATGTAGAACAACGCATACATAAGAAAATATTACAAAGTGTAGCTCAAACTCGAAGTTTACACTTACTTTTCACTCATTTTCAGTGGCTGTTGTCAGGATTGAAGGTTAGGCTGCAGTCCTTATATATTTATTTATTTATTTTTTTTTAGCTACTAAAAAGTATTCAATTGACAGTAACATGTGCTGGATAACAGTCGTATTAGGCACTCAAAAGCCTCTTAAGCGATTGATTCCTAAATGAAAAACTACTTGTTTCCAAACAATATTATGAATTATGTAAGAACAGTTGCATACATGAAAAACTAATTCTTTTGTTGTTGCCGTTGTTGTTTTTCAATCGCTCGCATAAATATATTTCCACCTCAATGGCTGCTCGATGCATGATCTAACTCAAGCGGCCTGAAACACCCACTTGCAGTCTTAGGGCGCATAGTCAGACGCCCAGAGGACTGAGCGCAATTCTGGGTGACCGGGGATGGGGAGAAGGGACCTAGTGTGTGCCAAGTGTAATTGTGAAGCCGGTCACTAACCCGTCTAGGAATGAGCGTCAGGATCTTTAAAGCCTTTGCGATGGAATGCGTGTTCGCACAGACTAGAGCTCAAAGGAGTATTGTTTCCCAATAATGGTAGGAACTATGTGGCGGCAAAGCCCAGTTGACTGGAAGAGACAAGAGTGAAGCAGCTGACAGCACACATAGTGCAGCCGAGACTCGCTTAGGCCCACGCTTATACTATAGCAAGTGTGCGAGAGGTAAAGCACAAGCCTAGCCTGAAAGAACCCCAAGCCAAGCGGAGTGGGGACAGCAGGTGAACAAGACTGCGCGGTTGAATCATTACTGCCTTGCCCCTCAGCTCAACGGCTGCAGGGAGTAGCGAGAGGCAAAGTTAAGCCTTGGCAAGTCTCAGCTAAGCTACATACCCACAAATCATGTTCGGCAAAGTCTCAGCTACGCTACATACCCACAAATCATGTTCGGCAAAGTCTCAGCTACGCTACATACCCACAAATCATGTTCGGCAAAGTCTCAGCTACGCTACATACCCACAAATCATGTTCAGCAAAGTCGAAGAGCAAGTAGACTTTGCGGTCGGTGTGCGACAGAAACACTCTCTGCAGACTGATCACGTTCTGATGTTTCAGCTCACGCAATAACTGCAACATCATTATTCACAACATGAAAGTTCCATCCCACATAATAATAATAGTAATAATAATAATAATAATAATAATAATAAAATAATTAATAATAATACAAGTAACAAGGAATTATATATTATAGCATACATTTTACAAGTCATGGTCCATGGTAATTCATGGAGCATTCACACGCACAAGCAAATTGGCAATTATATACGGTACATATTACGTACCTCTTGCAGCGGAACCTTCAGGCAGGAAAAATAGAGCACATGTATAAAAACATCATGAAGAACCATCTGCTCACGAACTACTAAGCATCTTCTATAAATAATAACAACAAATGACATAAATTATAACAATAATTTAGTATTTACAGATTAACTCTTTGCCTGCCAGGCATGTTTCCACGTTTGTGCCAGACATTTCTCTGGCACCGGAAAGAAAGTTCAGTACCTTAGGTATTTAAGCTACTGTTCTTTCAATAATAGTTGTTAAATAGACATATTTCATATCAAATTAAAGGTAAAAGAGTGAAGAATAAGAAAAAAAACCACAAAAATGTGAATTTGATTATGTTATTGAAATATGTGTTTTGAAAGCATGTTGATCTTTTTGAAATGATAAAATAAAATAAAAATATTTCTACATACCACAGTGATAAAAAATATCTGGAGGAATAATTCCAATCACTGAATCAGCTTCACACACCAGAAAGAAAATTTATTTAGGATCAAAATACACTTTACAGTTTGAAATTATATTGATTATTAGCAGAGTTTGACACACTGTCGATTGTGCCCATCACAATGCTTAGTAAAATGCACAAAAAACACTCTAAAAACGAATCAATTTGAAGAAACCACGCGCGTGTCGATCGAGAACGAAAGTAGAAAGAGTTATCTCTCTTTGGTTAAAATAAAACTTGGATTGGACTGCGCAAAAAACCGGAACGAAACGTAATACTGAAATCGACGATATATCGTCGATTGGCACAAACATGGCGGCTCAGATCGACGATATATCGTCGATTGGCAGGCAAAGAGTTAAATCGTATTACAAATATATTTTCAGTGGGATGGCGGGGGATAGTCTAGATGTGGCATGCAGTAGACTGAATCTGGATTTGGTATTGCTGAAGACATTGTGGACTATTTAGTCTTACGCACAATGCACCAGTCAGTATACACGCTCTTCCTCTTCTTTCCAAGAGGCTGCAGCCTTCTGCATCTTGAAGATTCTGCAACCACTGCAGATTTGTGCAACAAAATGCATAATTTATAACTCATTAACTGGTGGAATAAAAATTATGTCAATTGTCATTCTATCTATCTATCTATCTATCTATCTATCTATCTATCTATCTGTCTGTCTGTCTGTCTGTCTGTCTGTCTGTCTGTCTGTCTGTCTGTCTGTCTGTCTGTCTGTCTGTCTGTCTGTCTGTCTGTCTGTCTGTCTGTCTGTCTGTCTGTCTGTCTGTCTGTCTGTCTGTCTGTCTGTCTGTCTGTCTGTCTGTCTGTCTGTCTGTCTGTCTGTCTGTCTGTCTGTCTGTCTGTCTGTCTATCTATCTATCTATCTATCTATCTATCTATCTATCTATCTATCTATCTCTCTCTCTCTCTCTCTCGATCTATCTATCTAATCCATCAGCCTGTTAGGCTGTTGGGGAGACATGATGGAGGCTGTCACAGAGTTTTCACCCCTTCCATATGTCAGTTGCCAGCAGGAGTGACATGTCCAGTGCCGTCCACGTTTTGACATCATCTGTCCAGTTCTTTCTTTGCCTTCCTCTGCACCTTGCTCCTTCCACGGTTCCTTGCATATTGGTTTTTGCAAGGCTGTCAATGCTGTGTGAGGTGACCGAATCACGTCAACTGTCTCCTCTTCACAACAGCAAGGAGTGGTCCTGAGTGGTGCCCGCATTATTACTAGAATCTAATTGTGAACCTGCATCAATGATTCAGTCATACGTTGCTTAGCAAATCAATCTTTGAGTAAGAAACATGACAGAAAGAACTAGCTTGCAGTGGCTGGAATGCTTAAGTCCTGCAGCTTCAAGTGGGCACCTCAGGCAGCTTGAGTTAGATCCTGTATCTTGCACTTGGCTAGTGCCTTGACAGGCATGCCTACGTTTAATTTGAAGTTTTTGTATTAGCTTTTTCAAATTTCAGTACTATTACTATTATGATTTCCATATTTACTTTTACTACCTATTGTTTTTGCACTCATCCTTCTTGATTATGCGAAGAATCCAGCAATAGATTGATTTGCTGCCACAATCTTCTTTTTCTTCTCCAAAGCCTTGTAATGCTGTGGGCCTTCCACATGCCACTTGATGTCGTTCATACCACCGGCGGAGATGCCAAACTGGTTGGCACAAATCGTACTTTTGAGTCAGTGCTGCCGAGAATAACGAAAGGACACTTTTCAGAATACGAGGCAATATATGTCTGCCCCTTGTGCCATTTCTTTGAAGATTCAGATTCACAATCACTTTGCTTACGGCCCATTCGTTTGGGCGCCATGTTTTTAATTCTGTTTCACGAGCACCGATCTTCACTGCGACTGCGCAAAAATTGGTTCGGCAAACTTCAGTGCCTCTACCGGAAACTTCAATGCCTTGTGTCTCTACTGCGACTGCGACATTAAACCGAGTTCAACTGTCTTCGGAAAAAAGTCACGCGGTGCATTACCACAGGCCAATGAGTTTGATTCTTTTCCCAATGTTGTTTTTATTTATTTCCGTACTGTGAAACAAGTATCCGTATTTTCCGTAGCGCTTGATGAAGTCCCCTATACGCTACTGTGTCTGGGGACGGAAATCTACCTACTGAACTGAACTGAGCGCTTGCCGAGTTTTTCAAATTTCCGGACAAAATACAGAAAATCCGTACGGGTAGGCATGCCTGCCTTGAGCATCTCTTGAGCAGGAAAAGTGCTACATATATACTTTATAGCTTTGGCTATAGTAAGCCGATCCAACAAACTAAAAAAGACTTTGCTAAAACACTAACATCTATTCACCACCATGGGAAAATATG
>JBAHVR010000127.1:37500-55000 GCA_036898135.1 Oncomelania hupensis
GTTAGAGTATTCCTAGCTGCGAGAGTGCAATAAAATGTGAAAGCTTTGCAGTAAAAAGACAAAACTGCAAAACTGGAAAGTGGTCTGATTTGATCGATTTTCTTACAACAAGGTTTTCACGACTTGAATTCTTGTTCTTGCCTAGTGCAGTGGCTTGCAGATCAGTTTTCCGCCTCTATTATTATAGTTCAGATCAGCATGGACCATTTTTTATTAACATTTCCGGGTGCAAGAGGTAGTAAGCTTTGAGACAACAGCCTTATGGCTATCCACCTCTGCGCTATTGAGGATCCATTGTAAATGGTGCAATTTTAGACACCAAAACGCTTAATATTAATGTGAATTTCCTTATTTAACATCTCTCTGTCTGTGTATGTCTGTGTCTCTGTCTGTCTGTGTCTCTGTCTGTCTGTGTCCTGTGTCTCTGTCTGTGTCTCTGTCTTTGTCAGTAACCACACCACCCTTACCCTCTCTCTCTCTCTCTCTCTCTCTCTCTCTCTCTCTCTCTCTCTCTCTCTCTCGCACACACAGCAGTGAAAGTGTGTAGGCCTTAGGCTTAATAGGCAGATTTGCTTAAATCCAAGCGTAGTGGTCGGTTTGAGCAACGACTGCCCATTATATTATCTTTGAATATGACAACAATGCAACTTAACAATCTATATTCTGTTTTGAGTGATAGATGGGTTGGTTATTTGTGTGCAAGATCTTGTTTGAGAGTGGGTGCACATGTGAGCCTGTTTGTTGGTACAGATCGCCGCGCTTTGAGCCTAATAGGTAATTTGGGGAAATCACGTATATAGCAGTACGTATTATTCGTATTAATATTATTTATAAATATTGTTTACTATTATTTTCGATGCCGCATCGTTGTACTTTTTTTCTTGTTTCTTCTTCGCCTTCCCGCCTCCCCCCTCCCCTCCCCTAACCATTTCTTTTTGCTGCAGTTTATTATCCCTTTCTATCGGGGAAACTCTGGGCCGCCTCCCCCGGCGTATTCGCAGCCAGTGGCGCGCCCAAACCCTATCTACCTAACATTATTTGTGAATTTTTTGAAATTTTTTTCGAAAGTAAATAATATTCGGAAAAACATAACGCCCAGATGCTGGCTCGAACCCATACCTGTCAGGCGCCATTGGTTTCTGGCTTGTGGACAAGGCAAGTTAGTCCCGCCTTAGCCCACTTGGCTACAACGCTCGCATCCGCTCTTTCTTCAAATCCTAATTGTATTGTTAATCTTCTCGGTACCCCTTGGGGTCATGAGCAATCTTGCCACTGTAGATTGTTCTAACCTATAAAGGGTACAGTGAAAGCCCCAGTTGAAAACCTGTCTTGCCTTTGTAGGCATGACAAATTAACTGCGGCAACAGTTCCCCCCGTTGGAGTGCCGGGGGTTTCAGTATAAATAGTATCCCCACTTTCTGGAAATTTAGTGCTTTAAATTCCCACTGTCGCTGTCTTCCTCATTTGCTCTTTCCCATTCCCGATCTGTCCTACCACTCTGCTATACTATATTCTTCTTCGCTAGATCAATGACCTACCTTTTTTCTTGAAAACTCTTCCTGGACAAGACTCCTTGTTTGTGTATGAGGTCTGTTGGATCAGCTTGGGAATGTTGGACGCTTTCTGCCGGGTGGTCACTAGGGCTTCCTATGAATGTACTATTTAGCACTATAGGCATTTTATATGTATGTTTTTTTGTTGATGATTTATAATGATGTATGTATTCTATTTTGTTTTTGTAATCGGGGAGTTCGCGTAGTTGAGGTCAACCCTCAGCCGTCCCTCGCGTGGGATGTCTTTATTGTAAAGTGACTGGCCGGTGGAGGGCATTCAATTTTCCCACTGGGGTTGTTTCAACAGATCTTTTATGCGGATCGGGGGTTGTCCGGTCCTGATTTGGCTCGGAAGAGTCCGCTGGACCTAAAGCAATAATAAATCAATCAATCAATCAATCTTCTCGGTCTTGTTCTCCTAGCTCCACCTTCTCCTCATCGGTCGTCTCCTTCAGTTTTGGGGTATCGATCCTACCATTACGTGACTGCAAGCATCAGACTCACGTCCACAGGTAATCCCTCTTTGTAGGCTGTGCTCTGAATGACAAGGGTTTTCTCTCTCTCTCTCTCTCTCTCTCTCTCTCTCTCTCTCTCTCTCTCTCTCTCTCTCTCTCTCTCTCTCTCTCTCTCTCTCTCTCTCTCTCTCTCTCTCTTTCGCAGTGTACCGTTTCAGTCTTTTTCATGACAAAATCAAATGTTCGAATCAAGCGCCCTCCTCCCCGTCCCACCCTTACCCACACCCACCCACACATGTCCTGTCTTTCTGACCTAATGCCAACCATTTTTGAAAATAGACCAAACGGTTTCCTATCAATTTTCTTTTATTTTGGTAGTCTATTCTACGTTACTTCCTCCCTTGGTGGCTGCAGCGCTGACGTCATAGCAGCAACAGCAGCCACAGGAATCGATATTCACTATGCTTGTCTTTTGTTGTAATGATTTAGGCGACACCTAGGAATACACCAGTAAATACTATAAAATAGTTTAAATATATACGGGGAGGGGGGGGGGGGGGAAGCTTATTATCTCATTCATCGAGGAAGCGTTTGTATTTTAAAGCCTGAAGTATTATTTTCACCAACAAATATTGTTGTTGCAGCGAACTTCTAACAAGCCGTGCTGCGGGGTAGGTGTGATCGATTTCAAACCCTCTGGCACGGAACTGTCGTTTCTACGTCACGGGCTGTTCATCGACCCACGCAGACGACCAATTTCATAATTTATGCCGCCATTCACCCCACAGCTCTGTCGCGCCATTCCATTGGTCGAAGGCACAAACATGGCTGACAGAATCAGTGGGAAGACAACAGCTTAGTTCGCAGGCTGTGCTAACACGTGAAAGAGGGCTGGAGAACAGAAACGACGTCAGTGACATTTGTAAACAAAGGACCAAGGAGAATCGAAGAACAGCAGGTGAACATCAGGCTGAACAGAATGATGAGGGTGTACCAACCCTTATGCCCAGACATTACATTTAGGTAAGGTATCCATTCTTTCTTTCTTTTTTTTCCCCTGCCTCACTTAGCATAAACATATCCGGATTTTTCCACCACATTGCCAGCTCTTTTGGTGTTCAATTTGGTACTAAATTAAGCAAGTCTACCCTATACATCAAATCCCAGTTTGATCTTTTTGGGTGTCTGTATTTTGTTTTCTATTTAAGAGCTGGTCGAATTTTTATTGACACTAAGAAATTAAGGAAAGTGCCTTGGTGTGTTTTGGATAAGAGCTCGACTCAATTTCTCTCCCAACATGAGGTAACATTTGGTCAATATCTTTCGAATTTTGCTGTCATCGTCTGTAACATTTGCTTGACATTGTAAATCCAAAGACAAATTATTGCTGACATTGCGAAAATGAATGAAAATGAATCAATGTGACTATGAATAATTGTTTGTTTGTTGTTGTTGTTTTTGTTGTTGTACCTGTTGTTTTTGTGCTTCTTCTTCTTGTCATTGTCGAAGTCGTAGTCCGTGTTCATCTTCTCTCGTATCTTAGTTTATTTTGTTCAAGAGCTGATGAACATGGAATAGGTAATAATTGAACTGTTTTCAGGCGTTTGGAAATTGAGATAATTTTATCTTTGAATATAAACATTTCGACCAGTGCTGGGCTTGAATATGACAAATGTTATCTTTGAATATAGACATTTCAGGGTTTAAATATAAAAAAATGGTGTCAAGCTTTATTGTTTTACTATAATTTTCGTTTTCATTTGAGGAGCACTGAGCGCATCCTTTCCTTCGTTACACTATGCATGGCTGATTGTAAACTGAGTCACACAGAGAGAATCGATGCCTGATTACTCATTGCTGGATCATATGTGACAGGCAGACAGACATGGACACACACACATACACACACACTCACACGCACACACACTCCATACACATACTCCACACAAACACTCCACACACATACATACACACACAAACACACGCACACCCAAACTTGTTTTTACGGTATTATTATCACTTTCCTGAAACGCCACATACGTTGTGTTAACCATGGGTTATATTTCGTCCCGCCCCCCCCCTCCCCCAGTGTTCTAACGCTCTAACCCTAAACCGTACCCTAACCCTTACCGTAACACAGCCCTAACCTTAACGACTCATTGGTTTGACGTCAAAACAACGAGGCCTGTCAAAACAAGTTATGTAGATTTTCAATGGTTTGTCCAAATAACGCCGTGTAAACACACACACACACACACACACACACACACACACGCGCACACACACAAGCAAACCACATACGACCACAACACACACCCTCCCCTCCCCTCTCTCTCTCAACATATTAATCACGTAAGTTAAACTTTACAGTGTAAACAGGTTCTATCCTCGTGGGCTTTTAATGAAATAATTATAACAAAACGAAAGATGAAACTCCTTCCTTCATGTGTTTTTTTGCTTTCTTCCTTTTTATCCAATCAACCACGTTCACAGCACAACAACGACAAAGAAGACACAGAATAAGGTTAATGTATGTCACTGCCTTAAAGGTTACAGATTGAGGGTAATGTATGTCACTGCTTTAAAGGTCACAAATCAAGGTTAATGTATGTCACTGCCTTCAAGGTCACCGATTAAGGTTAATGCATGTCACTGCCTTAAAAGGCACAGATTAAGGTTAATGCAGGTCACTGCCTTAAATGTCACAGATTAAGATTAAGTTATGTCACTGCCTTAAAGGTCACAGGTGAAGGTTAATGCATGTCACTGCATTCAAAGGCATAGATTAAGGTTAATGTATGTCACTGCCTTAAAAGACCTAGTTCTCAACGCTATGTGTTAATGTTTCGTGACATCGAGTTTACTTGCAAAACTGCATTGTTGTCACTGTAAAGGATGATATAATGGGCAATTGTTACTCAAACTGACCGCTACGCTTCGAATTTTAGGAATCTCTTCCTTGTTACAAAAACGAACATATTTCAAGACTCGATCTTTTTGGGATGAATAGGCACATAAACAAATGAAGTGCTTGATTATTTTGTCAAAACCGCACTTTTTGAAAGAGGTTTCTTAATGGCTTATTGTTAGTGTATGTGTTTTCCTCATTGAGGCAACATTCACTGTGAAGTCGAAAAGGATCTGTGGCGTTGAGGGGTGTGACCTTGGAGCCCTTTAAGAAAAAAAAGTGCAAGGGGCATGGAATGTGGGTGTATCGAATACAGTGCCACCAGCAACATTACAAAGGTCAGGGAATGTCAGCCCAATAATCTACCGCGCTGAGCATCAATATCAGAAACAACAAGATGGCAAGCTATTCAGATGTATTTCCACACACCCACGCATAGCAGAATAAGAAGCACTTCCAACATTGTTATTTTTCTATTTGGTGTTGTGACTTGGTTTTAACCTAAAGAAAAACAGGCACTTCCAAAACAGTTATTTTTCTAGGCGGTATTATCACGCGGTTTAACCTAAAGAAGCAAAATGTAAACATGGAATGATAGCCCCCCCCCCCCCCCCTCTTTGAACTATCTGCAAGCAAAACATTATCCAAATCGGCGGGGCCAATTTTGAGATATTTTAGATCAGTGAAACGTAGGTTACACCAAAGATCTTTTGTTACACATCGACCACTCCAATGCCATCCATTGGCAACAGAATTCCACTGACCAGAAGAGCAGAACTTCACTGCAATGCCATATTTCTAATTTCACAACTTGAAAAAAACGTTCCGGGTAAAGCACTTACAAAGCGACTTAAACTAGACGAAGCTTTCTCCAGCAAGAGAGAGAGAGAGAGAGAGAGAGAGAGAGAGAGAGAGAGAGAGAGAGAGAGAGAGGGGGGGGAAAGAGAGAGGGAGGGGATAGAACTTAATGTACAGTATCTTCTGTTCAAATGGCACTCACTGCAGACTCTCTCTCTCTCTCTCTCTCTCTCTCTCTCTCTCTCTCTCTCTGTGTGTGTGTGTGTGTGTGTGTGTGTGTGTGTTTTGCAATGCTCGTCTGTAAACATCCTTATTTACTAACGCATGGATGTTGTCACATTTAGTACCATTTGTATTTGCTATTCTATTTCTGTCTTTTTTGTCATTTGTGCACATAGTTGTAAATAGTCTATTTCGGTCTTTTTTTGTGTAATTTATGTACATAGTTGTAAATAGTCTGTACCTTTACTGTTCCGTCTTTGGTGTATTGTAGCAAAAGTGATGTTTTATCGAGTGCATGTATTTATATGTAATGATTATATGTAATGACTATGTAAAGCGTGGTGAGTCTGGTCATAGGCTGGAGTACCCGCTATATAAAAATCCGTTATTATTATTATTATTATTACCACTAATGCATTTAAAAATGGTCAAGATAGGTTTGTGTGTAACATAATGTACTCCATTGATTTGGGTGATTTCACCACACCGTCCTCCCTCCATTAGGCAAAATTCATCTGACAGCTGATGCCTGAAAGCCTGCCTGTGACAAGAAATATGACTGCGTGCTCTTAAATGTACATCTATTTAGAGGGCAAAAGGTTGATAGCCTACTATACTATAATATAATATACTATAGTATACTATAGGCTTACTATACTATACTATACTATACTATACTATACTATAGTATACTATACTATACTATACGAACGAACATTGAGGTTTAACGTCTACACCCACCATTGGCGATATGGCAGACGGGGATAACCATCCCAGGGAAAGAGGGGTAGGGACCTGAATCAACACTGAACCACCAGAGCAATCATACTGCTATAATGGACAGTGAAAATGGCCACATTTTATATCGCCCACCACGGGATTCGAACCTGGGTCATCGGTGTGCCAGGCGAACGCTCTACCACTTGAGCTACTCTATACTATACTATACTATACTATACTATACTATACTATACTATACTATACTATACTATACTATACTATACTATACTATACTATACTATACTATACTATACTATACTATACTATGCTATGCTATGCTATGCTATGCTATGCTATACTATACTATACTATACTATACTATACTATACTATACTATACTATACTATACGCGTCGTTAACGTCTTTATACCCTGTCTATAGGCGATGTTTGATTATTAGCGATGTGTTACTAAAAACACTATTTTCCTATAAACGGATTTCCTTTACAGTGGTCCAGAATGAGGGGTTAGCTTTCAGAGGGCATGTATAAAGGACGCCTTAGTGTCCAGCACTTGTTACTTAGTCTTATGTGCTTTTTGTGCGTAAAAAGAAGTGCAGTATTAGTGGGAGGTTTTCCTCCCCCCCAGCAGAGGCCAAAGATCAGCGTTTTATATAGAATACAGACTAGATTAGCAGCTCTTAAAGCTAGCTGGGTGGCTCTATTGATTATTTGACATCTCGACAGCTAGACCCGAAGCCGGAACCACACTGCGTAGCTGAGACTAGCGGACGTGTACGATCGCCTGTCACCTAGTGAGAGCACAGACACCCGTTTCTGGATACTACATCGTCCTCTATATAACGCGTCCCTCTCTGCACTTTGGGTAGACAGGTTCGAATCCCGTGGTGGGCGATATAAAATGTGGCCATTTTCACTGTCCATTTTAGCAGTATGATTGCTCTGGTGGTTCAGTGTTGATTCAGGTCCCTACCCCTCTTTCCCTGGGATGGTTATCCCCGTCTGCCATATCGCCAATGGTGGGTGTAAACGTTAAACAACAATGCTCAATGCTCACTTTGGGTAGTTTAGTAGGTAGAACGGCTTACAGGTAACCCAAAGGTCCCTGGTTCGAATCCAGGATTGGCCAATGTGTGGCCAATATTATTTTCCCCTTACCTTCAACTGGTTTTCCTGACAAGCACATCACCAACAACGAAGTCCCACAGACCATCACACAAGCCATTGGACAACACGATGACATGCTCACAGTGGTGAAAAGACGGAAACTCCGATGGTATGGCGCGCCACGTCACCAGAGTACCAGGCCTTGCAAAGACCATCCTGCAAAGCACGGTGCAAGGAGGCAGAAGAAGAGGGAGACAGAAAAAGAGGCGGGAGGACATCATTCGAGAATGAATTGGCTTGATACTGAGGGTTGCTGAAGACAGAGAAAGATGGAGTACGCTGGTTAAACGATCATCTGTGGTGCCCCAACGACTTTCGAGAGACGGGATAGGATAGGATAGGATAGAATCGACTGGTTTCGGTGGTGCCAGAATAATTTTGACCAGTAGTTGCCTATAGTCTCCGGTGTCGTGTGACTATAATCTACAACTAACTTAGAGAGGACGCTATGGTAACTAAATACGAGCGCCTGTGAGTAAGAGCTACTCGGCGAGATTGAACACTGCTGTGTGAGCCGGAAGGGGGCAGGTGAGGAAAGGGGGAGAGCACAACGTCGCCGAGACTATAGACGAAGCCTGCCCAAAGAGCTTACTACTCTGGCCTGCCCTCTAATAAAGTAAAGAGAGGGAGTATGTCTCGTCTAGACTCAGCCACGCTGTATGGGGAGAGAAGAAGAAGAAGAAGAAGAAGAAGAAGTTGAAGAAGAAGAAAGGAAATAAGGAAGGACACCCGATACACATTGGTCGAAGGCTACTAGAAGCATGCTGTAGTGGTCGCCTGAACAGGCCATAAAGCATGCTCTCATGCTTCAGAGCACTGCTTCCTATACTCTTCAAGCCCTAGGAGCATTGACCAATGAACTCATGAAAATAGAAAATGTAAATTTCGTCTCCTCTAGGCCTACATAAACACACAAAAAAATGAAGTTTTTCAATTGCAATTTACCTTTCTTTGTCTCTTGGAAATTTGAAAAAGGACTTGCCAACACAACTTTTCTTGTATCTGGCATTATGGCAATTGATGGCTGTGCAAAAATTCACCGCCCTGTTTCACTCGATCGCCTTTTGACTTTCTGCCAAGAGCCATGTTCAGCATGCTGACAAGGGCGCATAACTCGCACTTTTCGTCTCGCGGTTCTGTACCAAGTTCCCCCTCTTTCTATCATTAAGCTCTTTGGTATCATACAATTTAAGAAACCAACAAGGCAAATGGGTTTTTGATAGGGAAAGAGCGGAATGTTGTAGGGCAACATTCTGTATATATTTACAGTGAAATTGCGCTTTTTCCGTCGTCATCTCATTTTTGATATGATGATGATGTTCATTGTTGTCAGGGTGGCGACGTGGTGATCGTCCTTAACGCTGATGCAATAGGACGTTAAGCATCGTTTTCCGTCCTTTTTCCGTCACTATAGAGCTTGAAACGTATAGGAAGCAGTGCTCTATGTTGTTGTTTGTAGATTATAGTCACACGACACTTTCGCATATAGGTGACTACTGGACCGATTTATACTGACACCAGCGGGCCAGTTGTTGGTAAAGGGGAAAATAATATGATCACACGTTGACCAATCCGGGATTCGAACCAGCGACCTTTCGGTTACTAGCAAGACGCTCTTACCAACTGAGCTACCCGGATAGCATGCTTTATTGCCTGTTGAGGCGACTACTACAGCATGCTTCTGGTAGCCTTCGACCAATGTGTACCGGGTGGGAAGGAAGGAAAAGGGAAAGAAGAAGAAGGCAGGCAGAAATGAAGCGAAGAAGGAAAAGGATGAAAGAAAGAAGAAGGAGAAAAAAGAAGGATTTTATAAAGTAAGAAATAATAAGAAACAAGAACAAAGAAAGAATAAAGTGAAAGCAGAAGGATGACAAGATAAGAGATCGAGAAGAAACGAAGACGAGATGAGAACGCTTCAGAAACATCAATAATAAACTAAATAACAATGCTATTCAGCAGAAGAAAAGCGTTTTTCAAAACAAACAAATAAACACAAAAATATATTTCTATACTCATTAAATTTTGTATATGGTATGTCAAAAAGACCACATACTAGACAATGAAAGGATAATTTCCACATTTCATTGTTAAAACAAATAAACCACAATAATGTATGTATGGCGTACGAACAGGGTCAAACGCGCGATGAAAAGTATCGATGCTTGCTTTGCATCGATACTTTTTAAAAAGTATCGCTACTTTGCATCGCTCCGTTACGAAAGGATCGATCCTTTTCATCGCGCATTTCCGAGTTCTTCCGAATACACAGTATGCAAATTTTCCAAAAGTTTGATCGGATCTAAAGCGGAACACAAAACAGGCAATCGCGCCAATCTGATTGCTTTCCTTTCGTTTTGCGTTACTTGAGACGGGAAGATGGACAATTAATTATTTATTTAATTATTATTTAATTAAAAATTATATTTATTAATTAATTTGCTCTGCAAAGGACAATTGGAACAGCGGAATGTTACATAATACATGTATATTATTTCATTAGCTTGACCGATTTCAGTTTTGCAGAAACAGTGTGTTTCGCCTCGGGAAACTTCGGAACTGCGCGATGAAACTGCTCGAGCTAAAGTATCGATGCAAAGTATCGATACTTTTTAAAAAGCATCGAAACTTTCGCAATTGGCGTTCCATTTGAGAAAATGTGCGATCCTTTTGAGAAAAGTAGCGATACTTTCCTAAACGGATGGATCCTTATGAGAAAAGCATCGATACTTTTCATCGCGCGTTTGACCCTGTTCGTACGCCATAGGTAGCAGTAATCACGACACACATGCAATGCATTATATCCGTCAACAAGTTTTTAAGGTATGTAAATGTTGTGACAACTGTGAACTAGCCTGCCATCAACACCATTACGTTCGATTTTAAAACAAAATTGCATGCTATTCCAACGTATTCCCATTGTCCGTAAAAAAAGAGGTGTACAAATGTGCAAAATCACAAAGCCATTTAAAATCACAGTTACTCTAGGAATTAAGTGTTACATTTAAGACTCAATACTATACAAGATGGCAAGGATTCAAACGTGTTCCCATCGTTACAGGGGCCAAATGTGTTTTAAAAAAACACACACAAAAAACAAACCGTTATGACTTACAGATAAAATAATTATCACATACTTAAGCGATCAGCACCTAACAGTAACCACAATGAAAAGACATTGATTACTGATGAAAGAGAATGTGTTATGTTAACCAAACGTTTTAATAATACATACTAGTCATCATTAACTTTGACATTTGGCATCAATATTTTTAAACGTATGAACACAATTTTGTCATCCTATTTGAAATGTAAACCAACTATTGATGTAAATCCTTCTAGTATAGTTTTTGAAGTATTGCCCTTCAGTTTGTGACAAACCAACCAACCCATCTCGGACCACAAACCAACGGACATTCATCCGTCATGTGCCTTTACCCTAAAGTTATCCCAAGCTTTTGATTGTCCTTCTAAAACAGTTCTACACAAAATACGCTTGGGCACATCAATTCAGTTTATTTTAGTTGCATCATCATCATCATCTCCAACAAAATGGCAGTCAAGTTTCTGAGAAATTACATGCCATTTTACGTAATGTTTGCAGCATATTCTCTGACCATAGTTTTCTACATTGGACAGCCTTACCTTGTTAAGTGTTTGGAAGCCGTTCAATCTGTCTTGGAGCCTGGAAGGAGAGGCCTTCTGTTGACACTGCGTACTATCCAGCCTTGTATGAGATTTGCGTTCTTCCCTGGTTGTGTAATCCTGTTCTTGGCACTTGCTACCCATGTGCAGTTTATCAGAACATTAGGGTACTACGTGTTGAAAGGGCCAATCTCCATATTCTATCGAGTGTGGACCTCGTGCTTTGGGCGGTTTAGAGTTCTGGGGGTTCTGCTCTTGTGCGTCTACCCGTTTCTGCTACTGGTGTCTTTCGTCCTCGCCTGCGCCTTCCAGCTGTCACGCGTCATCTGTCTGATCGCACGTGGCACATCTGACGTCATTTGTGTAGTCGTGGGGTGCGCCTTTATGAGTGTTAGTTCTGGGGTGGAACATTATGTTTACTACGTTTTCTGTCTTTTGTGGAACAACCGTAGAAGGACGACACTGGCCAAAGAGAAACTGCTGCGGAAAGCGGAATTCTTCATTTCGACAGTGACTTTCTTCTGGGAAGTCTTGTGGAAAAGGTCGCAGAGCGTGTCACTAATGCTTGTGAAATTCATCTACGGTCAATGCGATATGTTAGCACAGGGAGTTTCCATTTTGCTTCTTCAGCTGAACAAGCTGAAGAAGGTTGACGCTTGTGTCAGGGCTGAACCAAGGTAGGCAATATAGCACAGTCGCCGATATCGCAATGTGAGCGACCGTAGAGTCGCTGTCTAAATATAGTGAATCTTATCTATCCTATCCCGTAACTCGAAAGTCGTTGGGGCATTAAGATGATCGTTTAACTAGCGTACTCTATCGTTCTCTGTCCTCAGCAACCCTCATGGCTTCGCTCAGTGTCAATATATTAGATATAGTGTAGACTCGCTCACATTCCCATACTGGCGCCTGTGGTATGCAGTGAAGAAAGTGACTGCTGGCAAGTTTAAACAAAGGCGGCCAAAGGTGTGTGTAAAGCTCAAATAGTCGTAGGCCCGCCTAAGGAGATGCGTCTGGAGTTCAATGGTACAATCTTGAGGATCATCCTTATTAGATACCGTCTTTCGGGAAATAAGAGGATAATCCATCATAAGTAAGGCTGTGTGCTATCTAACGCTTAGCGGATCCGCTACATGCACCCATTAAGGGTCCTGGGTTTTACAGGAACAAATATAAAGCGGACAGTGCAATGCTGACTGCATGATTGCAATGCAATCCGTAGTAAGCTGACAGTTTGACAATCACATTGTGATCTTTCTAGCTAACACGTTTTGTTTCTGCTTGGGTCTTTGCAGATTGACCGCTGATCTGTCGCCCGATACGTTGGAAGAGTCCGAAGAAGAAAACAGTCCTTCACCCTCCTCTCCAACCTCCGCCGCTTCCAGCCCTGAGGAGGAAGAGGAGATCAAACTCAAGCTGTACGAGGACGAGGTCGACGTGAGTGGAGGTGGGCCTCACCATCACCACAACAACCGCTACTCAGGAGGTGGTTCTGCTGCTACAGTTCTGCACGTCTCTGCGTCAGCGCCGACCAAATCGGCCAAGGAAATCTACAACCAGGGTCATGTGAGCTCCTTCTCTTCATCGGCGCCGTTGTCGGCAGCGCCACCACCGAGCACCACGACCTCTCAAATCGCTTCTGTAATCACCGCCGAACCAGTATTATCCGGAAATGAGACCAAACATGTCTTCAGCCCTGAAGAGCCCTCAGGGGCCGCTATCACGGCACTGGGGATGCAGATGGAGGTTACATCCCCGCAGACAGAGATCGCCTCCCCTGGAGCAGAGAAATGTCGGGAAGAACTGAACCCTAACCGCCGGCGTCATCAGAGTAACCACGGGACTAACTTTGCCAACCGAGATAGTGGTACTTGGAGTACCGATACCCCGGAGTCTGAGGAAGAACTTCACGAAGGACTTGCTACTGCCCAGGAAGACCCCGAGGAAGACCTCCCTTCTGCTGCTAACGAAGATGGTCCCAACTTGCAAGCTGCTGAAGATGATACAGATACCAGAGGCAAAGAAGACGTCGGCCAGGTACTGGATGAAACAGACCCTTCTGTCTCTTCCTCACCTCCTTCAGCTGACAACGCCACCGCCAGCATCAACATACCTCATGCACAGCTCAGAGACCTTGGCCGCTACGATGAAGTTCTGGACGATAATGACAATGACGACAACGAGAGCATAGAGGATATTTCCATCTCTCACAACGTCCCTGGGATGTGTCCATCACCCCCTCCCATCGTCGTCTCACCCTCACCCCAAGCCGTTAGCCGGAAGGTGGGGCTGGCGGAGGAAGTGAGCAACGCATCAGGTTCGTCGTCCGACTCTGAGTCACTGCAGTCCAAGACGCCCAAATCACCAAGAGGGCTGCAGCTGGATATACAGAAGGTAATCGTTTATTATTTTGGTAGCCACTCTGTTTCTTTGTCTGTGTTTGTTGGGCTCAGTATGCTGTGTGATATTGGTTGAATGGCTTGAATTGATAACAAACAACCCCTTGGGGTCATGAGCAATCTTGCCACTGTAGATTGTTCAAACCTATAAAGGGAAAAGTGAAAGCCACAGTTGAAAACCTGTCTTTCCTTTATAGGCAAGACAGATTCACTGCGGCAACAGTACCCCCGTTGGAGTGCCGGGGGTTTTCAGTATAAATAGTATCCCCACTTTATGGAAATTTAGTGCTTTAAATTCCCACTGTCGCTGTCTTCCTCATTTATTCTTTCCTATTCCTGCTCTGTCCTTCACTCTGCTATACTATCTTCTTCTTCGCTAGATCAATGACCTACCTTTTTTTCTTGAAAACTCTTCCTGGACAAGACTCCTTGTTTGTGTATGAGGTCTGTTGGATCAGCTTGGGAGTGTTGGACGCTTTCTACCGGGTGGTCACTAGGGCTTCCTATGATTGTACTATTTAGCACTATAGGCATTTTATATGTATGTGTTTTGTTGATGATTTATAATGATGTTTGTATTCTATTTTGTTTTTGTAACCGGGGGTTCGCGTAGTTGAGGTCAACCCTCAGCCGTCCCCCGCGTGGGATGTCTTTATTGTAAAGTGACTGGCCGGTGGAGGGCATTCAATTTTCCCACTGGGGTTGTTTCAGCAGATCTTTTATGCGGATCGGGGGTTGTCCGGTCCTTATTTGGCTCGGAAGAGTCCGCTGGACCTAAAGCAACAATAAATCAATCAATCAAACGATAACAAACAAGTTGTATGGGAAGTCAAACGATACGTCTAAGGCAGCGAAAGGTAAGGGGGGGGGGATGGGGAGAGGAGGTTGGAGGGGAGAGGGGGAAGGGGCGCCTTGGACGGCTTGACGTAGACCCAGGTTTGCATTACCGACCACTGGGTGATTATGTAGCGATAGAACTAATCACTGGTAATCTCCTTTGGACTCACAGCAGCACATATATTGTTCCTTTTCTACGACTGCAGCGGCGTTAGTCCCTTTACTACGCGAGTTAGATCCTGCATTTGGCCAGCGCCTTGAGCGTCTCTTGAGCTGGAAAAGCGCTATATAAGCGCGATAAGAACGAATAATCAACAAATGTAGCTGTGCAGTAGGCTACATTGAAAAATAAAAACAGCTTACCACAAAGCCAGTAGATGGAAGCATTGAATTTAGAATGTGTCTTCAAATTTTATGAAGAAGAAACAAGAAGAAGAAAAAAAAAAGGGGGGGGGGAAGAGGAGGAGGAAAAAGAAGAAGAAGAAGTCTTTCTAATCTTTTTTGATATGCTGAGATTCACACAGCAAACACCTGTGTTGAGCTACGAATTTTCGATTTAATAATCTTTTTCAAGTAAACCCATGGATTGAGCGATGGTTCTTCGTCTTCTTCTTCTCTTCTTCTTCTTCCTCTTCTCCTACTCCTCCTCCTCGTCCTCCTCCCCTTTCTTCTTAATATGCTGCATCTCCAATTATAGTTTTTATTTTTTAAAAAAGGTATTTCAGTTAAAATTCACATTGTTGTTTCGATGCCAACTTTTTGCAGCCTCTCACGAGGTACCAAGGCCCATACACCCTGGCCGTAGACGTCACTCCTTCTCCTATGTTGGAACACATCACTATAGCCAGTACCCTTGCCAGCAACACCACCATCACCGCCAACAACAACAACAACACCTACATCAATAATAACACCACCACCCACAACAACAACTTCAGTGCAACCTCCTTGACAACACCCGCAGTGACTACACCATCGTCAGCGGGAGCTAACGCCGCCACCACCGGTGGAAACAACAACAGTAACCTCAAAGTACCGCGGCGCCCGAGAAAGCTGCCTGAAATCCCCCGGAAACACCAAGGTGAGAAAGATTGACAAGTTTGACTTCAAGTGATGTATTTGGGGGTGGGGTGTATGTTGGTGGCGTTGGTCAGGTGGCGCAGGTGGTTAGAAGGTCGCGCGCGTTAATGCCGCAAGGGGGTGAACGTATGTGATTTAGGTAGGGGCCGGGTAGCTCAGTTGGTAAGAGCGTATTGCTAGTAACCGAAAGGTCGCTGGTTCGAATCCCGGATTGGTCAACGTGTGATCATATTATTTTCCCCTTTACCAACAACTGGTCCGCTGGTGCCAGTATAAATCGGTCCAGTAGTCACCTATATGCGAAAGTGTCGTGTGACTATAATCTACAAACAAACAAACAATTGTGATTTAGGTACGAGACTTTTGAGATCTAACTCGGGCCTAGCTCTGCCTGGTGTGTTTATTCTGTAACTTCCGCGCTTGTCATGAATTAGATGACGACCACAATTGAGTGAACTGGGGTGATTGTCGTTGTCGTCGCCGCCATCCTCACCCTCCTTGTCACTATCCATCACACCATCCTGCTTTCCTCCCTCATCATTTTTCATCGCCACTGCCATCGTCAACACCACTACCGTTTTATTTTTTTCTATTTTTTTCCTCATCGTTATTGACACCGCCTCATACAGAGCACACAATTTATTTAGCCAAATGATAACACGCATTGCAAATAGAAATTGCTCCGAAGTTGTTAGACAGTCAAACACAGACACACTCCACACAACACCTTTTAGGACTATAATTAAAAGATCTTGCCTACACAGTTGCAACATTAAGCGCAATTACAATGGACGTATCAAATATCAAAAATGGACATGGGTGTATACTACATCACAGACAAGCTTTAATCACGAAATCTAATGCGCGCACACACACTCACCCCCCCCCCCCACACACACACATACACTGAAAGGTAAGTCATATTTTAAGATAGTGCATGCATATTCAAAGAACACTGTTAGATCTACATTATAATATACCATGGAAAAAAGGAAACAATCATGCATTTAAATTAAAGGGACGTTGACTTTATAAACATCTAAACTCTCTCTCTTTCTCTCTCTCTCTCTCTCACACACACGCACACAAAACTTAAGCACATATACTCAAGCCCATACGCGCGCACACTCAAATATACTTACACCTCACCTTTGAAAGGTCATTTTAAATATTATTTTAATTCACATTTTTAATCTTCTTCTTCATCTTCCTCATCGTCACCTTGTTGATCCTTGCTCCTTCTGCAGGCAGGCCATGGTACGAAATTCCATGTTCCAGGTCTTGCCACAGCGTCTTCCCACGTGAGGTCCATCTTCGATGAGATCCAGGAGGCTCTGATCAAGGAGGTGGGCAGCGAAGACGTGTTCGAGCGTCCGCCTACCGGAGGAGACAGCTCCTCCTACGACCCCGCCCAGCAGTACCCGTACATCCACAAACACATGGGCTACCTGTTCGACAAGAAGCGGCTGCTCATTGGCTATTCCACTGCTCCAAGCCGAAGCAGGTAGGTGGAATGAAACAGTAGTCTGCACTTGAATCGCTATTTTTTCCGCATTCAACAATAGGCAAAATGCTGCGCCTCGGGCGGCTTGTGTTACATCCTGTATCGGCCAGCGCCTTGAGCAGCTTGAGCGGGAAAAGCGCTCTTTACAAGAATGTTTGGATGTGTGAGCATGGATAAAGGTTAGAGGGAGTGAAAA
>JBAHVR010000127.1:62500-120000 GCA_036898135.1 Oncomelania hupensis
AAACACTTTTTAAACAGTCGGGAAATCAGAACTGCTACCAAACTGTACTTTGTTCCCGGAGGAGTGCAGGACGACTACAAAATGTGATGTGAACTTTCATACAAGTATTCCCGTGTTGAGATAGAAACGGTAGTTTCCTCTCGTTTTTACGTAGCAGTCTACATGTAGTAAACTTCCCAATACATGACCTATCAGGAAGCTTCTTACAATATTGTAGTCTATACTGACCTGATAGTGATCTAAGATAGGTTTCCGCGGAACTTGCGACTATGTCACGCTTTGTGACAGACATTTTGAAGTCCAATGAGTATGATGACGTCCACAAATCCACAACTTGAACGGCGAAAATATATACACAGAAACAGTCAACGCTGCACCACTATTCCAAAACAAAGTATGGCGCCGCAAAACCGGAAGCGAGTAAAGCAACTTTCGTCTTCCGATACAAAACAACAACAACAAAAAAACAAAAAAATTTTAAGTGTCCGCGGATTGTTTCGCATTTCCATTTTTTTTTTGGTTCGTTTTCGTTTTTGCGGATTTCCGCGATTTCGCGGAGAACTATCAGGTCTGTCTATAATAACGATGGTACCATAGGCGCACGTTTCTCTCTGAATAGGGTCCCTCTTTCTGATTAACTGGTATGCTGACAGCACACCACTGTGCCCACACCCCGATTAGGGCGCCTGTGTGATGGTACCATCGAGACGCTGGTAGGCCTACAATTGTAATTAGCCTGTATCCTAATCTAATGTGCAATAATGACGGTAAATGACACTGAGTGTAAAGATATTGTAATTAAAAAAAATATGTACAAGCTGTATATAAATATTTTAAAATACTGATTTTCTGGAATTTTTGGCTTTGATGATTATATTTATATATTTTAAATTCTTGAATGTATGTTTTTGCTTGGAATGGAATTGTGATATCAAAAGGACTCGACTTGAAGATGAAATGAATGCAAGCGAGGCCTTGTGCTCCGTTTGACAGCACAGGATGTTTGAAATATTTTGTGTGTACATTTTATCTCTCTCTTGTTTATGTTTATTTTATAGTGTTACATTTGAGAAAAAACACACAAAACGGTATTGTTGACAATTCTTATTTTAGCCATGTAGGCCTAACATTTTAATTTCATTGTTACGTGGCATCAACTCTAGAGTTTGTCATGTCATGGAAATTGTATTTGTTTTAGAATCTTTTCCTTTTACATGAAGATGATTCTCTTTCTCTTTGTTTTCAGTTGAACTTCCGCGCAAACATACATTATTATTTCATGTAGCCTATACACGGATCTAGTATTGGTAGCATCATGTGGAAGATCTGCACAACATTTTGTATTTTCCTTTCAAACGGAATCACAGTTAATTTCACGATGATCTTAAGCTCATGATAAGACTTATGAACTATGATACGATTTGATGGATGTTCTGTTTATCCATTCTCTGCTTCAGTACTTGGCTCATAGCCCAGTTCATGGGCTGTTACAGCCAAAACTAAAATGATTATTCCTATATATTGACTTTTCTGCAGGCACTATAGCTGAATGTTAAATCGCATGCTATGATAATATTGTCATGTGAAATGAATAAACATTAAGTGTAACGTTACACACCCACCAATTACCATAAAGCAAAAGGATAACTATCCCAGGAAAGAGGAGATAGGGTCCTAAATCCACACTGAACCACCAGAGCAATCAAACTGTTAAAATGGAGAATGAAAAAAAAAAGGCCACTTTTTAAAAAAAATCGTTTAATCTTGCTCGTCGCAGGATTTGAACATGGGTCATCGGTGTGCCACGAGAACGTCCTTCCACTGAGGTATGGCGGCAGGGATAGCTCAGTGGTCAGAGCGCACGACTTGTGTGAGTGCGTCTTGGGCGACGTGGGTTCGAATCCTGACTTCAGCAAACTATTTTGTGATTGCTGGATATTACGGGCCAGCGCCTTGAGAAGCTCTCTGAGCTTGTAAGTGCGCTATACAAGAGAAATCTCTGTTCTTTTATGGCAGTGTGCCAAGAGTCATTTCAAACAAAATCCTTCACGAGGCTTTTTTTTTTTTTTTTAAATTCGCTATAGTATATGTAATTGAACAGTGCAGTGATGATCTTGTTTTAAGATTTGTGCGATGGTGGTGACGATGATGATGACGATTGATGTTGATGATGATGATGATGATAATGTTGATGATGCCTACAGTGTCAGTGTGTGTATGTGTGTGTGTGTGTTTACCAACATTGGATCTTTGTGTAATGTCACTTGGTAAAATAAATGATGTATTCTGTGATGGTAATGATGATTTTAGAATTTGTATTATTTTATTTTTGGATATGTCAACCGATGAAGAAGAAGAAGATGATGATGATGATGATAATGATGATGATGATGGTGTAGCTTTGTACAGTGCAGGGATCCACAAAGATTTATATTTTAGTTTAATGTACTGATTATACGTAGCTTAGTATTAATATTAGTTTTATATGCATGTAGTAGACTATCAACTTTTTTTTATTAAAAAAAAAGCGTCTAGCAGCCATTGTTTAAGTGACGGTTGTATTTGAAATCTGTATAGTTAGTTATTCATTGTTTATATTTTATTTATTTATTTATTTATTTTTTAAGATTTAACAACTTTATTATTATTATGGTGAAATTCGGGCACTTTCATTTTTCAAAGTACAGCAGCCCCAAGTGAAGCGCTTTACCCAAAGTACATGCTGGGTGTGTTCTTGTCACCGCAACACACCCATCTAGGACATGAGCATCAGGATCTTTAAAGTCCGTTATGATGAAATGCATGCGACACAGACTAGACCTCGGTTTATACTCTCATCCGAAGGAGTAGAAAACGGGGAGTAAAGTGTCTTTCCCAAGGACACAACACAACGCCCCGGCCTGGGCTCGAACTCGGGACCTTCAGATCCGCAAGCCAACGCTCTAACCACTCGGCCACTAGTGTGATTGATCACGAGCAGGTCATTTGTTCTAAGCTGCCTAAAATCCAGCAGTAAAAGCGGTCATTGTGATAGGGAGTTTAGTTGGTTGAAAAGTATCTCCCTAGTGCGCATTGCTAATAACTTGAGTAAATACTACTGCGTCTGTATGCAACAAAATTGCATTGTGATCCTCACAGCGAAAGAATTTCCTCTCACAGTGACAAGAGCAGCCTCCAATGACCTGTCACCTGAACACTGCGTGAGTTTAGTTATTCATGGTTTATAGGGTCGGATCCAGTGCACTGCTAAGAGCCAAAACAGGACCACAAAATCAGGACCATAACTGGGTTGAAA
Source organism: Oncomelania hupensis (assembly GCA_036898135.1). Taxonomy (NCBI): domain Eukaryota; kingdom Metazoa; phylum Mollusca; class Gastropoda; order Littorinimorpha; family Pomatiopsidae; genus Oncomelania; species Oncomelania hupensis. The sequence goes on from JBAHVR010000127.1 coordinate 65,796, forward strand.
GAGGGCTCACTCCCCTACTCCGTATAAAAGATCTGCTGAAACAACCCTAGGGGTCATAATTGCATTTTTTGGTGGGTCCCCTATACGCTTATGTGTCCGGGGACGTTAATCTATTTAACCCTAGGGGTAACACTGAAGGCACTCCACCAGCCGGTCACTTTACAATAAAGGCATCCCACGCAGGAGACGCTGAGGCTGTACTCTAATTTATCGAACCCCCGTTTACAAAAACACTAAACAGAAAATAAACATCATTATAAAATATTAACAAAACACCTACATATAAAATGCCTACATTGCTAAATAATAATTCGATAGAAAGTCCTAGTGACCATTTGGCAAAAAGCGTTCAATATCCCCAAGTTGACCCAAGAGACCTCATACACAGATGAGGAGTTTTGGGAGAGTCAAGAAAAAAAGGTATGTGACTGGTCTAGCGAAGAAGAAGATAGTATAGTAGATTGATAGAACAGAGTAGGAATGAGAAAGAACAAAGGAGAAAGACAGCGACAGTGGGAATTTAAAGCACTAAATTTTCAGAAAGTGGGGATACTATTTGTACTGAAACCTAGCTCCGGCACACCCACGGGGTGCAGGTTTAGGAGGGTGAGGGTGAGGGTGAGAGGGGACGAGAGGAAAGGGGGCCTCAGATGACGTAAGAAGACAAGTGTCAGGCAATGGGCGGTTAAGGGCTGCTGTCATCACTGTGAGATGAAATCCGAGATCAGCATATTACATTACATTACATTACATGATTATTGTTTTAGGTCCAGTGAACTCTTCCGAGCCAAATCAGGACCGGACAACCCCTGATCCGCATAAAAGATCTGCCGAAACAACCCTAGTGGTAAAACTGGATACTCTCCACCAGCCAGTCACTTTACAATAAAGACATCCCACGCAGGGGACGGCTGAGGCTTCTCCCCAACTTATCGAACCCCCGTTTACAAAAACAAAATAGAATACAAACATCATTATAAATTATCAACAAAACACATACATATAAAATGCCTACATTGGTAAATAATAACATCATAGGAATCCCTAGTGACCACCTGGCAGAAAGCGTCCAATATTCCCAAGCTGATCCAACAGACCTCATACACAAATAAGGAGTCTTGTCCCGGAAGAGTTTTCAAGAAAAAAGGTAGGAGACTGGGCTAGCGAAGAAGACGATAGTATAGCAGATTGATAGAACAGAGCAGGAATGAGAAAGAGCAAATGAGAAAGACAGCGACATTGGCAATTTAAAGCACTAAATTTCCAGAAAGTGGGGATACTATTTATACTGAAACCCCCGGCACCCCAACGGGGGTGATCAGCAAATGAAATTGTACCTATCTCAGGATCACGATACGTTTCGTTTGATGCAATTGCAGTACACATTAGAAGCCATTTGCAATAGGGAGTTAGTATGCAACCACCAAAGATCTCTATGTATTAAATTAGCAAGTTTCTATTGAATTCCCTTTGTATAATATTTATTTGCGATTTTGTTCCCTGTTATTATTATTATTTTTTTTTTAACACTTTCGCCTAAATAATTTTAATTTAGAAGTATATTTTCTAAATATCATTTGCTTACAAACAATGTAAGATTTCTCTCAATAGTCTATTTTCTCCATAAATAACTACATTGTTTACGTAAATACATCATGATATAGGTAAGTAAGACATTGTTGCTAAATACAAAATTATGTACCTATATAATGCATTATTTACCAGAAGTAAATAAATAATGTATTATTTAGAAATGTTTCTAAATAATGATTTGTTTACCTATATAATGCATTCTTGAGCAGAATTTGCTAAATAAAGTATTATTTAGAAAATTTTGCTAAATAATGCATTATTTACGTAAACAATTCACTGTTTAGGGACTGCAATTTTCATTATTTAGGGAATTCCAGGATTCGCTTCAAAACTTGGTTTTTATAATTTGACTGCTTTCTATAATTAAATGCAAGGTCTTTCCAACGATTGTGTATCCACATTTTGTGTTATTTATTTATTTTTTTAAACCTAAATCATTTCACAAATTTGAAGATAAAACGTCTGTAACCTCCCGAACACAAAGGAAAAGTCAATTTTGTGCGGGCTGTTCAATTTTTGAATATATCCATCAGAAAAAAACAACAAACAAACTTTCTTTTTGTATTTATTTACCAAAAAACTGTGGTGAGAATGTGTTTCCGTTTGTTCTTTTGAGTTTAATTATGTTTTAAATTCAAAACAGAAAATGTCCGCTTTTTCCAAACTACCAGGTATTTGCAGGTCGGACTGACAAGAAACATGGTGGAAGTACTCTGAAGACAGTGAGAGTGAAAATGCCGAAAATCTGCTGGTGAAATAATAAGTGTAGTTTAGGTCTAGGGTTACATTTAATCCTAACACTAACCATAGCTCTAACCTTAATCCTAATCCAAATTCTAATTCACTCTAATCCTAATGCTAAATGTCAAAATTTGCTGTTAACATTTTATTCTGTATCTTTGCATAATAATACAATTATGATTGCATAAAACGATGCGTGAATCGACGTACATACAGTACTCCTAATATGACCGCCAGAATTTGGGCTTTTTCCTGTTAATGAAGCCAATGCAGAAATAATGATGGATTCCTCTTTTCCAAAGCTGTTACCATTGCAGTTTCGCATATAAATACTGTTGCGAAAAATTTAAAAAATAGAGTGAAATAAAGCAGCTGCCTCATTTTAAATTGCAAAATAGCGTAAAATCATGGTTTGCAATTTCTTTATCAATACCACATAACCTCACAGTAATACGACATGTACCTGCGAATCCCCTAAATACTGAAAATTACAGTCCCTAAGCAATGAATTGGTTATGAAAATAATGCATTATTTAGCAAATTCTGCTAAATAATGCATTATATAGGTAAAGAAATCATTATTTAGAAACATTTCTAAATAATACCTCATTTAATACAATCTTCTAAATAATGCATCACTGCCTTATTTATCTATATTGATTTATTTACCTAAACAGATAAATAATAACTGATTTACCGAGAAAAGATATTATTTAGAGAAATCTTACATAGTTTATAAATGAAGACTACAGGGGAAAAAAGGCACATGTCACACATTTCCACTTTTGAGATAAATGAAATTTTGTCTTTGAAAGTCGCTATATTTGTTCTTACTGTATTTCTTGGGACACTAAGTGTTTTGTCTTAAAGATATATCACTTCTTTTGTATTCATGAGAATTTCTCTGTCCAGATTGTATAATTTAATTAAATATGGAGGATTTAAACCACCAAGGGTGGTCATGGACATGTGCCTTTTTTCCCTTTTACAGACCAAAACTTGAGACTTTCTTCTACAAGCTGAATTGCAATGTACTCAGTCAATGTAAAATGGATTATAATGCCTATTTTGCTGTGGTAAATGACTAGGTATGATGGAACTGAAGTTGATTTTGTTATTTTTGATGCCTGTACGAAGACCACAAGGGATAAAGGGTACATGTCACATTTTCCAATTATTTGAGTTATGCCCCTTACTATATAAACATAGAAGCCTAAAGGTTAGCAAAATAGTCAAATCCAACCCAAAAAAGGCCTATGTACTGCTACAGAAACACCCAAAGAAAAGACATACAGGGGAAAAAGGGCACAAGTCCAGACTGTAAAATGGGAAAAAGGCCTATGTCACAAACAACAATTCCTTTTTTGGGTTGGATTTTACTATTTTGCTAACCTTCAGGCTTATGTTTATATAGTAGGGGACATAACTCAAAATGTGACATGTGTCCTTTTTCCCCTGTGGTCTTCAAATAAATAAATATTTATCAAAAAATGCTTCTAAATAAAAATTATTTAGCTGAAAGTGGTGAAAATAAATATTTTACAAAGTGAACTCCACAGGTTTCATTCAGGGAAGTTAGACTATTTTTCCAACAAGTACATTTGCCTTTTTCCACCCCAGTATTTTATAAATTGATGCTTGCATTTCCTGACCATTTTTATAAATTTTATTAACGTTATTGATTGATAAGATCGTGGATGAGCTAAAGATATATACTAGAATAATGTTTTGGATTAGATTTATTAGTTTTAATTCTTTCGAATGCTTTTCTCTTCATTATTATGGTTACTCTATTTTGAGTATTTTTTGTGTCTGGTTCTCTACTTGTAATATTTGTATGTTTACACTATTTTTAGTATTTCACGTGTATTGTTACTGATTTCATATATTTGGTTACACTATTTTTTTTAAGCATTTTATGTGTACAGTGATATTCTAGAGTATTGTATGTGTACAGTAATATTCTATTTTTGAGTATTTTATGTGTACATTGATTCTATTTTTAGAATTGTATGTGTATGGTAAAACTGTTTTTGTATTTCATGTGTGTGATGTATCAGTTTTTGGAGAAGGATTTCTTTGCGCCTGTGATTTGCAATGTACATAATTATGTAAATACTTTTCCTTCAAAACCAACCAGTAAATGCCATAATTTTCTTGTGATTTCATCATCATTAACTGTCCTTATTAATTAAATCAAATGCAAAGACCATCCTGCAAAGCACGGTGCAAGGAGGCAGAAGAAGAGGAAGACAGCAAAAGAGGTGGGAGGACAACATGCGAGAAAGGACTGGCTCAACTCTGAGCAAAGTCATGAGGGTTGCTGAGGACAGAGAAAGATGGAAAGCTGGTTAAACGATCATCTGTGGTGCCCCAATGACCTTCAAGTTACGGGATGGAATAGGATAGGGTAGGATTAGTTCAATCGACGTTTGCAAAAGAATACTGTGCAGTCACTCATTGTGTTTTTGAGTTATGTTTGGTAGTCTTTCTAGGCTATACTTTCATCATTCGTGATGCGACTATTGAACTAGGGGGGGTACTTTCACTACAGAACTAGATTGACTGAGGTCTGTCATATGGCAAAAACAAAAGAGTATCCGTGCATGTAAGCAATTCAAGTGCAATGGAAATGAGGAGCTTTCTAAAATCCTAAATACTTAAATTATTACTGTTCCATGAATCATATTAAAATGTCGAAAAAAAATTGCTAACCCATGTCATGAATCAATATTCAAAAGTACTCATGAAATCATGTGCGGAGTGCCACTGTTCAAAATATATAAAACTTGTAAAAATCCTTTCATTCAAGAATAATTAATCAAATGTGATCATCATTGCGATGAGAGTTAAACAAGTCAAAATCATGGACCTGGATTTCCACTGTGATGTGTATGGATTATTAAGGTCCTGACCTGAGAGCACCATTTCATTCATCAATAACAAAATGATTATAATTGTGAGTTGTGTTCACCATTTCATGTCATGTATATTATTGCAGGATTTTATTGTGACTTACTGTCACTTGTTTCTTCGCATCGCCTCATTCCACGGTTTGAGACATTTTTGCTCCAGTGCTACGGAATGTTTTAAGAGTGTAACTGGATGGGATGCAATAAAAAATACATTCATCCAACAAAGTTTACATTGCAAATTGTTATGTTTCTTTGAGTGTGTAAATGTGTGTGTGTGTGTGGCTGTGTGGCTTAATTCTTCTGCATTGGGGACTTCTGACCAATTTCATCTATCACATTTTATGGTTCGAAATTCATTTCATGGTATGAGAGTCCATGATCATGTTTATATTCATGTAACTTGGATAGACCAACTCACAACCAATTTAAATTAGGTTGACACATGCCCAACAACAATATATAATAACACAAAGAATAACAAAAGTGTATGACCCATCAAGGCAAAACAACCCCCTCCCCCCCCCCCTGCCCAAACACATTACATAATTCAAACTTATTTAGTTTTAAAAAACATCGCCCAAACCAAAATACATCCAAATTTGATTGATACAGTTTTAATGTGTTTTCTTTTTAAAATACAAATAAACATCCATACAACTCCTTAAAACTTTCTATCAAACAAATTTACACATTCGTAAAAACACAGAGGAATAATTCATTAACCACCCCAAATTTTCCAAACTAATACAACTAACCAAAAAAAGATGAACGAGTTCAACGGGTAATGGAATTGTAAAATTCTATTGATACAACACGGAATTTAAAAGCTATATAGACTACACCACAACAAACATTTCTACATTTGTCTACAGTGCACCATACATTTAGAGGCATTTAAAGAAATCCAAATATTATAAATACAAATCTAGTCATCTTTCCTTCACAAATAGTCTGAACCAGATAAAAAATAATAACAAAACTATTTCATTTATTAGAAAGTGAAATGAAATACTGGACAAGCTAAGAGCTTTTCATGTATTAGTTTTCGCTCTCTCTCTTCCTCTGAATAAATGATAAATTTCCTTGTAATTTATGAGAACAACACATATTTCTTGAACCTTGATATCTGACCATTTCTTCTAATGACAACTATACAACGTCATGTTATATCATTCAAACTACAATAAGCAACAAATATACTTACGGAAGGTACAAAACAGTTGGAAATTTCTGATTATCATTACATGAAAACATACTCAAGATTGCACAAATACCACACACACTCATACAATGGTGTATATACAAAATACTAAATACCTTGGCTCTCGTAACACACCCAACAACACACAAATGCTGGTCTATTTTCAAAATTAACATTATCATGAACGACTCCACATCTATTTCAATTTGTCTCTGAACTGTGTACAGCAGTATTTGTACACACTCCGCTACTGTAAGATGACTGCTAGAAGTACAATAAAAACACTTTAAATCAACTGGACAAAAAACAATAGAAATCAATTGGAATAAAACAGAAATCTGTTGACATTCAAGGGAGACAAACAAAGTTGTTTCCATAATTTAATCTACCTTTTTGTCTCCCTTACACACCGACTCAACACAAGCTTTTAGGTTTTGAAGTTAGTTCAGCCAGGCTAGCTATAAATAGCTTCGCCGGTGCTCTTCTTTCCTTTCCTTTCACTGGAAGGGAGGGTGTAGGCAAGCTATAAATAGCCTGCAGCCAGCAAAATGCGGAAGAACCTAAGAGTGCTGCTCACATAGGCATTGAGCTGGTGTGCTTATTTATTCTCACCAGCAGTTCCTCTCTCCGGTTTAAAAAACAAACAAACAAAACTGTTGACATTCAATTTTAAGAACAATGAGAAGCAACGGGATATATTTTCTAAGAGAGCACTTCACGTAGACGAGCGAAAAACAAAACAAAACACTGGGTGATTATGGAGAAAAAAACACAACAGAACAATAACTCAAGCGTTCCTAATGAAGTTTTGCCATCCAAGTTGTTAGTTTCACACTGCCCTATAAGGTAAGGTCAATGTTACCGACACAATACAATGCACATTTTCCTTTCGTTATCTACTTGTTACTCATTCATAGAAATCAAAGAAGTTGGAATGTATTATGGACAGGGAAAAAACAACACCATCACCATTTGAACTTTTTTGTTTTTCGCACACATACTAAGTCCCATAGGTCTAGCAATGTAAATGAGCATTCAATTAATATCACAGTAAAATTTCACTACATACAACCTTTAATAATGTTTCAGGGGTGCTGAAGCACTTGGTTTGCTCATCAAATGAAATTTAAATAATAATAATAATAATAATAATAATAATAATAATAATAATAATAATAATAATAATAAACATAATAATAATAATGTGGACTACATTGAGCTTGCTGTTAACTTGCTTTAGGTGCGACGTTTTAGTCACGCCTAGCTCCAAGCCATGGCCGACTCCCACACACCGTGGCGCTTGCTGCATTAGAGAGTGCAAAACTTTCACCACAAAGATTATCTCCCTGTTCAAATGTTGCTTTTGGCCGACGTAACTGCATGAGTTATGTCCCTTCACACCCTCTTTCCCACAAACAATGGTTTTGGCTACATTAGTGCCAAACTTTCACTGTAAGATTAGCTCCCACCGTCCAAATATGTCACTCATTTCATTTCGTCCTCATAAAAAATTTTTTTTTTGTTAGCTTTCATTTTTTTATGAAATTACCATCAAAAACAACAACAACAAAATAAATCCCACAAAAATCAAGTTTTGTTTTTGTGTTAAAGTTGTGTAATGGACTACTACAGCGCATGAGCATTAGGATGCCCTACTGGCTGTAGCTAAAGTCTCTTCACCCTCTCTCTCTTCCACCTAGGGGCGCAATGGCCAAGTCCAATGGGCAAGCTTAACGTTCTGGCTGTCAGCACCCCTGGTCTTGATACACATGTAATGTTTGCTCAGAGGCAAACTAACAAAAGAAGAGGACCGGAACCCATGCCGAACAGTGCCTAAACCACAATAATAATGAATAGTGACGAAAATAATAATACAGAAGCAAAATTAGCAATATTCGATAGTAAAAATCCATCCTTTTTTTCCAAATACGCACTGAAACACAGGAACAAGTATAACAGAAACCACATACACGAGGATAATTTTATGACAAACATAATATTTAAATGAGAAAAATAAAATAAATATTGACATTCTATAGTAAAAAATGCAATCCTTTTTTCCAAATATCTATTGGGACACATGCGTGTAAGTCTGCGTCATGAAGTGAAAATCTATATTAGGACAAACAAGCAAACTGATTTCTTTAGCGTTCAGTCATGTTTGCATATCAGTCATTTAAGTACAGAACCAATTCTGCAAGATTCAAGACAAACACTACAGTGTTTTACAACCATCCACAACTGCAAACATGTTGATATATTGCACTCAGTAGCTGACTTGGGTTATATATAACTAATTACAATCTGTGCAGAAGACAAGACACAATTTTGTTACTTAATACACTAAAGAAGTTTTATAAATTATTGTCAGGTGAACTACTAACCAAGAAGAGGCCGAAACACTAAATTTCTCCTAAATTCAGACGTTCATCTATCAAGCTACATTAAGAATCAATAATCCAAGGCTGTGTAAAAATGGCTTAATACGCTAAAAACATTTTATAAATTATATTCAGTTGATCTACTAACTAGGAAGAGTCTAAAATAACCACATTTCTACTAAATTCAGACATAAGGTTAAATAATCTAAGACTAAATATTAGGAAGAGAAGGCTGAATTACTATTAAATTCAGGCATTTATCAATAATCTTTATCAATAATCTAACACTTTGTAATTATGCTTTCGAACGCAGCAGACTTTACTGACATTTTAGTATTTAAAATCCTAATTTGCGTTAATAAAATGTATGAAACACTCTTTCAGATTGGAACTTTGGCTTGGTCTATTGACAATACAATAATACAGTTTTAGATCTAGTGTCAAATATTACTAATATTTCAGTTATTTTACACCATAAATTTCATCACTCCCCCTGAATTAAAATGCAGAGCAACTGAAATCCGTCAAAATATAAGAAACACTATTCATGTTGGAATTTGGTTAAGCATGTCTATCCTCAATACCATAATTTGCACCTTTAGATCTAGTTTCAAATATCCTACAAGGTAAAACAACTTAGGTTTATCAAACTGTGGAGCTTCTAAGATCTACATATCTACAAAGCAATATTCTCGACAGAGACCTACTCCATCGCGGTACGAGAGCTACAGGTATTTTTTATGTCTGAATCTAAAATAAAACCCAATATTTTTCAATACCCTATTCCTAATGAATCTACAATATTACAATTCACAGCACGGGAGTCACATACATTCTTTATCTGAAAGTAAAATTAAAATAAAATGTATTGTTGCAAAACCTAATGGATCACTCTAGGTTTATGCATTCCGAATTTTCTGTTCCTAATAATCTAAACATAATGTATACACTGCAATATTCAAATACAAAAGGATTCACCATGGTCTGTAGCTCGTAAATCTAAATACAACACAAGCTGCACTTATGCTTGACAAGCCTAATTTATCACTCTAGACCCAGGACCAGATTTAAATCTTTCTTTTAAAAAAAAAGTACAAATGTGTTCAAGATTTGACTGTACCTAATAGATCTAAAAAAAATTAATATTAAAACAAAAACGGCACTGTTCAACCACCTAGATGCCTAGTTTAGCATGGTGTGGCGGTCGTAGATGTTTCTACGCTGTTCTTGCACGGTTCCCTTCCACTTCTTCTGCTCGTCCGTCACTCGGTTCAACAGAGAGCGCTGGCGAGCCGCAGCCGCTGCTGTTGTCGGTTCCATATCGGCCGCCCTGGGTGTGCCCATGTCCTCCTGCAGGAGAAGAATTGGCAAATCTTCCGTTAAAACGTAAGTTCATATTAACGCCCTAGGGATTCTTCGTGGAAAACGAACGAAGTACTTACCAGCGTGAAGGGGTCATTGTTCATAATGCGTTTCAGCTGCTCTTTCTGTTAGGCACTTACAAATTGTTCCAGGGGTCATGCTGGCTGTTCATCTCTTTCAAAACAGCTCAAAGAGCTTCTGAAGGGGGGGAGCTAGTGGAGTACTGTCCTTATGAAGAAAAACAAACTGGCATCACATTGCTGGCTAAAGTCGTCATTGTACATGTACACCAGCTTCTAAGGTTTCCCAAATAGGCACCTTTGAACCAGAACAGTAGCACAGAAGAATCTGCTAGGGTTTCTTAAAGGTCTCAAGTTTTCACATGTATTTGTCCAACATGGTTTGCTTCACCTGTCTACTCTTTGCTTTGGTAAGGTAGCCATGCTGTTTTTTGGTACGTTAATTCTTGTTGATTCGCACAGCCAGACCTCACTTTTCCAAGGCAATCTTTTAGACAAGTAAAAGTTATGAATGAACATTGAGGTTTAACGTCTACACCCACCATCCCATGGAAAGAGGGGTAAGGACCCGAATCAACACTGAACCACCAGAGCAATCATACTGCTAAAATGGACAGTGAAAATGGCCACATTTTATATCGCCCACCACGGGATTCGAACCTGGGTCAAGTAAAAGTTATTATGCCTTATGAAAGCATAGTTTGTTTGTTTTTTGAAGGGAGAAGTGGTGGGGAAGGAGATGGGTGGGGTGCAGGCGGGTGGGGGGAAGGGGGTCATGTACTACTACTGACAATGGACTTCCAAGCTTTAAACGAAAACGTGACAATTCAAACGGAAGAAAATGCACGCACCAAAAAACATACAAACTGAACAAAAACATCAATCAACATTTGAAACGAACTTAAAATCACAGAGCTGATAAAGGAAGAGTGAACTAACGAGTGGCTGAAAGTAAACATGCACAAATAAATGTATGGGTGAATGAATGAAAAAGAACAAAACATTAAAGTGGGGAAGACACACACCCAAGCAAACAAATAAAGAGAAGGCTGCGGCCTATACTAGGTTAGTAGTTGCTCGCTATCCACCGGAGCACACCGCGTAGCGAGAGGCAAGCCTCAGCCAGACTCTGCTGTGCTGTGTGCAACCGGAAGTGTTAAACATTTTCTGTGATAAATATGGAGGCTGGCTATTGGATTAAATACAGTGCATGCTTCAACCTCTTCCAGTGAGCTACCTCCAGCATGACTGGAATCCATTTCCCCATGCAGGACCAAATTACATTATAGAAACACTACATCTGAATAATTCAATCACATCGTTTTGAAAAACAATCATGCAACCACTAGACTACAGGCACCAGAATTTCTTACGATGTTAAGAACATTTTAATATTTTTGCTGGATAATGTAAGACAAGGTATAGGTAATTCATCAAAAAAAAAAAAAAAAATACAATAAAAGTATAAATAAATAAAGAAATAAAATAAAATAAAATATATATTTATAAACACATAAACAAAAGAAATAAATAATTTTATAATGAATTGAACAAATACGTACCTAAATAAAGTAAATTGATACTTTAAAAAATAAAAAATAAATAAAATACAATAAATAACAAAGAAGAAATAAGAAAATGTGCATTCAGATTGCAACCTACGAAACATTAGAATCCTCCACAGGAAATCGTATTGTTCACCAAGAGGATGAAACTGAACAATCTATTTCATCATTCTTATATTAGGTAGTCAAAAGCCATTAAAAAAAAATGATTTCCTCATCACAAAACTGACATAGATTTAAAGAGCTTTTCATTCTGAACACAGTGGTATATTTTTTTCCCCCATAGGACAAATAGGTAAAAAGTTATTAATGTTTGAAAATGCCGAATGTTGGTGTTTTTTTGGCAACGTTTTGGAATTGAAGAAATTGACAACTTTGGAGTCTCAAAGTGAAGCCAATATTGATACCAGAAAGCTGATTTTTGACAGGTAACCCCTTCATATGTTATACTCCAAGCCCAATTTTCTTCAGGCCTATCCCATGTAATGTTCAGCTGTTTTGGTGCTTCAAAGTTGGGAAATCATCAAATTCGCAGTGCGTGCCGGCAAATTATAGGCCTACTAGTGTGCTACTACGCTCAGCACTCGTGTCGCTGAATAGGCCTACGAGTTGGCCATGGCCGCAAGAAAATACGAACACCGTTTGGGTACACTTTTCTACGGCAAAGCGCTCCGCGATAGAGTAATGCACAAATTAATAAATACCCTAGTTTTATAAAGGAAGGTCTGCTCTTTATTTCTTGCTAATTTTTAAACTTCTAGTTAAAATCAAACTTACATCAAAACCGCTTTATCCACTTTGTTCGGCTCGTAACAAAAGTTTTACACATGAGAGCCCACCATATTTATATGTAAATGAAGCTAAGTATCCGAACTTCTCATTGGTTCTTATTTTTAGGCCATCCAATGAAGTATCGCAAAGCGCTTAGACTGAAACGAGTCACCTCTCAGCAAACGACGGTGACAACTTTTTCGCAGCGGCATTCAGCGCTCGGATAGGGGTGTATTCAAAAGCTGTTTTCTCGGAATCTTTCTCATAAACATGCATTAAAAACAACACAGATGTAAAGATAAAGCTTTCAATTTTTATTTGAATACAGCCACTGTTCGTTTTGATGCAGTTTTACATTAATAATAAGTGTTGAAAGTGGTCAAAACTGAGTCAAAACTGCCGAGCGGACAAGAGCCAATGAAGGGCTTGGAGTACCTACTTATATAGCGCTATTCCAGCTCAAGAGCTGCTGACAGAATAAACAAAGCTATGACCCTCTGGCTCCATATGGTAATGGTAATAATAATAATAATAATAATAATAATAATAATAACAATAATAATAGTAACAATAATAATACTTAGTAATAATAGTAATCAAATAACTTGAGTTAGATCTTGTATCAACCATCGCCTTGAGCAGCCCTGGAGCTGGAAATAAGCGCACTACATTATTTCATCATTTGTATTGCAAGTTTATTGCCTACGTGATAAGTTAACTTTGGACCTACAAGCTTAAGGTCGGTGTGTTCTGAGAGTTGTCAAGCATTGTGTTTATAATGGCAGCAACAGAGGTGACGTTCTTTAATCAGGCAAATCGCAAACTGCTGCTTTTCTATATGGTGTTCTATACCGTAAAACAGCCTACAGCTTTAACTACTAGTCGAATAATAAAGCATACACAATTAAAGGAAACAAAATTGCTTAGCACAGCATGCAGTTGTTTTTAATAGAGTATGTGTGTGTTATGAATACGGGGTTGACATATAAATCTGTTTATTAACAAAATAAAATAAAAATGGCAAGCAAACTTCGTCATGAATGTCTTTCTGATATGCAAACGTTATGGCGCCTATCTCTGAAAACTGTAGATGGTTCTATTCTGGGGAAAGCAACACAGCTTAAAGTAACATCATAGTAATGATGAGTGAATGATCTTTCGACTGATAAGATGGAAAATTGTATTCTGAACAAAATAATGTGGAGGATTTTGGGTGGGGAAAATAAACATCTCACTCGTTTTTTTTTCGTCTAAAAGTGACCTCACACCCCACACATTCGACGTCAAATTAAACTACATTCAGTTTTCTATTCACTGATAGGCCATTCTATGTGCAAATAAAAAATGAAATATAATATCTAGAAGTTAAGGGTAGAAAAATACAAACACGTTGGATTACAATCTATAACAATCATACATTAAATGACAGAAAAATGCACCAGAAGATTTACCATTTTGTGTAAGAGAAAAAGTTCTTCCTCCACAGATACCCCCAACGTGCTACAAATTCCTCTAACAGGCACTTCAATCCATCACGGCACAAATGTTCACCTCTTGACTGCCGCATCTTGTGATAATCACAATCAGTCAATAATAAATTCAGCTTTTTATCAGGGCATTCTTGACTACGTCAATTCATGGAATCGTGTTATTTTAGTTAAAGTGATTAATAGGTCATGTTTTTTATTCGAAAACAACAACACACTTTTCAACTAGAATCTAGTAGATAATTAGATAAAACAGTTTATGAACCCACATAACTGAGGTAAAAGCTCTCAAACAAGAGCAAATATGCAGCTTAAAAAATACAACGCCGTTCCTCAATAATGTCACTTCACGAGTCCAGCAATGAAAATACACATTATTATTATTATTAGTAGTAGTAGTACAAAAGTCAGTTTGCCAGTTAAATCCTAAGTCAAAATAGAGAGCAGTCCAGAGAAAATAGTTCTCACAGGAATGCACAGCAGTCAAGAGGTAGAATCAAAGGCATTAATTATAATGTACTATTTCTGGTTATGCTAACTCTGCAGCCAATAAGTATTAAACCAAAACAAAGGTCATTTCTGAACACCCCCACTCCACCATAGGCGATCCGGCAGACGGGGATAACCGTCCCAGGTAAGCGGGGATAGGGACCTCAATCCACACTGAACTACCAGAGCAATCATGCTGCTAAGGTGGACAGTGAAAAAGGTCAACTTTTATCTTGCTCACGGGATTCGAACTTGGCTATGGCAATGGGTCAAGAGAAAGAGAGCGAGCTTTCAGTTTGCCTAGAAAATTGCAGGGGACTGTGGCAGAACATGAAACCCTTTTTGGGTGGTTCAAAACTGGAATGGCTTGGTAGCACTTTTGGCTGGTTTGCTTATGCTGAAGGTCTGGGGTTCCAACCCACATGGGGTGGTGAGCTTATCCAATGGTACCGGTTTTAAATAAAGCCCCTAGCCTAAAGGGGATCATTATTGCCACACACAAAAAAAGGGGATGTTATAAAATATTCAACAGTGCGCGAAAAATATTTTTAAAGTGGATACAAAACTTTCTTCTATATCCGCAAACAGGACGTCAAAACTCAACACGCTCCAATACCTTTCCTGCGTGGGAAAATATACACTGAGGGGGAATCCACAATTACAGTAAAAGGAATATATCTTTACAGTGTAAGAAAACCTTATTAGCTGCAGAGGTCCATGCTTGTTATGATGTAAGCAATAATAAATTTTTAAAAAAGCCGCAGCCTGAGGGTTTACCAAATTCACCTCCTCATCAGTGTGCTCGCTGTAGTGAGCTGGGCGGTGCTGGATCAGGGGATCCAAGCACAGGAGGAAAAGCATATAGACGAACAGCAGCGACACCACGCAGATGATGAAGATCACCACCACCTGCCACAGGACAGAAAGTACAATTGTAGGATGGATTAAGCACTAACCTTCTATTGCCACTATTGCCAATGAATGTTATGCTTAGTAGTAGGAGTTGCAGAGTGAGGACCAAATAGGCCATGAACCTTTTGTGAATGTCCTTTCTTTGACCCTTTAGTTACTTTAAAGGTCTGCTATGCGTGCACAAATCGGTCACCATAGCTATAGAAAATCCATTTAAAGTTTGGTAATTCATCCAACTGGTTTTTAAAAGAATTTATGTTAGGGGCTTTTGTTAAATGAACTGAGAAATAATTCCAAAAAGTAGCAACTTTGTTAGAAAAACAAAACTTCTGCAGGTTACTATTGCACCGCTGTACAAATGATTTTTCATTCAAGAGTTTTTTTGGTTTTTTTAAAATCAAGCTTTCATTGTCTTTTAGTGAATAAAGATGTTTTGAATCAACTTGACTTGTACGTAAAAATAGTGAGTCCCTCCTGGACTTGTACATCTATCATGTAAGGGCCCCCAAAGGTCTGCCTGAACTTTTGTTGTTGTTGTAGCATTCGCTATACTATCAATTGTCTGTTCCTACAGTCTTGCGCCAAGACCTGTATTTCCTTTCTAGCACTGTCCATGCTGGAACTCGCCATGCCAAATTGAAACCTTAATTCACATGCACTCGTCGTAAAAGATAACATGATAGTTATAGGAAAC
This sequence comes from Oncomelania hupensis, assembly GCA_036898135.1. NCBI lineage: Eukaryota > Metazoa > Mollusca > Gastropoda > Littorinimorpha > Pomatiopsidae > Oncomelania > Oncomelania hupensis. Next base: position 81,927 of record JBAHVR010000127.1, read on the forward strand.
ATAAAGTGAAGGGAGGATCTGTGCTGGTCAGGCTTAGTCCCAGGTTAGCCAGACTGGTCTCCCTGGATGTAGGACGAGCGTTTTTTTAATTTAAAAATAGGTTTTTCATTATAAAGTAGATGCGCACCACCAAATTTTGGAGATGTCGCCCTGTAAATGGATTGCCACAAGAAACTGAAGAAACAAAAATTCTGATATCTCTTCCCTCTTTCTCTCAGGTCAGTCTGGATAACCTTGACAGTCTCATTGGTGTGTATATAACATGGCACTAAAGACCTCTCTCTTCTCTTATTGGAATAAACCTTGGCTTGCTTCTCCCCAATCCTCTCCATACCCCTCACCCACACTTCTCCAACCCCTCCCTCCCCCCCTCTCTCTCTCTCCTCCCTCCCCCCCTCTCTCTCTCTCCTCCCTCCCCCCTCTCTCTCTCTCCTCCCTCCCCCCCCTCTCTCTCCCTCCCTCCTCTCTCCCTCCCCCCCTCTCTCTCTCTCCCTCTCTCTCTCTCCCATAAGTACTACCAGTGCAAAGGGGACGGTTTCTTGGAATCCACAGATGTGACAGAATCTGTAATAAATGTACTTTTAATGACTTAGGAGATGAATTTCATTTTATTTTTATATGTCCACATTTCGACGATGATAGAAAAGAGCTGCTTAAAAGGTTTTTCTATGTGCGACCCAATGCTATTAAATTTTCTAATTTATTTTCAACGAAAAATAAGACTATTCTGCTGAAACTGGCTAGGTTTATGAAAATAATAATGGATAGCTTTAGAACGTAATATAATGATTTGTAATATTAATGATAGTAATAATAGAATATAAATACCCAATACCAGTGTGTACCCCCCCCCCCCTTCTCCCCCTCTTTATCACCCAATCTTGCGAGAGAGTGCGTGCGATTTGTGATCAGCTTGTGTGGACATAAGTTTTATGTAGTATGCTTATGTTGTGTGATAATAATGGATGTGTATTTTGTAAATGTTTAAATGTTTCTTAAAACGCGAGTGTGAAAGATTAACTTTTATTTTTGTAATATATGTACATATGTATTTTATATTCTATTTTATTATTTTTATGATTTTTATGGTTATTCTACATGTATGTTTATTTTTATTCATTTTCGTTGTATCCAAGTGCCCCAAGGGGTTTATGGAATAAAGCGCTTTTGACTTGACTTGACTCTCTCTCTCTCTCTCTCTCTCTCTCTCTCTCTCTCTCTCTCTCTCTCTCTCTCTCTCTCTCTCTCTTCTACATTCAAATCAGACCCATCAAACCTTAACATTTTACCTTGATGGTGGTGGTGTTTCGACTCTCATACTTGCACTCGCAGTAGTTACAGATATCAAACTGCGGAGGTTTACCGGCGTCAACCTGCATTCTTGGTACCACGTCTGTACATTTGCTGTCACAACACAGAGATAGGTCAACTTCAGTTGTTTTTTTAATATAATAAAATCCACAAAATTAAAACATAGATGATATTGATAGAGGAAGTCATACCAGAACTTTCTGTTTAAGTGCATCAATGTTGCAGCTAAAACCTCACATCTTGCAACTACCTGCAGAGACCAGTAGAGTGGCAACTGTAAGCTGTGGTGGGTTTCAGCTATGCAGTTTGTTTCTCTATGCAGTGGAAGATTGTGACCATTCATCACTTTCACTGTATGGTGTGGTCAGCAACATATTATTATTACTGAACGGTAAAATCAGATAGTTTATCTCATAAATGTCTTAACGCTCTTGATCAAAGTGTCATCATGAATGTGCGACACAGAACGGAGCCAAACGAGAAGGACAAAGCACATATGGCTCACATGCTCCTTATGAAACTCGCAAAATATTTAACAAGAAAAGGAGTGCTAATAAAAAAAACAAAATGAAATGGTGGCATTAAAATGCAAATACCGACTTTTTGATCTTTCTATGTTCTTGACCTTGAGATGACCTTGACCTCCAGCTCCAAATACACTCATGTACTATCAAATAACCTACAGCAAAAGTTATAGCAAAAAAACCATACAGTGACCTTGGAATGACCTTGACCTTCAGTGACCTTGATCTTGGGATGACCTTGACCCTCATGTAACCTCTCGTGCACGTCTTATCAAATAACCGAATTTTGTTGTATACTATGGATTAAATAAACAGCCATTCCACTGTATGATGACCTATTTTTTTTAATGTTTTTGTCTTCAAGATCAACGTAAAAACAGAACAAATATGAAAAATCAATCTATCATCTCTATTTATACAAGTTTGGACTTCATATCTCTCATAGTTTCATGTCAAGGTCACTTCAAAGTACCTACATACTAACCGACTCTGGACAGCTCCACTGACCTTGAACGTGGAGTGAGGTTGACCAAATTTGTATAATATGTGTGTCCTCAAAGAATCACAAGTTCAATATTAATAACCTATTAAAAAAAATAAAATGTTGTGAAAAATTGTCATTTTGTTAAACCTAACAATTTCTGACCCAGTGGCCTTGACCTTGAAGTGAAGTCATTCATTTACTGATCATTTATAAGGTCTGAAGGGTATACACCATCTTACCAAGTTTGGTTGTGATAGCTGGAAACAGGTTCTGAGATATTAATCCACTTGCAAGTTTTGCACAGACAGACGGCGGACAGATGGAGGGACTTTTTTTTTTTAAAATTGTCATTATTGGACTACTTAGGACTATTTAGGATTTGTCAAAATCTGAAAAAAATTTGGGGGAGGAGATGGAGGGGTAGTGAAGGGGGGCGGTACATAGACTCGCATTGCATTCATGAGTCAAAAATTCACTAGTAACAGTACAGTGGTAGTGTACTTTATGTATTTTAAATCATTATCACACACAGCTTCTGCTTTTGTGGAATAAAGAACTGTTGACTTGACTTGACTATATGGGACTGAATGCCAACAACATCATTCTCTACTTGTCAGTGCAAATGACCCATTTACTGATTTAGTCATGAATAAAAATTGGCATGCAAAACGCAAATTGGCAAATTTCAACATTTCATGTTCTATGCCAAAGCAACAAAAGCTCGGACGCATACATTTACTTTAAATTTCCTCGCATAGAAAAGTAAATAACTACATCATTACATGACAAGCTATAAAAGATAGTAAGTCACCAATTGTTGGGCTCCACATTGGCAATGTAGACAGGACCAGTGCCGTTGATGCCTAGTTCTCGGGGGCACACGCACTTGCATCTTACATCCTCAAAACTGGCTTGCTGCAAATCACATCCAAATGCTACTTGAAGTACTTCACAGCGTACAGAACAGAATACACAAAACTTTACTGTGTGGTGTGTGTGTGTGATTCTGGGTTGACTGTGTGCACGTGTACTCAAGTGCGTGCAGAAAGTTCTCGCATAGTTCAAATTAGTTGCCTGTGCACCAAGAGCTGACTGCAAGTCTGATTTCAGCACTATACAAATATTGTTAAGTACTGTTATTAATCTTCTTCTTCTTATTAATTATTATTATTACTATATTAGTATTAGTATTACTGTCCCCATAAGAATTTATAAGGATGTTTGTACTCTTGACTTCAGCAAACTATTGTGTGCATGCTGGATAGTGGACAGCACCTTGAGAAGCTCTTTGAGCTTGTGTGCTATCATTATTATTATTTTTTTTTTTTACTGTGTACCAGTGAACACTGTAAAACAACAGCAAAAACAACCAGTACTAGCAAAACACTGAACATAGTTATAGTATGAAAGGTTACGCACACAAATGTTACCAACTGCATGGAATATAATCACAAAGTTTCAATTTGACAAAGAAATTATAACAGCAAATACTTTATCATTATACTTATCGAAATGCAGTTATTTTATTTAAACACACACATACCCACAAAAAAAAGAAGTATTTTCACAATTGTATGAGTATGCTGCAAGACCCTTAATGTGATTTGTGACCGAAAACTGTGTAACTGTGTGTATTACTCAATGATTTAGTGAATAATTATGGTGACACACAACGCAGAAAGACATCTTGTCTGTCAATGATGTACAAAATCTGCAGAGAACCGGTGTACTGGCTCTCTATCTGCAGCAAGCTGATCCCACTACCACCCTGACAATGCCGAGGACATAATACTTTAAAAAAAAAAAATAGCCAGTACAGCCAGGACCAAGCATGCTCTTTCTTACCCATTCTCTCCTCTTTTGTTTCTGTCTGATCCGTAAGTGTTTACACAACTGTAAATTTTTATTTATACTGTTTTCCTTTCCTGGGTCTATCCGGGTATATAAATAGCTGAACAATAAGTTCTTGCTATTCTATTTTTGTCTTTTTTGTCATTTTGTACATAGATGTAAATAGTTCTTACTTTTAGTTTTACTGTTCCGTCTTTTGGTGTATCGTAACAAAAGCGATGTTTGATTGAGTGCATTTATTTTTATGTATTGACTATGTAAAATGCGATGAGTCTGGTCGTAGGCTGGAGTACCTGCTATATAAAAACCCGTTATTATTATTATTATTACCATGCACTATAAAAGACTGAAATGGTCTTTCCCAGGAGGGACGGGGCAGCTCAGTTGGTAGAGCGTCTTACTAGTAAGCGAAAGGTACCTGGTTCGAATCCCGGATTGGCCAATGTGTGACCATATTATTTTCCCCTTACCATCAACTGGTTCGCTGGTGTCAGAATAATGTGACCAGTAATCGCCTATACGCTTCGGTATCGTGTGACTATAATCTACAGTTACACATTTACACCCATGAGGTCCAACCCTTATACACGAAATTGTCCGGGGATGTTAATCTACACAACCCACCATCCCAGAAGGCTGTGGAGGCCAAAACTATAGACATGTTTGGTCAAGGGTCTCCAGCAGCCAAGAAAAGACATTTATCACCACTACAACATTCCCTTTCCCCCAACCCCTCCTCCCCCTTTTCAAGAACCCAAATTGTTTTTTTTTTCAATTTTAAATTTAAATGGACTTGAAGTTTGGCTGTTATTGAAACGTGCGCAAACACTCTTTAAAGTACCAGTGTAATCAGCAAGTATGATTGGGCTCCTACGGAAAGAGAAAGAAGACACATCGTCTAAGTCTAACTCTACTTAACGGCATTAGTACCATTACATCAGTACATGTATACATGGTAAAACTGTTTCAACTGACTAGCAACAGATGGTATACCGTTATGGGGAACATGTAATGAACTAATGAACATTTTGATTAATGATGATGATCTGCTGACATTGCACAAGCTTTTAATTTTATCCTATCTCACTCAGTTTATCGATAGACCATAGAGCCAGAAAAATCATGCAAAAGAACAAATCAACGGCATGTTTGCAGATGTCTGGCTTTGTTGCTGTCTTGGTTTGTGTTGCCTAAACAAATAAAATGTCCAAGGCTTTATAAGTTTGCTAACAACTCAAGTGTCAGTGTCAGGAGGGAGGGTACCACAACTACAAGGTCTGGTACTGTCTAGATTAGATAGATCTAGCAACTTACCTCGGAGAAACTTGGCAAAAACGCAACAAACACAAACAATGTTGAGCAAAAGCAGGCCAGAAACAATGAACAGGATTTCATCTTGATGCCGAGTCGTCAAAGTAACAATAATGTCCTTGAGTAGGCCTAAACAAATTATTTAGTTGTCGCCTCAAAACATTCGCATAATGAATAAAAACGGAAGTGGCAAGTGCCCAACACGTCAAGGGAAGTTACCCTTTTGTTTTGTAGGTGGCAACAACAATATTTAATTTGTTTTAGCCAATTTATAGCCCGACTGAACCAAATTAAATATTTAGAGTTGGAATGTAAGTATAATACATAATACATAATTAGCAAATAAGCCATAATATATTTCAAAATAAAAATTATAGTAATTTTTAGTAGTTTTAGTAAAAACGTGAGTCAAGGGAGATAACTCTCAAGAGCAACCTACATCCGGGCCCTTGAATTTCTGATCTAAGGTGGCTGCCGGTTGAAGGGCAAAATGCTGTCAACATTTGCAGTTCGATCAGGTATTTTTGATTTATTGCCGATAATGCATGTAATATTTCTGTGTTTATTGAAAAATTAGTATCGTCTGTGGTTGCTGTACCTTGATACTATTTTTCTTAATTTTAATGTATTGTAAAGTCAGTTTGTCAGGCAATGACAACTCAAAAGTTAGCTGTCTGCTAAACTAAAAGTGCACAGCAACATGTGTACACACGGCATCTCTTATTCTCTCATGCTTAGAGTTACCTGGGTTTTGTTGCAGGTGTATTTGGTAGCGCGCTGCTGAAGAACCAGGCACCCAAGTATGTGATTTACGGACTTTCTCGCTGTTGTCTTAGTCTCAAGATTATAATTAAGAAAGTCTTTGAAGATTAGATAGTGACTTTACCAAACTTCAAAGAATCTTTCTTAGCCATTAGGCCTATTGAGTTTTTACAGTGATGAGTGAAGGTGACAGGTCTTGAAATGCTTCAGATGGATACACAAAACTTTAATAACAAGTTCTGTGTTGTTGATAGTAATTTTGATTACATCTGCTGAGTGTCAGATTCGAAATGTTAACTTGTTGAAAAGGAAATTACATGCAATTTGTCCTTGTGTCTGGAAGTGTGACCTTTCCGTTTCAAGGCACTACTGATGTACCATTTCTAAGGAATTATAAATATCTTATCTAGTTGTGCTGAAAATATCAATTCTAAATTAAGTTTATTTATTACATTTTTATGTCTTTATTGCTATAGAGCATGGGCGATCGTGCCGGTCATGCACAAGAGTGCAGCTGCACAGCAAGTGGAAAAATGGGATGAAGCCAACAAAATTTTCTATGGCCCTGAGAGAGACACGAAAAACTTCCCCCACCCCGTCATGCCAGAGAAGAGCGGCAAAGTGCGCATGGGCTTTATTCCAGAGGAGTATTTCCAGTTCTTCTACAACAAGACTGGCGTGACAGGTACAGCGTTAGGACTTCAGTAGTTAAAAGTTTCAGCTTGTGAATAAGAATGAGACTTTTGACAAGGATCGTGGCTACACTTGTCTTTTGCGTATTAATTTGATTAAAGTTGACCTGTTGCATTTTTATTGAAATCTCTTACACAAAACTGTCTTGCATGATCTACTCTGACATCACTTTTATTAGATGATTACAGATGCAAGCGCTTTGTCAAGAAAATGATGCAGTGAGCTTTCATTCTGTGGCTTTGTTTTTTTTTTGTTGTTGTTGGTCTTTTTTTTTTTGGGGGGGGGGTGAGGGGTGGGGGGGGACGGTAGGGAGGTGTGAGAGTAGGCACAGACTGAAAATGCATGATATAAGTTTGCACTAATTTTGAGGCGTTTGGGAAATCATTTGTTACTTAATTTTAGCCAAGTAAAATCTTGGACTTGTAATTCAAAAACATTTTTTTATTTTCTTTGCAAACAGCATTTTGCAGGTATCTATACATTTTACTCAAACATATAACAAAAAGCTTCCTGGCACTTTAAATGATTCTGTAAGTAAGTGACTATCAACAATTTTTTTCATAACACACTTTTGGGTAATACGAAACATTGGAAAGACAATGTTAACATTTAATGTATTTTATATTTATAGTTACAGGAGTGAGATTTAGCGGTCGCCCGAGGCGACTTAAAACCCGCTCGGGCGACCTCACTTTATAATTGAGCCAGCCCGCCTGGCGACCTAAAAAAATGATACTAGCAGACTTTTAGAAGCTCGGTCCGAAGCGAGAACGTTTTTAGGTCACTGTTCGTCTGCTACGAGTATGAAGCATACGCGAGCGTTATTTTCCTTTGCCTGCTTCCCTTTCGCGCCAAGCGCGCTTTCTCTTTTGTTTGTGAAAAGGACACTCGCTACAAATTACGTGTATTGTCAAGGTGACGGTTGTTGATCCGAAAATGTGGAACTTTATTTCTAGAATCTTCCTCACCACGTCCGAACCCCGTAGCTACAAGACTAACCCGATCATCCTGAGAGGCAAGAACCCTCAACGTGATCAACAAACTCCAGCCAAAGAGCTTATATATAGTATACAACCTCTTTGCTCCAGCTCATGCAGCAGTATTGAAGTGAACGATTATCGGGCTGCCTAAAAACCATGCGGGCTACCTCAATTTACTTACTAGCTAGCCCGGCGGGCTAGTTAGTCTCCTGGGTTAAATCTCACCCCTGTAGTTATACTGCCAGAAACTTATAAACTGTGGAATGGCCATATACTAATTTAGGCAAGGAACGAAAATGTTACATTTTACTATCATAACCATGTAGGCCCTTACCTGTTTGGCGTTGGCTTGGTGACCACTTTGCTGTCCAAGGAAATCTGGGTGGTGGACCATGGCTTTGCTGAGGTCATTGGCTTCTTTGGAGCAGTCTGGCTTCTTACCAAGAAGATTGGACCCAACATGGCCAAGTGGATGGACACCAAGAATGACGTAAGTTGTCAAGTCAACAAATCTAATAAATAACAATAATAATAATACTGGATGCTATATGCGCGCCTTTCCCCAAATCAATCAGGCTCAAAGTGCGGCGATCTGTACCAACATACACTCTCACCTGTCTCATCCACCCTCACGCACACACACAACAAATACACATCCATCACTCAAACAGATGGTGTAAGGGCAGGGAGATCGCTATTGGAAGACGGAAAGAAAATTAATTTTTATTTTTGAAATTTTTATATTGCCTGCGTCCAGTACCATTATTATAATAAGAAGAATGCTGCAAGAATTTTTATTGCGCAATCTTTATTACCCGCAATGGAGAATTAATATGGAGAGTTTTCTTCTCTTAATCAAAATTCAACTTCAGCAGGCTGAAGAAAAGCCGTGAGGGTTGCTGAGGACAGAGATAGATGTAATACGCTGGTTAAATGATCGTCTGTGTTGCCACAACGACTTTCGAGTTACGGGATAGGATAGGCTAAAGGTAGTGTGATGCTGTCAGAATATCCCAAGGTAAATTGTAGAGTCTAGAAAATACCTACTCAATATGGATAATGGAGAATTACAGCACATTGTGCAGGATTCGTACAGTCCTTCAAATTCCTTGAAAGTCCTGGGGTTTTTTTAGACCCCATTTTTAAGTCCTTGTATACCCATGAAATTCAGACTTAAAAATCCTTGAAGTATTGACTGTAGTGAAAAGTGCTGCTTACTGCATATTTTTTCGTGAGCTGAAAAGAAAATCTTGCAGTTGTTTTACATATGTATCTGGTTCTCCCTAGCTTGTGATGTGGGGTGGGAGGTACAGGGAGGTGGTTTGCAACAAACAGTGGGGTCTATCAGCATGTAACAATTTTTTTCTTACATATATAGATATATATCACTTCTCCATACTCGAAGAACTGCTGAAAGCGTTAGTCTGAATTGTGAACTGTGTTTGTTAACAGCTGGTAGTTCAGGAGAACTTCGTCAAGCCAGTCCTGGACGCCAAGGCCAGCGCTCAGGACACCATCAACCAGAACGAGAAAGCCATCTGGCAGGAGGGCGGCCAGGCCTTCCTGTGGGAAAGCAAGAAGGTCAGTAGTTCATTTTGAGGGTTTCAGTAAAGCTTTTGTTACAGTATGAATTTGAAAGAGAGCATGCTGTCGAGTTGAAAGAAAACTATATCTTTCAACAATTGCAGTACGCAGAGATTCCTACCTTACGCCCTAGCACATATTTTTATGCATTTTTGTATGCAAAATACACAAATACGATTTGTACGCTCAAAATTTGCGTTTTTGCTGTCATCAAATACGATTTGTAGTTTCTACAATTTTTTTACCCACAATCCCAGTCTGATCCACTATTTCCCTCGCTAACTGTTCTCAGTGCAAGTTTGCGAACAAGAAAATGTCGTTTGCGAGATGTGGCGCGCGTCTGCTTTGTGGCTAGGAGAAAAGGGCGTCAAGCGCATGAAACGCTAAAAACGGGGTGAAAGATATTGCAAAGAAGGAAGTAAACGTCAAGCAGACATTCAAAAAGGACTATTTTTCCGCATTTTCCGGGAATTGTGGACTCAAGAAAAACGCCACACTACACTGTGCAGAAAGGATTTTCGAATTGGTCACGGTGATGGATACGACATATAACAGCATATTGAATCTGCAGGCCACAACAAGCGTTAGTGTTCGTCTCTTTGTTTTGCCACTTGCGTAAAAAAAAGTGCCAGAGAAAGAAGCATTGTGAAAGCGGAGATGAAAATGGCTACACGGAGAGCCAAATTCCACTAAATTTGGCCATGCCTGACTTGCGTGTGGTAGGAAATGAGTAAGAAAAGGTAGTGTGTGTGTGACATTATAGGATAAAAAGGTGAGAGAGACAGAGTGGTTTAAAACATAACGTTCAAAATCAATGTTAGACCCGTTGAATGTAATACTTGTTCGTTGTTTTGTATTGAGTGTTTTGCAATATGTAATAGTACTCAAAAAACACCTTTTCATGCAGTCATTACGCAAAAATGGCCTCATTGGGGGTAGGCACCTCTGAGTACGCAAAAAATATCTGAAACAGAAACCGCAAATTTATATCTGCATTTATGTTGAATGGTGCGTTTACAGGAGAACGTTGCCCTTCAGCTAGAGGCTGCCTACCGCCAGCGACTGAGTGAGGTTTACAGACAGGTCAAGAGCAGACTGGTAAGTTGGATTGTAGTTGTGATTTGCACATCTGTTTATTTTGTGCAAAAGCTTTTGTGTCAAATGGATGAACTTCAGAAGAGTTAACTAGCTGCACAAAAGACATTGTCCATGTAATGAATGTAGACATGTTGCCATTCGTACTCTTTCTGCCTTGCTTTTTATGTCTCTCTTAATAAGGGATACATGAAAGTAACTCTTTAGGTTTGGATTGTGTTCCCAGGGGAAGCAATTAAGAGTTGGGTGTCAAGTATTCCTCTGGTGGATACACATAAGTTCAGGCCTGCTTGAATTTCCTATTCTGCTCATATGTTCAAGCCACATGATTGTCCCGATGGATGCCTGTTCTCAGTCTTTGTTAAAAGCATAGCAAAAATTCAAAGGTGAAATTTATTGAAATTGACCTTAGGTCTCTCCACGTGCTTTGAAAATATAGCTCTTAGTGGTATTTTCTGTTCTTCTGGAAAAAAATGGAACATTTTGTAGTGAGCATGGAAGGTCCGTGAGTATTTTAACGTTTGAAGATAACCAATTGGTGGCTAAGCTAGCAAATCAAATAGGTGACTGTTGGTGTTACTAGGCCTTCCTGATATTACTGCACTTCCACAACAAAGAAATATATTTCACTTAGGAAGAGTGTTAAACTTGTTTGCTGCAAAATTGTTACGTGCAAACTGATGTCTTGTAGAATTCAGTATACTTCGCGGTTTAAACAAAAAAGTTGCAGAGGTGGAGTGAAATGAGGAGGAAGGGGTAGGGGGGGGGGGTTGTGAACGAATGGTGGCCTATCATTCCGAGTTTTTCTATTGTTTTTTGCTGAGTTAAATTGAAGCCGAGTCACAACCCCCACCAAGAGAATGAACGCTTTTGAAAATGTTGACTTTTCCGCTGATGTTTGGGTGAATGTCTGGAAGAACATTTGAATGGCTTGCCACCTTGTTCTTTTCCTTATTACATGACTTGGTTTGCGTGTGTAGGACTACCAACTGGAGGTGCAGAACGCCAAGCGTCGCTTTGAGCAGGAACACATGGTGAACTGGATCGTGGACAGCGTCACCAAGAGCATCACTGCCCAACAGGTTTGTGCGCCACTAGACATTTTGAAAGGTTTTCAAACTTTGTGGCTGACTGCACTTGAAGAAACCACACCTTCCGTAGGTCAAGGGTTACCCAGTTGTGTTATGGTACCAACCTTTTTTTGCATGCATCTTGGCACTGTCCTTATAGACCCAGTGTGCACAAAACAGTGTGCTAAGTCTGAACTTAACGTTCAGTCCTGACTTGGCAGACAATGTTGTGCAGACTGGATCTTGAGGGTCAGTTTCTTCAGCAACATTTTTGCTGATGAGTTCCATTTATGAAGGGAGGTGAACGCAGGAAATTGTAAAATTTATATTCTGCAATTCTTTATCTTCGCAGTATCTTGAGGTAAATCTTCTTGTATGCTAAAAGTTGGTCAGTGCCTAAAACTGGGCCAGGACAGAAAACTGGGGTAAAGGAAATTAATGTTCCAAACCATAAACGAATCTAAAAGGTGGAGGTCGCATGAGCAAAACATGTGTAAAACATGCTTGTACTGTGTTTCACGTCCAATCATATCTGAAAATCAGTGTTTTAGATCTAGTTTAGCTCTAAATTGTTGGTGGGGCTACGCGTGACGTGAAGTAGCTAGTCACATCGCGTACACTCCCTGAGTGTGCGCGAATCAAGAAGAGGAGCGCCAACACATTGTTGACAGGCTCTGGCTTGATTTGAATCTGACGAGCCAAAATCGCACAGGCGCATAAAACCTGATTCACCGCCACGGTGCAATGTAAACGATCAAAGCCTTAACTTATTATTATTATCGCTTTACCCGAGTGCTATTGCGTCAGCGAGCCTAGACAGTTGGCCACTTTTCACTGACGGTTGAGCCGTCAGGAGATGTTATTCCTTTCTGATCATACCGTTTGTGCTACATGGCATGTTTACCGGTGACTGTATAACGGTTGCAACACAATTTCAGAAGATAATTTGGAGGTTGTTTTTAAAATAGTTGCTGTAGAAAGGTTGCATCTCTTGGAGCGGTGCTGCCCAAAATGAATTAAATAGGCATCAGTTTGGGCCTGTCACTTTGTCTGCTATGCACTGGTATTATTTTATAAAATCTACCACGCAAGCAACTTAAGTGTGCAGTGTGCTGTAATCAGCAAATGATGTGCGTCTCCAGTTAGATGATGTTTTTGTCTTATAATATTGGATCCTACTAGTCCAAAACATTGTTTTACCTTGTATATTTTGAATTGTTAGTTTGCGATTTCTAATTTCTGTGTTTCTCTCTCTCTCTCCCCCACAGGAGGCGGAGAGCATCAAGGTGTGCATTGCTCAGCTGAAGAACTTGTCAGCGGCCCGAGCATAACTGCGTCTTAGCCATCTAAAATTTTGTACATTTAGTCCTCAGTACAACTGTGTAGCAAATGTGTGAGTGACTGCCTGATTTTGCAAGGACTGCATCTTCATAATACCCCTTCTCACAGAGACCAGCTTGGTGGTTTTTCTGACGGAGCATGCATGAGTGTTGGATTCTCAAACTGGAAAATGTTTTCTGATAAGCGGCATATGCTAGGAAAAGTTATGCAGCATTTTACTTTTTTCGTGGAAAAAGTATGCATTTCTTTTTTCGCTCCTTGTTCATCAGAAACTCTGCTTTTATGGATAGAGAAGAAGAGTTACTTTTATCATAAAATGATGAAGTTGTTTTCTAATGAGATGTTTGTTGTTTTGGGGAAAAAAAAAGGAGACATTGCTGTATTAGGTTATATGAAGAAATTGTCTTTGCAACAATAAATTGTGATTTTAGAAAGAAAAATGTGCGTTGTTTTTGTGTTGACTTTTCCTTTCAAAGAAACGGAGGTCTGGTCAGGATGGCTCGCAAAATACAAAATTATTTAAACATATTTTCACAAAAACATTGTTACACACACTAGCAGGAGAACAGCACTGTTTATTTCTTCCCATCCTCTTTCTCTGTCTTTCATTTGCCATCTCTTGCTCTGCAGGATGCATGAGATAAAAAAAATTCTGGGGTTGGATGTATGATTTGTATGTGTGTGTGTATAAATATATGGCAAGCAACTCCTAAACTCATGTGAAAACCTGTGTCCCCCAAACCCCCCCCCCACCCCCCAAAAAAAGTTATTTCCAGATCCTCGCACACACGTAGATGAGAAGACCACATTTTTGAATGCGTTAATTTTCATTGGACGGTTGTGACTCCGCTTTATCTTAAACTATTAAAGAAGCAAACTGAAATAATGAAATGATGGACCACTATCTGAACTTTCTGTAAGCATCAAAACAAAAAGAATAAAAATAAAAAATCCCAAACAGGTTTAGCCGATTTGGATAAGAAGCGCATTGTCTTTACAATATAATTGACTTCGCTGTCTTGACTGTTGAGAAAGAGTAAAAGTGAGTTACACAAAAGGGCTGAGTGGTGGTTAAAATGATTAGTAATAATAATTAACCTGCATCATATAAATTATAAAAAATCGATTGTCTTTCTTGATATAAGGTAGTGGCATTTGGAAAATCTGTTGAGTTGTTCTTGAGATGTGGCACGCAATGGACCGACCAACTGACTGATCAACATTTGGCTCGTTCAAAGTGTTCTCAGATAAGTCTAGAAATATCTACACATGCACCAAAAGTGAACTTTATATGTATTATGATGCTGTAGGCACCAACAACATCTATATCATGTGTTTGTAGACTTCAAAAAGGTGTTTGACAGAGTCTGGCATGCAGCTCTGTGGGCAACCATGAGAACATCAGCCCTAAAATTATTGAAGTCGTCAAAAGCCTGTATGACAAGGCTACCAGTGCAGTCCTCCACAACAGCGTAATCGGAAACTGGTTCAGAACAACAATCGGTGTGCGGCAGGGATGCCTACTCTCTCCAACACTCTTCAACATCTTCCTAGAGAGCATCATGTCAGATGCCCTTGCAGATCACGAAGGCACAGTCAGCATAGGGGTAAGAGCAATCTCCAACCTTCGTTTGCGGATGACATTGATGGATTGGCTGGAGAGGAACAAGAACTTGAACAGCTGGTACAGAGGCTTGACACCACCTCCAGAGCATATGGAATGGAAATAAGTGCAGAGAAGACCAAAATGATGACCAACAACACGAATGGCATCAACACGAACATCAAAGTCCAAGGCCAATCCCTCAACACAGTGCATAGCTTCAAATATTTAGGAGCCGTTGTTTCAGACAATGGGTCCCGACAGACGCACAAACAACTGCTGCCCTGGCGAGGTTGAAGCCAATTTGGAAAGACAGGACCATCAGTCTACATTCCAAGTTAAGACTGCTGCGCTTCCTTGTCATCTCCATCTTCCTATATGCTTGCGAGACATGGACCCTTACAGCAGATCTCTAACGAAGAATACAAAGCATGGAGATGAGGTGCTACAGAAGACTTCTGGGCATTTCCTATACCCAACACGTCACCAAAAACGAAGTCCGACAGACCATCACACAAGCCAATGGACAACATGATGACCTGCTCACAGTGATGAAAATATGGAAACTCCGATGGTATGGCCACGTCACCAGATCATCAGGTCTTGCAAAGACCATCCTGCAAGGCACAGTGCAAGGAGGTAGAAGAAGTGGGAGACCGAAAAAGAGGTGGGAGGACAACATTCGAGAATGGACTGGTTTGACACTGAGCAAAACAATCAGGGTTGCTGAGGACAAGGAAAGATGGAGTATGCTGGTTAAACGATCATCTGTGGTGCCCCTACGACCTCCGAGTTACGGAATAGGATAGGATAGTAGGTGAAGTATGCAAACTAGGAGTTTTTACTACTACTAGTTTGAAAAGCTTGGTCACTAGCATTTACACGCAGATAAAAAATGAATAACAAATCCCTGAGAGTCAAACTAACAGGCTATACATGCGGAGTCCAGTAGCCTAAGCTTGATGGTGTATGCAGCGTTCTCCAATGTCGGGCGATAACATTGCATTTGCAGTATGTACAGGCAATGATTCAAAACCCGTTGATAACCTATAGTGTGTGTGTGTTTATATATGTGTGTATTATATAGATAGATCTTCTTTTCTTTTCTTTTTTTTTGGGGAGGGGGGGGGGGTAAAGTATTAAAAAAAAAAATAAGTACACCGATACACTGACCCCTTACCTCCCCCCCCCTCCACTTCTTATCTCCCCCCTACTCCTTCGGATAAGAGTAGAAGATAAACTGCAGTCTAGTCTGTGCACGCATGCATTTAATCGCACTATAAAGATCCTGTCATGCCCTAGACAGGTGAGTGACGGCTACACAATATCTAACACAGTACCTTTTCACAGTCCCCAGAATTGTGCTCAGTCATCTGGGCGTCAGACTATGTGCTTAAAGGTTGCAAGTGGGTGCCTCGGGCCGCTTGTGTTAGATCCTGTATCAGCCAGCGCCTTGAGCAGCTCAGGAGCTGGAACGGTGCTATATACAAACTTAAGTAAATACATGGAGGTAGTACTCAGAAGGCAAGGACGCTAATTCAAAAATATTGATGGATCCCTCTTTTACGGAGCCGTTACCGTTGTAGTTTCGTATCTTCATACTGTTTTGAGCGAATAAAAAATAGAGTGAAATAAAGCAGTTGCCTCATTTTAATTCGCAAAGCGGCGTAAATCCACGATTTTGTAATTTTGTTTATCACTACACACAACCTCACAGTAATACGACATGTACCTAAGAATCCCCTAAATAATGAAAATTGCAGTCCCCAAACAATGAATTGTTTATGTAAATGATGCATTATTTTGCAACATCTTCTAAATAATACATTATTTTGCAAAATCTGCTAAATAAAGCATTATATATGCAAACAGACCATTATTTAGAAACATTTGTTAAAATAATACATTAATACAATCTGCTAAATAATGCATTATATAGGTAAATAATTCCTTATTTAGCAACAATAATACCTTATTTACCTATAGTATATCATGATTTATTTACCTAAACAATATATTTACAGACAAAATATATTATTCAGAGAAATCTCACACTGATTGTAAACAAACGACTATTTATAAAATATCCTTCTAAATAAAGATTATTTGGCTGAAAGTGGTAAAAAGAAATATTTTACAAAGGGAATTCCATCCGTCAGCACTTGTTCACTAATTGGATTACTAACACTTGGAACAGTCCCCCGAAAGAGGATTAATTATTTATACATTTATGTATTGGTTCATACCACAGGCGCTTGTATGTGGACACACGAGCGCCTGTGTCTGTGACACGCCTCCCTTTGGTTATCTATAATGCACCAAAGGGAGACGCGTCACAGGCATAGGCGCTCGCGTAGGAGGCACTGTGGTCTAATGGTAGTGCTTCGGCTTGCGGATCGGAAGGTCCCGGGTTCGAGCCCTGGCCGGGCCATTGTGTTGTGTCCCTGGGAAAGACACTTTACTCCTGTTTTCCTACTCCTTCGGATGAGAGTATAAACCGAGGTCTAGTCTGTGTCGCATACATTCCATCATAACGGACTTTAAATATCCTGACGCTCATGTCCTAGACGGGTGAGTGCCGGTGACAAGAAAACACCCAGCATGCACCTAGGTCCATCTCCCTCATCCCTGGCTGCCCAGGATTGTGCTCAGTTGTCCGGGCGTCAGACCATGCGCCCAAAGGCTGCGGGTGGGCGTCTCGGGCGGCTTGAGTTAGATCCTGAATCGGCCAGCGCCTTGAGCAGCTCTTGACTCTGGAAAAGCGCTATATAAGAACGATTAAATAAATAAATAAATACAAGCGCCTGCAGTTCATGTATAGCGCTTTTCATTGATTCAAGGCGCTGCCCGATACAGGCTCTAACTCAAGCTGCCCGAGGCGCCCATGCACCTGCTGCCTTAAGCGCCCTGCCTGGCGCCCTGACAACTGCGCACAAACTGGGGACGGGTGGGGACCTAATCTTTGCTGGGTGTAGTTATGCAACTGGCACTTACTCTTCTTAGACACTTGCGTCCGAATCTTTAAAGTCCGTGTCATGAAATGCGTGCGTGCACAAACTAGACCTCTATTTATGCTCTCATCGGAAGGAGTCAATATTCCTCAGCCTATCAGGACGTAGTCGGAAACGGGAGGTAACTAGTCTTTTTGTTTTTGTTTTTAGTGACCTAGAGTTATCCGGCGGACATCTCGTCTAGGAACACTATGACAGCTATATGTATACACCCCGAGCTGCAAGCTTTCCTTCGGGAAAAGGGTGGTGATGGTTGCAAGGCCGAACTAGCGGAGCTAGCTGGGATTACAACTGAAATCAACCTTTTGGTTGATCCGGAAGGTTTGATGGAGGACATAGCAGAAATGACAGGCGAGAAACTGCGTTCGTTTGCAAAGAGTGTCCGCCCAAGCTTAGACAACTCTGGGCGCAACATACGGGCAAGCTGGCCACAGTTGTTTCCCTTCGTATTTCCGAGCATGGTCTAACTATCGAATCAGACCGTAGGCCTAAAAGTGCCAATATAGCGCATGCACGTGAGTACTTGCACTATACAAGACTACATCATCATCATCATCATCATCATCATCATCATCATCATCATCATCATCATCATCATCATCACCGTTATCTTCATCATCATCATCATCACCATCAACACCATCATCATCATTATCATCATTATCATCACCACCGTTATCTTCATCATCATCGCCATCATCACCACCCTCATCATCATCATCACCACCACCATCATCATCATCACCATCGTCATCACCAACATCATCATCATCATTCCGAACACACGCGCGAGCGTAGCAAACTTGGATAATAATAATGTTTTGGCCCCCCCCCCCTCCCCCCGGCCCTCCCACCCCCGTCTCTCCCCTTCCCACCCTCCACCCCCGACCCCCACATTTTTTTGCGAAGCCCGACTTGTTGGATCTTGGAGATTTTTTAGCATGACCAGGCATGTCTTGATTGGAAAACAACAGCAAGAACAACAACACCAAACCAAAACCAAGATTAATTAATTTATTTTACTTTTGGAATATTGTAAAAAAATCAATCACTACGAACCTATGTGATGTAATTAAATAAGTGAGGGCGCATGTTTGGTGACGTGTCTAAAGTTGCGCAACTTGTATATGCTTTTATTATATTGAATAAAAAAATAATTAATTGTTCATTTGGTATTGTCATATATAGTATTTTCAGAACGTTTTTAGTTCTTTGCAATGGCAACACAATATATGCGTTATAAATTACTGTATAGTTGTCCGTAATTATATAACCATTCGTGATGAAATAACAGTTATTTAAAGACTGGCATGGTCGGTGTAGAAACAAATCTGTATCCGTTTCCTACTCCTTCGGATGAGAGTATAAACCGAGGTCCAGTCTGTGTCGCATACATTCCATCGTAACGGACTTTAAAGATCCTGACGCTCATGTCCTAGACGGGTGAGTGCCGGTGACAAGAACATACCCAGCATGCACCTAGGTCCTTCTCCCCCATCCCTGGCTGCCCAGGATTGTGCTCAGTTGTACGGGCGTCAGACCATGCGCCCAAAGGCTGCGGGTGGGCGTCTCGGGCGGCTTGAGTTAGATCCTGTATCGGCCAGCGCCTTGAGCAGCTCTTGAGTTGGTAAAGCGCTATATAAGAACGATTAAATAAATAAAAATAAAATATGATAAAACAATGGCCAATAATTGATAAAATAAACAATAAGTTTATTAAGGTAGGCTACCCCGGTCCTGCTTTTCATTACGTAACCAAACAAACAAAACTCTTAACGACGGATTTTTTTCTTTCCTTCGGATGAGAGCTTAACTCGAGGTCTGGAATGTGCACGCACACAATACGCAGCACGGACTTTAAAGATCCTGACGCTCATGACATATACGGGGAAGCGCCAGCCACACGAAAAGGCCCCAATTCGAAGGCCTTGTTTACTTTTGGCGACAAACGGGTTTACCTAAAATTCGCTTTGTTATCACATTACGCAATGATAAAGTGGGCTTTGTAATCACATTACGCAATGATAAAGTGGGCATTGTTATCACATTACGCAATGATAAAGTGGGCTTTGTTATCACATTACACAATGATAAAGTGGGCTTTGTTATCACATTACGCAATGATAAAGAGGGCTTTGTTATCACATTACGCAATGATACAGTGAACTTCCTGTGCTCAACACAACCGCTACTTTCAATGTCGGTTCTGACAGGGAGTGGTTTCCCCTGATGAACGGTACATGGAATACCATAGCCATGTGACCTTTGACCCTATTTCTGCGGGAACAACGAAGTTGAAGAATGTGTCTGGGATAGGGTAGGTATGACGGCCTACTAGCGCCAAAACCGAGAGTTACCATTATCACGAGATAATTAAAATTATCACGTGTTCTGTGTAATTTACAGTGATATCGGTAATCCACAGTGTTAATTAATAATAATCAGTATTTGCCACGCTTTCCTAGCGCCAAAACCTGATAATTACAAATATCATGAGATAATTACAATAATCAAGAGATAATTACAATTATCAAGCGATAATTACAATTATCACTGAAAATTAAAAATATCAAGATGAGCATGCGCGGCCCGATACGCGATGCGCATTCGCGGCAGAGGCACTGTTCCCAGCACGCCTGGGGTTTTGGCCCTAGTAAAGCGTGGCCAAAACTGAAAATTAGTAATTAACACTGTGAATTACCGGTATCTCTGTGAATTACAGAGAACACGTGTTAATTACAATTATCACTGATACATGTAAGTTTTGCAGGTTTTGACGCTAGTAAGCCGCCTGACTAGAATTAAGCATGATCACGTGAAAATTATAATTATCAAGTGAAAATTGTAATTATCATGTGATAATTACAATTTTCAGTTTTGGCGCATTTCCAGGCGGATTGATAGAGTCAAAACTGAAAATTAAACATGATCACACGAACATATTTGTAATTTTCAACGATAATTGTAATTATCTCTTGATAATTGTAATTATCCCATGATATTTGCAATTATCACATGATAATTGTAATTATCAGGTTTTGGCGCTAGTAGGCCGCCATAGGTAGGGTCTATTTTTATCAATCTAAAACCAAAAAAAAAGCTTTCGAGCGATTTAAAAAAAAAATAAAGAGTTCTGTATCTTAGCTTTGGTAGCTGCTATTTTTATTTCTAGACTGTTGTCAGGCCACGACTATTGCTGTAAATAAGAAAGAAAAAAGAAAGAGATTACTCTTATATAGCGCACTTATAAGCTCAGAGAGCATCTCAAAGCGCTGGCCACTACTACAAAATAGTTTGCTGAAGTCAGGATTCGAACCCACGTCACCCGAGACGCGCGTACACAAGTCGAGCGCTCTGAAATTGGCACAAAACCACGGAATTTATTCCATTTTAAAAAGTTACTTTGGTTTGAAGCTTTTTTCTTTTTTTAGTGGGTCAACACTCACTGTGAATGTTAAAAGGATCGGTCGAGGCGGCGTGTTCAAAGCGGGTTCCTTTAACACACCCAGCAAGCCCTTGGTCGATTCTACACCATCCCAGTCCAAAGATTGTGTTCATGTGGTTGGGGCGCCAGACTCGACGATGCGCCTAAGACCAGACGTAGGGCGGCTTTAGTTAGACCCTGTATCGGCCAGCGCCTTGAGCTGCTCTTGAGCTGGAAAAGCGCTATATAATAACGATACAAAATTTTAAACCAGGGGCCATTTTCATGAACGGATGTTAAGACCGAATACTAAACGTACGCCTCTAAACGTGTATAAACTTAGAAGTGTAAGTCCCTTATTCACTCCGTATACTCATTCATAAAACTGGCCTCAGCTGTTCAGCTAATGCTATGTAACCACAGGCAGCTGTTCAAATGCTGTTTAACCACAATCCTATCCTATCCTATCATATCCCGTAACTCAAAGGTCGTTGGGGCACTACAGATGATCGTTTAACCAGCGTGCACCGTCTTTCTCTGTTCTCAGCAACCATCATGGCTTCGTTCAGTGTCGAGGCAGTCCATTCTCGAATGTTGTCCTCTCACCTCTTTTTCGGTCTCCCTCTTCTTCTGCCTCCTTGCACCGTGCCTTTCAGGGTTTTTTTTGCAAGGCCTGATGCTCTGGTGACGGGGCCAAACCATCGGAGTTTCCGTTTCTTCAACACTGTGAGCAGGTCATCGTGTTGTCCAATGGCTTCTGTGATGGTCTGTCGGACTTCGTTGTTGGTGATGTGCTGAGTATAGGAAATGCCCAGAAGTCTTCTGTAGCACCTCATCTCCATACTTTGTATTCTTCGTTGTAACTCTGCTGTGAGGGTCCACGTTTCGCAGGCGTATTGGAAGATGGAGATGACAAGGGAGCGCAGCAGCCTTACCTTGGAATGTAGACTGATGGTAGACTGGTGGCCTTGTCATACAGTCTTTTGATGACTTCAATAATTTTAGGGCTGATGTTGTATACTCTCATGGTTGCCCACAGAGCTGCATGCCAATCTCGGTCAAACCACAACAAAGGCAGCTTTTAAATACCAGGCCGGCAGCAACTGAAGGAATATACCTTTTTCTTTGCCTGTCTTTTAGCATACCTATTCTAAAAAATGTAGGCCTAATCTGAATCGCGAAAGACTTGTTGAAAATGTGGTGAGGGTGAGGGGAGGGTGGAGAGAAGTGGCGTTGAAAAGCTATCAACTTGTTGTATCGCACCGCAGTGGACCAGACTGCTGATTGGTGTTGAAAGATGCTATTGGCGATGATAAGATGTTAATACATGTTCTGTGACAAATTTAAATTAGTGATTGCGGTGTGAAAACTTGCAGCGTTCAGCTTTGAATTTAGAATCAAATTTTTCACTAATATGGAACGCGGAAAGCGTCAAATGTTAAAATGCACACGCAATTGCACGCCCATCTAGTAGTTGATTGATCGAAAACTGTCACGCCAAACTGCGCAAGCGCAAATGCACACGCAATTGCACAAGCATTTACCTACGAGTCCTATTAAAACTGGAAATGGGAAATGCAGGGTCCCCAGGAACAATGATTATTAGAAAGTAAGCACCTTTTAAGGACCTCGTAACAAATATTAAGGAAGGGTAATAATATATTTATGTAGCTGTAAATAAGTGAACAATATATTATGAAGGTCACAATAAATAATATGTATTGAAATAGTATTTAACGAGAGCAACTATTTATTGCATACCGTTTAAATAGACAGAATGCACTCGCACCAACTCAGCTATTAATAACACTGGTAAAAAGTTGCCATCATGGGTCTACATCAATGTCTTTAACAGCAATAAACTTCATTTTAATAAAACTCAGAACTGACATGGGAAAGACTTGAGACACCCAAAAGGACTGTTTCAATTATAAGCAGAATTACAACAGCTTCAGTTCTTTCTCTTTGATTTCAATCTGTCCACCAAGCCGAGCGACTGTACATAATTTTTCTTTGGATGTCAATCTAAGCGTGTTGGCACGGGCTAGAAGTATCAGGCTGCTCTGCTGTTATGCATCTAAGCAAAGGCTGTCTGCTTCAATTGTTAAGTGTCGGGCATCATCTTCTTCCTTCTTTCTCTTTTTCTTGAGTGTGTCAATTTCTTCAGTTATTAAAGCACGTTTGACTTGTTTTTGATCCTGAACCTTCTCCTCTCGCTGAGCTTTCAGGAACTGTTCGTACCTTCCCCAAGCATTTCCAACAGCAGCTAGTAGCTGGGCATCGATGGCGACATTTGTTACTCCACCAACATTTCGAATGTGGTCAAACATAGTGCGTCTTGCCTTTAGAGAAAGTTATGAAAGGTTGTCAGTGGTGTATCAAGTGCCTTTTTCAAAATAGAAAAACTGTAGCAAGTGGGTTCGGGCAAATAGAATAGACCCAACGTTTCCCGGCGTGTCGTAAGAGGCGACTAACAGGGGTGATGTTAGCACGGCATCACTGGGCGAAAGTCTTCTACACAGAAGTCACCGGCCAGGGCGGAGGAACCTCACGTTACTACAGGTTCAACGACCACGTGCTCAGGGCCAAGGCGAGCCACACTGTATTCGTGGATTTCGGCTGTGGCCAACAGCCTGGAGAGGATTGGGCCCTGCCAGGTCTTTTTTTGCCCAAGACACACTACATGATGACACAATCCACTAATTCCATACCGGATCGGTCGTCGCCCGGGCCGTCACCCGGCACAAGGACCGCGCCTTCCGTTGGCCACCAGGACGGAGGTGTTAAGTATGCTACTGATGGACAATATAGCAAGATCCGCACGAGAAACAACATCGTCATAGGAACCTGGAACGTCAGGACCCTAACTGCGGAAGGAAAATTAGAAGAACTGGCCCACGAGCTGGACCACTATCGATGGAACGTTCTAGGTATCAGCGAACTGCGCTGGAAAGGCTTAGGTGAAACAACGACTGACAAAGGCCACAAGCTCTATTTCAGCGGTAGAGATGACAGGCACGAACACGGCGTTGGATTCTTGGTCCACAAGAACATTCTAGCCACTGTCATGGGTTGCCGCCCAGTCTCCAGTAGACTCATTACCATCCGTCTGAGAGCAACCCCTTTCAACATTACCATCATCCAGGCCTATGCCCCAACATCAGACTATGAAGACAGCGAAGTGGAGGATTTTTATGAAAATATACAGGCGGTCCTTGACCAAGTGCCGAAGAAGGACATAGTCATAGTGCAAGGCGACTGGAATGCCAAGGTTGGCCAAGATGCGCACCGCAACTGGGGAGACACATGCGGACCCCACTGCAACAACGAGACAAATGACAGGGGTCTGAGGCTATTGGAGTTTGCCAGATACAACAATCTGGTACTGGCAAACACACTTGGTCTCCACAAAAAATCCAGACGATGGACATGGCACAGTCCCGGCGGGGAACATCACAACCAGATCGACTACATCATGGTCAAGAAACGCTTCAGATCAAGCATCAACATTGGCAGGACACGCACTTTTCCAGGAGCAGACATTGGAAGTGACCACGATCTCGTGATGATGTCTTTCCGGCTCCATTTGAAGAGAGTAAATACAGCAAAGTGCACTAGGCTGAAGTTCGACCTGGACAAACTGCAAGACCCGGAGGTGGCAAAAATATTTCAGGCCACAATTGGAGGGAAATTTGCACCACTGCTTATTTTGGGGGCAGGCGAAGTAGATGTCAACACCATGACCAATACCTTCAACTCAGCTGTAACAGATGCCGCCACTGAGATCCTTGGCAAGCACCGACCAAAGAAGAAGCCGTGGATCACACCTGAACTTTTGGATCTGTGTGATAAACGAAGAGAGTTTAAAAAGAAAAAGAACACCTCACAGGGAGCTGATGTCTACCGAAAAATCAACAATGACATCCGAAAAGGCATGCGCACAGCAAAGGAGAACTGGATAGAAGATCAATGCCAGGAAATAGAGAACAATCTGAACAAGAACAACAGCAAGAAGGCCTACCAGACTGTGAAGCGGCTGACAAGTGTTAAACAGCCCAAAGTCTCCACTATCCAAAGCAAGTCTGGCATTTGCCTTACAGAAGAACAAGAAGTCTTGGACAGATGGACAGAGTACTGCTCTGACCTTTACAACCATACACCAAATGGAGACCCATCAGTTCTAGCATGTCCCGAGAGCAGAGAAGAAGAAGAAATCCTCCCAATTCTCCGGGAAGAAGTTGAGGCAGCAGTGCAATCGCTGAAGAAAGGGAAGTCAGCGGGAGTGGACAACATACCAGCGGAACTGCTACAAGCAGGAGGAGAAGCGATGACTGATGCTCTCACCACTATCTGTAACAAGATCTGGCAGAGTGGGGAATGGCCTACACCATGGACCCAGTCGCTTGTCATCACTCTTCCTAAAAAAGGTAACCTTCAGGAGTGTGAAAATTACCGCACCATCAGCCTCATCAGCCATCCCAGCAAGGTCCTCCTGAAAATAATACTCAACAGGTTGAAACCACAAGCTGAACAAATCATAGCTGAAGAACAAGCAGGATTCATGGCAGGGCGAAGTACCACTGAACAGATTTTCAACCTCAGAATAATCTGTGAGAAATACCTACAGCACCAACAACATCTATATCATGTGTTCATAGACTTCAAGAAGGCATTTGACCGAGTCTGGCATGCAGCTCTATGGGCAACCATGAAAGTGTACAACATCAGCCCTAAAATCATAGAAGTCATCAAAAGCCTGTATGACAAGGCTACCAGTGCAGTCCTCCATAACAGCGTCATCGGGAACTGGTTCAGAACAACAATCGGTGTGCGTCAAGGATGCCTACTCTCTCCAACACTCTTCAACATCTTCCTAGAGCGCATCATGTCAGATGCTCTTGCAGATCACGAAGGCACAGTCAGCATAGGGGGCAGAGCAATCTCCAATCTTCGTTTTGCGGATGATATTGATGGATTGGCTGGAGAGGAACAAGAACTTGAACAGCTTGTACAGAAGCTTGACACCACCTCCAGAGCTTATGGAATGGAAATAAGTGCAGAGAAGACCAAAATGATGACCAACAACACCAATGGCATCAACACGGACATCAAAGTACAAGGCCAATCCCTCAACACAGTGCACAGCTTCAAATATTTAGGAGCCATTGTGTCAGACAATGGGTCTCGACAGGAAGTCCTCTCCAGGATCGCACAAACAACTGCTGCCCTGACAAGGTTGAAGCCCATTTGGAAAGACAGAACCATCAGTCTACATTCCAAAGTAAGACTGCTGCGATCTCTGGTCATCTCCATCTTCCTATATGCTTGCGAAGCATGGACCCTCACAGCAGATCTCCAACGAAGAATACAAAGCATGGAGATGAGGTGCTACAGAAGACTTCTGTGCATTTCCTATACCCAACACATCACCAACGTCGAAGTCCGACAGACCATCACACAAGCCATTGGACAACACGATGACCTGCTCACAGTGGTGAAGAAACGGAAACTCCGATGGTATGGCCACGTCACCAGATCATCAGGCCTTGCAAAGACCATTCTGCAAGGCACAGTGCAAGGAGGTAGAAGAAGGGGGAGACCGAAAAAGAGGTGGGAGGACAACATTCGAGAATGGACTGGTTTGACACTGAGCGAAGCCATGAGGGCTGCTGAGGACAGAGAAAGATGGAGTATGCTGGTTAAGCGATCATCTGTGGTGCCCCTACGACCTTCGGGTTATGGGACAGGATAGGATAGGATAGGTAGCAAGTTGGAAGCGTTATCTTTTTCTCTAAAGCTGCTTTCACATAGATTTCAAGAGCAGGTAGCAGATTTCTCACTCACCGTGCAGGTGCAATGTTTTCAAGCCAACGATGCCGACAGAACTTCAAAGGACGCTCACTGGACCCAGATACTTTGAGGTAATCTTCACGTCGAGGGGAAGCATCAAACAGCTTAAATGCAGATGTAAGGATGTTCTCAATGTCCCAACCAGAGGCTTCGCATCCACACTTAAATGCATTATGAATGGTGTGTAGACCACAACTACCTACAGAAAATAAGGCCAGTCCATCATGGTTCAACTTTAGGTCATCATTAATCATTTTGTGAACACTCCAATTGACGTTGGGGCCATCCATGTCTAACTGAAGAAGACCTGGCTTCTCAAGGTTAAAATATGTTAACACAGATGACAGTTCTTTATCTAAGTTTGAAGCAGTTGCATGCCCAAGAAAACAACTGGTAAGATATCGTGTTTGCACTGTATTTTGTTCCCAGAACCGAATCCACACATCCATCTGCTTAATGTTCTTGTTAAGGGGAATCAGACTTTATAGATTGTACTAGCGCCTCTGAAAATTGAAAATTGAAGGCCCTGGTTTAGGTTCGGCGCTCGAGATACTCTGAGTCTCTGATGAATAAAATTGATCAACGCCAATGGCTCCCACATTTTATTTTACATTTTTCTTATGTTTTGCACTTTTCATGTGTGCCTTTAGGGCGGCTTCTCCCATAGCAGCTAATTTGATCTTCGAAACACAAAGCCGACATTTCGCTTGTCTACGATCCTTTGGATCGGCAAGAATCCGGTCTTTATAGTCTTTATGGCGAATCCAGTTATCTTGAAAAGAACACTTCCCTGGCATTTTTTGTAGATCTATGGCCGACGTAAAGTCTCGTATGTGAGAAATATCGCGAGATTTGCAGAAATTTGGTACTAGCGGGAAACATGGAAAGGAGGGGGTTGTGACGTCAGTCCAAGGTTGAATAAATGAATAATTAATTGTGAAAGGTCACGCATATGACATCATTATGAATGATCAATGATCTAGATTTTTTTAATGTTTTTATTTCTTTTAGTTACAAATACTAAATAAATAAAAACTAATAAGCACTTTATTATTTTTCTAAGGACCTGCCAAATTGTATAAGGACTTAGAAGTGAAAAGTAAGCACTTTTAAGGCCTTATTTCTGGAAAGCCAAAACTACAAACTTATACCGACTTATAAGGCACCTACGGACCCTGGAAATGTCCGGAAACACATTGTATGTACCAAAATAACGTAATGTAAATTGACAACTAATTTACAATGTAATCCTAACCACCCACGACCTCCCTTGCCTTCAACTCCCCTTCACCCCCCCCCTCATTCCCCAATTAAATGTTATATTAATTTACTTTGGTTTCCCCGTAAATAATATGAAAATTATCTTGCATCTCGCGCACAACGATATTCAATATAGCCACAGTGCGAAGCTTACTACAGACTGTTACACGCGTTTTCCGATGCTGTTTTCGTTCCATGTTTTGTATTTTTTTGCATTAACATCCGGCGTGCAGCAGTTTGGCGTGCAATTGAGCTTGCGCAGTTTGGCGTGTTAGCCTTGACCAATCAGCTACTAAATGCCCGTATTCAATTGCGCGTGCATTAATACAAAAAAAGTCTCCTCTCTGAAAATCCTTTTGGGAAGAGAGGGGACTATAAACTGACACACATACACACATGCGCGTGCATTTGCGCTTGCTCAGTTTGGCGTGTAAGTTTTCGACCAATCAGCTACTAGATTGGCGTGCAGTTGAGTGTGCATTTTCGCGTGCGATTGAACGCGCATTTGACGCTTTCCGCGTTCCATACACTAATGCAGGACCAATTCGGTACCCACAACAAGAGAAGTGGGAAAGCAGAAGCCGCCAATGCTTATGAATTCGATCCTGATCACTACAGCCTGATTGAAACAGTAAGATTACCAGTGACCGTTAACGCGCGTTGTGCTTCCATTGTTTAGGCTTTTCTGGTGACCTGGATTCGAATCCGTGACTTTCCCTACACTCGAGGTCTGTGATGTGACGACTTAGCCATCCTGCCACACACATGCGAGGATCACCGACGTGTTGAGAATCCAAAGTTGCTCGAAATGAGCATTGATAAGAGTCAAACAGTTTGCATAATCGCCGAGTGACCGCGATATATAAATCGCTAGTGTGAACATTTGACTAACAGCGACACAGGTAAACAATATCAATAAATAAATAAATAAACAAACAAATAAATACAGTTCTATGTCCCGTCGCCTGAAATTAAGCGCAGCAGCTGACATTAAGGCATAAAATGACCATGTGTCAGGGCAGCTCTGGTCACTGTGACAAAATTCAGATATATATAAAGCAGACCTGTGCACACTCAAAATGCTCATCAGTAGCAAATAAACCAAATTTCAGTAGTTTTTAAAAATTTTCAGTAGCAAGCTGTAACGACAGTTCAAGACATAATTCTGCTCACAAAGCACACAAACTGAAACACTACGAGGCAGTAGAATGGGAATTACAATCTAATCAAGCCAAGCTAAAACATCAACACTGTTACATTTTTTTTAAACAAAACCTTTATTAGCAGAGTATCAAAATATACAAATTAGGACAATATTTTATTTAACAAAATATATGGCTGGACAGATTAATAATGATTTTAACTTGGTTACTTACTTTTTAACTGCATTAATACAACTGGAAAAAGTCGAAAAATTTGAATAATAATTTATTTTTGTATATATTTATTATATAAAAGAAATCTACCATTGTCAAAGCCGGCTCCATAATTTTTTTTAATCACAAGTATGAAGTTGCAACCACACAAATGCTGAACGAACTAGAAAGAAACGCGCGCTTCCGGTTCGAAAAACGTCTTTTAAGCACAACTAGTCAAAAACATCTTAAAACATAAAAAATGTAAAAAAAAAAATTTAAGTAAAAAAATCGGAATTGCGGAATTTTATTAAGTAATCCGTATTCTGATCATGAAAATCGGAGAAAATACGGAAAATCCGTAGATGTGCACAGGTCTGATAAAGATTAAATTGTTCCGCCGTACAGATAGCAATAAGTTCTGTTGCAGCAATATGCAGGACGATTTACACAAGTTATAAGCGAGTTTTAATAGGGAGGTACTTTTCAACCACCCTGTATAATTATAATATTGAGGTGAAGGTACCAAGCAAAATGAATGTGGACGAGATTCTTCGAAGAATAGGAGAGTTCGGACTGTACCAAAAAGGAATTTATCTGTTGCTCAATCTGATTGGCGTGACTCATGGATTTCGCATGATGCTTGCTGTCTTTCTCGTTTATACACCCCTGCACAGGTATATTGTTTTGTTCTTGCTTTCATTTAAAAACAAATATTTAGATTTGAAAAAAAAAAACACGTCGGAATAAGTGAATGAACACATTAATAGATTGGTGATGTATGAATTAAAATGCTTTATAAATAAATTAGACTAAACTTTTCTAATTTATATTTTGCAGTCCACTATTTAAAAGTCTAGTTCGGATCATGTTCATGTTTGCTTTTTTTTCTCTCGAGTTTGTGGCGTTCATGTAAGTCTTATTTTCTTAATGAATGAATGAATGAATGAAAATATAAAATAAAGAATGAGGGAACTAATGGATGATTGTGTTACTGACTAAATTATTTAATCCTCACCCACCCTCTCGCAAATGTTTTCTGTATAATTAAAAATCAGTGTGTGAGTGAATGATTGAATAGTGCTGTGTGTGTGTGTGTGTGTGTGTGTACGCGCGCGTGGGTGTTCCATCAGTGTCTTTTGTGTAATGCTGTACTGCCTGTACACGTCTCTTAAGCGTTGATTGGGGTTGGCACTGTGTGGTTTTGAAATAGCTTTTGCTAACTGTTACTCTGTTTAAAAAAAAGAAATTCTAATGTATGGCCTATGAATATTGCTTTTATTACTGCCACGTTATTTCTTTTCTCCGTGTTACGAAGGGGTACTTTTTTTTTTTTTTTACTTTGAACTGTTTTTATCTTTGCTTCATTATTTATTCTTAAGTTCTTAATGCTGGTGTCTTCCTTTGTGTGTGCGTCTCTCTCTCTCTCTCTCTCTCTCTCTCTCTCTCTCTCTCTCTCTGTCTCTGTCTCTCTCCTTAGTGTTTGTTATTATTTATTAAGATGTTTTATCTCATAATGTTTTACCACATTGTTTAAATATGTATACTTGCTTGGGTATGTTTGTGTGTGTAAGCATGCGAGCGCTTAGAGAAAACTTTAAGTTTGGTTTTGCGCTATGCAAAACAAATTGTTGTTGTTGTTGTTATTATTATTATTATTATTATTATTATTATTATTATTATTATTATTATTATTATTATTATTATTATTATTATTATTATTATTATTATTAATGTTCTGAAAAATATCTTTAAATCAAAGTATATTTCATTGCGCTAATATCAATTTATATATTAATTACCACGTTAATTGCTAACACAACAACAGACAACGATCTTTCTCTTGGTACTGAGTATCTACTGGAAGAAGAAGAAGAAGAAGAAGAAGAAGAAGAAGAAGATGATGATGAGGATGAGGATGATGATGATAATGATGATGATGAACGAAGACAACGTGAACTTGAAAATTAATTACATTAAAATTTTGAATGATAAATCGGACAAGTACCGTTCAACTTTAAGAGGTTTGACTGACGATACCACGTTAAATCGTCCCATTAATATTTTTTATATATTTTAATTGGGCCCGCTTTGACAAGACAGATCCTTTTAACATTCACACTGAGTGTTGCCTCACTTTTCTTTAAAAAAAAAAAAGCTCAGAACGAAAAACAACTCTTTGGAAAGGTTTATTATTTTTTAAATGAATAAATTCGTTAGTTTGTTTGTGCCTATTAATAGCAACTGCTCGCCAACATTCTGAAGCTAAAAATAGAATCTACCAAAACCGGTACAAGTCAGAACCATAAAAAAAATTATCTGTAAGGTTTTTCGTTTTAGGTTGATAAAATAAGACCTTAACCTACACCACACAACAAACACACACTCTTGAAGCTTCGCGGTGCACTCAGAAAGGGGGTCAAAGGTTTTACGACGTCTAAAGTATTGATGCACCGTTAATCAGGGAGAATCACTCCCTGTCAGAGCAGGAATTGAAATTTCAAACGTTAGCAGTTGATGGGAGTAACTTTATCATTGTGTCATGTGATAACAAAGTCCACTTTATCATTGTGTCATGTGATAACAAAGTCCACTTTACCATTGTGTCATGTGATAACAAAGTCCACTTTACCATTGTGTCATGTGATAACAAAGTCCACTTTACCATTGTGCCATGTGATAACAAAGTCCACTTTATCATTGTGTCATGTGATAACAAAGTCCACTTTATCATTGTGTCATGTGATAACAAAGTCCACTTTACCATTGTGTCGTGTGATAACAAAGTCCGCTTTACCATTGTGTCATGTGATAACAAAGTCCACTTTACCATTGTGTCATGTGATAACAAAGTCCACTTTACCATTGTGCCATGTGATAACAAAGTCCACTTTATCATTGTGTCATGTGATAACAAAGTCCACTTTATCATTGTGTCATGTGATAACAAAGTCCACTTTACCATTGTGTCGTGTGATAACAAAGTCCGCTTTACCATTGTGTCATGTGATAACAAAGTCCACTTTATCATTGTGTCATGTGATAACAAAGTCCACTTTATGATTGTGTCATGTGATAACAAAGTCCACTTTATGGTAGTGTCGTGTGATAACAAAGTCCACTTTATCATTGCGTAATGTGATAACAAAGTCCACTTTATCATTGTGTCATGTGATAACAAAGTCCACTTTATCATTGTCATGTGATAAAAAATCCATTTTATGAATGTGTCATGTGATAACAAAGTCCACTTTGTGATTGTGTCATGTGATAACAAAGTCCACTTTATCATTCTGTCATGTGATAACAAAGTCCACTTTATCATTGTGTCATGTGATAATAAAGTCCACCACTTTATGATTGTGTCATGTGATAACAAAGTCCACTTTACCATTGCGTCATGTGATAACAAAGTCCACTTTATCATTGTGTAATGTGATAACAAAGTCCACTTTGTCATTGTGTTATGTGATAACAAAGCCCACTTTATCATTGCGTAATGTCTTAACAAAGTCCACTTTATCATTGCGTAATGTATAACAAAATCCGCTTTATCATTGAGTAATGTGATAACAAAGTCCACTTTATGATTGTGCAATATGATAACACAGTCCACTTTATCATTGTGTAATGTGATAACAAAGTCCACTTTATGATTGTGCAATATGATAACACAGTCCACTTTATCATTGTGTAATGTGATAACAAAGTCCACTTTATCATTGCGTAATGTATAACAAAGTCCGCTTTATGATTGCGTAATGTGATAACAAAGTCCACTTTATCATTGCGTAATGTGATAACAAAGTCCACTTTATCATTGCATAATGTGATAACAAAGTCCACTTTATCATTGTGTAATGTGATAACAAAATCCTCTTTATCATTGTGTAATGTGATAACAAAGTCCACATTATGATTGTGCAATATGATAACACAGTCCACTTTATCATTGTGTAATGTGATAACAAAGTCCACTTTATCATTGTGTAATGTGATAACAAAATCCACTTTATCATTGTGTAATGTTATAACAAAGTCCACTTTATGATTGTGCAATATGATAACACAGTCCACTCTATCATTGTGTAATGTGATAACAAGGTCCACTTTATCTTTGTGTAATGTGATAACAAAGTCCACTTTATCATTGTGTAATGTGATAACAAAATCCACTTTATCATTGTGTAATGTGATAACAAAGTCCACTTTATCATTGTGTAATGTGAGAACTAAAGTCCACTTTATCCTTGCGTAATGTGACAGCAATGCGAATTTTAGGTGAACGCGTTTTCGCCAAATATTAAAAAAAGAAAAAGAAAAGCCTTGGAATTGGGGCATTTTTAGTTAAAATCACCGTTGTTATAAAGCTTAATAATATTATAATCTTTAGTTGAAGAAGGGGAGCATGAGTGATATTAGGATGAAGACGCTCTTTTTTCCTTTTCCCTGATAGTACTCGTTGTTTCTGACTTCAATCCGCGTTTAAAAGAAATCATTGGTCAAATACCACTAAGGTGACGTAACGTATACACAAACAAACAAACAAACAAACAAATAGCAAATGTTTCCTTTAATTGTCAAGGTACAGGGTTTGTACTGGATGCGTTTAGTGTTTGGAAGCCAATGAAGCTGTCTAGCCTACTTTTGAAGATTGTAGGTCTACTTGATGCGTTGGACGATCGAGCTCGGGCGGCTTGAGTTAGGTCCTGTATCAGCCAGCGCCTTGAGCAGCTCTTGAAGTGGAAAAGCGCTCTATAAGGACGAATAAATTGGCTTATAGATTTTAATGTGTAAATTGTAATATTCATTATAGTATAGGCTACTGCAGTTTCCGGTTGTTTTTATTTGTAATTGTTATATTTGGTTTTGATTTCTTTGACATTTGGCTTTCCTTTGGACTACAATTTACAGCATTAGAGACCTTATAAGCCAAGCCTTTTTCTCCCCCCTACAGATGCGCTCTGCCCGCCAATATCTACCCTAATGATACGTACGAAATTCAGTCATCGTACCACGCCTCCCTCGTCAGCAGCCTCATCCCCAACAGTACCCACGACGACCACATCTACGAGAAATGCAAGATCTATAACACCACCGACGATGACGACGGTGGAGTCATGAAGATGACCACATGTCATCAATGGGTGTACGACAAATCCATGTTTGAAAATACCGCCGTCGTTGAGGTACAGTGTAATTGTAGGTGTTGTTGTTGTTGTTGTTGCTGTTGTTGTTGAGGGAGGTGGTGGTGGTTGCGCATGATGACACTTTCCCCATGGACCTCTTTTGCCCCTGACTTTATCCCCCCGAATTCTTCCACCCAGATCCCCCCCCATCCCTACCTCTCCTCCGTGACACCATCCCCCTTCCTGGGACTCTTTCTACCTGAGACTCTCACCCTCCCACCTCCCCTGTGACTTCCCTCCCCCCCCCCTCCGTTACAAGTGGTTTAGATTATTAACTTGCACACATAGCAATACTGTGGCTCAGCACGCCGCAGGTCATCCTCCTCCACACAAAAGACAGAAATACAAAGCCTAACAACTAAGGCAATTTGCAGCTCCAAAGGTCATCTGACAACAGAAACCGCGACACCTACCTATACTCGGAATTCTATGCAAACTTTCCTTTTTATAGACGCTTTTTAATGTGTACGTTCCTGTGTGAAAGCACGTGTTTTTTTTAAAAACGAAGATGTTGAATTTAACAGTCGGAATCACCCACGTGTAAGAATAAACATTTTAACGCAAAATATGCATTCACTAAAAAATAAAAACATTGGGACGGGAAAGAGAACAAGTCGTAGGGGGAAAGATTAAAATAACGGGAGGAAAAGTCCTAAGAGGAAAGAGTCACGTGGGGAGAGGAAGGGTGAAAGGGAGGGGTGGGTGGGTGGGAGGGGGGTAAGATCAAGGTTAACTGTAGATTATAGTCACACGACACCGGAGCGTATAGGCGACTACTGGTCACATTATTCTGACACCAGCGAACCAGTTGATGGTAAGGGGAAAATAATATGGTCACACGTTGGCCAATCCGGGATTCGAACCAGGTACCATTTGGTTACTAGTAAGCCGCTCCACCAACTGAGCTACCCGGCCCCACCGTCAAGAGGGGGGGGGGAAGTCCGGGTGGAAATAGTCCAGGGGAAAAGTGTCCTACAATCGGTGGTTGAGGTTAGTGCTTCTTTTGTGTTTAATGTGCATCCCTATAGGTGGGACTATAAGTTTCCTGCATGGGTTCTATAGGGATTGGCGTGGGACAGATAAATCCCTTTGTCCATGGAGTTTTTGTGGAAATTTACGCTATATAAATCCTATCCTATCCTATCCCGTAACTCGGAGGTCGTAGGGGCACCACAGATGACCGTTTAACCAGCGTACTCCGTCTTTCCCTGTCTTCAGCAACCCTGATTGGCTCCCTCAGTGTCAAACCAGTCCATTCTCGAATGTTGTCCACCCACATCGCTATGTAAATATAATTCGTTATTATTATTATTATTATTATTATTATTATTATTATTATTATTATTATTATTATTATTATTATTATTATTATTAGTAGTAGTAGTAGTAGTAGTAGTAGTAGTAGTAGTAGTAGTAGTAGTAGTAGTAGCAGCAGCAGTAGTAGTAGTAGTAATAATAGTAGTAGTAGTAGTAGAAGTAGTAATTTTTCGGAGTGGATAGGATTTTACAACGCTACAAAACAGCTTCTGGTTCAGTATTGAGTTAGGTCCCTACCCCTATTCGTTTCGTCATTTGGGATGATAATCCCCGTCTGCCATTTCGCCAATGGTGGGTGTAGATGTTTGAATTACAATGAATTTCTTTTCTATCTAAACAGTTCGACATGGTGTGTGGGGATTCTCTACTGGGTTCTCACTCTCAGTCTTCGCAGATGGCTGGTTTCCTGTTTGGTGTGTTGGTCTTTGGGGCCATTGCGGACAAGTAAGTAGCTGCTGCTCACAAGAAGATGAAGAAGAAAGAAAGAAAGAAAGAAAGAGAAACAAAGAAAGAAAGAAAGAAAGAAAGAAAGAAAGAAAGAAAGAAAGAAAGAAAGAAAGTCTTCGCAGATGGCTGGTTTCCTGTTTGGAGTGTTGGTCTTTGGGGCCATTGCGGACAAGTAAGTAGCTGCTGCTCACAAGAAGATGAAGAAGAAAGAAAGAAAGAAAGAAAGAAAGAAAGAAAGAAAGAATATATTGACGAAAAGAAGGGGAAACGTCCTATGTGGGTTTATCTGAGTTACAGGTTGGGACGCAAGATGGCCTACTACCTGGCTGTGGTGATCAACTTGGCCGCGGGCCTGGCTCTGTCATGGTCACCAATGGTCAGCTACGCTTTCTTTGTCGTGCTGCGATTCTTTAGCGGTGCCTCTTCTGCCGGTGCTTTCACGGCTGCATGTGTGCTAAGTGAGTGTCTTCGTCGTCGTTGTTGTTGTCGTTGTTGTTGGTGTTGTTGGTGGTGGTGGTGTCGGTGAAGTGCATCCTTCTCTGAGAAATAACGACCATTTTTTGGCCTGATTATTATTCGCTGTTATGAATAATATTTTTCCTGTACAGCGCTTTTCCGGCTGAAGAACTGCTCAGAGCTCTCTGTCCACAAAAACTAAGATCCAACTCAAGCCCCCCCCCCCCCCTCCCCGCCAAGCGCTAACTTGTTGCGTGATGCGCAGCTGTGCGATCCTGAACGACCGAGACTTAGCGCATGCTGTGTGTAAGCCTGTTTATGTGTGGGGGGACCCAACCGTCTGGGACATGAGCGTCAGGATCTTTTAAGTGTCCATGCAATTATTGGAAGGTATGAGTCCATAGACTCGTAGATTCTTTTTCGAAAGAGTAAAGTCACAGTTCTTCTCAACTCGTCCGAACCGGTAAAGTCACAATTGTTCTCAACCTATTTGCTTTTTGTTTTTTTTTCTATTTGGCTTCGTTAGGATAAAGACGAGTCACACCACTGCCAAAGAAAAGTAACACTTTAGTTTGGAATATGTTTATTTTTCGGCTGTGTGTGTGTGTGTGTGGGTCTGGAAATACATTTGAACGATTAGCCATCTTGTTTTTGTTTCAAGGTGTGGAACTGGTGGGTCCCAACAAGCGCCTGTGGGTAGGCGTGCTCATCCACACCTCGTTTGCACTAGGGGGCGTGGTCTTGGATCTGGTGGGCTACTTTGTCAGGGATTGGTTCTACATTAACATAATTGGCACCGCCCCTCTCCTTTTGGTGCTCGCTTATTTTTGGTTAGTGGAATTTGCTTTTGTGTGTGTGTGTGTGTGTGTGTGTGTGTGTTGGGAGAGGGGGTGGGGGAGGCGAGGGGTACAATATTTTTTTTAAGGTTTAACTTTCATTACAGGCTACAATGTTTGTTTGTTTTTAGCTTATCGTACGGGGCGGCATATAATTGTGTATCACTAGTAGTTCATAGAATATAATGTCTCCTTAAAGCTATCTCAAAAGTAAGAGCAAATGGTTGTAATGAAGATGGCCTATTTGCCAGCTCACTGTGAGGCCCAAGTCATGCAGCAGCTGGAGTCTAGCCACCCAACAAACATTTGCTGCAAGCGTG
>JBAHVR010000127.1:122500-250000 GCA_036898135.1 Oncomelania hupensis
TTATTATTATTATTATATTATTATTATTATTATTATTATTATTATTATTATTATTATTATTTCTTGAGCTGGAAAAGGTTTATATATATATATAAGAATGACCTTTTTAAAATTCATGTTTAATGTACGTATGTATGTATTTATGGTTGTATATATGTATTTATGTATGTATATAAGTATTTATGTATGTATACATTGAACAGGTGGTACAGAGGCTTGACACCACCTCCAGAGCCTTTAGAATGGAAATAAGTGCAGAGAAGACCAAAATCATGACCAATAACACCAATATCATCAACACGGACATCAAAGTCCAAGGCCAATCCCTCAGCGCGGTGCATAGCTTCAAATATTTAGCAGCAGTTGTAGCGGACAAATGGGTTCCGACAGGAGGTCCTCTCCAGGACAGTGCAAACAACTGCTGCCCTGACAAGGTTGAAGCCCATTTGGAAAGACAGGTCACCTCCATCTTCCTATACTCTTGTGAAACATGGGCCCTCACAGCAGACCTACAACGAAGAATACAAAGCATGGAGATGAGGTGCTACAGAAGACTTCTGGGCATTTCCATTACCCAGCACATCATCAACGACAAAATCCGATAGACCATCATCACACAAGCCATTGGACAACACGATGTCATGCTCACAGTGGTAAAGAAACGGAAACTACGATGGTATGGCCACATCACCAGAGCATCAGGCCTTGCAAAGACCATCCTGCAAGGCACGGTGCAAGGAGGCAGAAGAAGAGGAAGACCGAAAAAGAGGTGGGAGGACAACATTCGAGAATGGACTGGTTTGACACTGAGCAATGCCATGAAGTTTGCTAAGGAAAGAAAAAGATAAGAGTACGCTGGTTAAACGATCTTCTGTGGTGCACCAACGACTTTCGAGTTACGGGATAGGATTGGATAGGATAGGATAGGATGTATGTATGTATGTATGTTTAGCCGAGCGGAGTATTTGACTCCCGTCTCTCGGCCACGACCTTGAGAACATTGCTCCACCCGAGCTGTTATTTTCATTTTATCCCTCAAAAGAGGAACATAAAAATATTTGCCCTGCAAGGTTGGTTGGTAGCACCGGTTTGCCGGCTACTAGTGCCACGCACTCTACTGCAAAGTCGCTGCCACCGACCTGCATAAAATGCCTGCCGACAATGTGGTCCCGCTCATCACCAAAAGCAGCAGGCGAATGGTCAGCCGGGGATAATAATGTCGTGTCGCCTTGTCCTGCGTAACCCAATGGCATACCCAAAGGATTCTGCAAAGCAGGAGCCACCCAAGGCTAGTCTAACCAAGAAAATCAAGGTAGACCATTTCTCTCCCAAGCCTCAACCAGTCGCCTCCCTTTCCGCTACATATTACATAATTGTTGCTTTAGGCCCAGCGGACTCTTCCGAGCCAAATCAGGACCGGATTCCGCTACATATGTATGTATGTATGTATGTATGTATGTATGTATGTATGTATGTATGTATGTATGTATTTCAGATCTACAATGGATAACAGCAATAGTAGCCATGATCGGAAAACTAGGATCAGCATCCGGGTTCATGTTAGTTTACATCTATGCGTCGGAGCTCTTTCCTACCATAGTGCGGAGTGCTGGCATGGGCACCTCGTCTGCTTTCGCTAGACTTGGCAGCATACTGGCCTCTTATGTCCAGCAGTGGGTCAGTTTGTGTATTGATGAATTTATTGTGTATTTACTAAGTCATTTTAGGCAGTCCACAGGCGTCGTCGACGGCCGCGGCATTGCTGTCATCTCCCCCGTTGGGGTGCCGGGGGTTTCAGTATAAATAGTATCCCCACTTTCTGGAAATTTAGTGCTTTAAATTCCCACTGTCGCTGTCTTTCTCATTTGCTCTTTCTCATTCCTGCTCTGTTCTATCAATCTGCTATACTATCTTCTTCTTCGCTAGACCAGTCATCTACCTTTTTCTTGAAAAACCTTCCGGGACAAGACTCCTTATTTGTGTACGAGGTCTGTTGGATCAGCTTGGGAATATTGGACGCTTTCTGCCAGGTGGTCACTAGGGCTTCCTATGATGTTATTATTTAGCAATGTAGGCATTTTATATGTATGTGTTTTGTTATAATTTATAATGATGTTTGTAAACGGGGGTTCGATAAATTAGAGTACAGCCTCAGCGTCCCTTGCGTGGGATGTCTTTATTTTAAAGTGACTGGCTGGTGTAGAGCTTTCAGTTTTACTACTAGGGTTGTTTCAGCAGATCTTTTATGCGGATCAGGGGTTGTACGGTCCTGATTTGGCTCGGAAGAGTCCGCTGGACCTAAAGCAATAATCATGTAATGTAATGTAATTGCTGTCATCATCATTATCATCATCTTCGTCGTTGCTGTTGTCGTCGTCGACATGATGATGATAATGATGACGACGACGACAATAACAACGAGGATGCCGTTGATAACGACAAAAATGCAGCCGTCGACGTTGTGGACTACATAATAATAATAATAATAATAATAATAATAATAATAATAATAATAATAATAATAATAATATGATGATGATGATGATGATGACGACAACGACGACGACACAATAAATCATCATATATCTTGCATTGTGTATCATCATCATCATCATCATCATCATCATCATCATCATCATCTCATCATCATCATCATCATTATCCTCACCATCATCATCAGTCCCGCACAAGTTCAGGTCGTTGGTTTGGAGAAGACAAAAAACATGCTGACGCAAAGAGTTTTTAGGTACTTCGGTCCGTCTGACGCAAAGCTGTTAAACTGTTAAAAAAACCGCGTGTAATGCATTGTTTTTCATTGCAGTCCCTGGACCTGGGAGGTAAACTGGGCAAGGCTCTCCCGCTGCTGGTGTTCGGGGCGTTCTCACTGATAGCGGGCCTGTTAACCCTTATCCTACCCGAAACCTTGCACAAAGATCTGCCAGACACTGTCTATGAGGCCCTCGTC
Source organism: Oncomelania hupensis (assembly GCA_036898135.1). Classification (NCBI taxonomy): domain Eukaryota; kingdom Metazoa; phylum Mollusca; class Gastropoda; order Littorinimorpha; family Pomatiopsidae; genus Oncomelania; species Oncomelania hupensis. The sequence goes on from JBAHVR010000127.1 coordinate 125,466, forward strand.
TTTGGAAAGTACGTGCCCCAAGAAATGAATGTGTTAATAACATAGAACGCACGCATTCCGTCGCACGGACTTTAAAGATCCTGACGCTCATGTCCTAAACGGGCACTAGGTCTCTTCTCTCCATCCCCGGTCTCCAAGGATTGTGATCAGTGGTCTAAGCGTCACACTATGCATCTAAAGGTTGCAAGGGCGGCTTGAGTTAGATCCTGTATGGGCCAGCGCCTTGAGCAAGTCTTGAGCTAAATAAGCGCGATATCACAACTATAAAATAAATAGCAGAAAGAATGATAATCCTTGTTGTCAGTGAAGATTTCTCCTCACAGAAGAAGAACCCCCCCCCCCCCCCCCAAAAAAAAAAAAAAAAAAAAAGATGATTTATTAACAAAAAATCAATAACTGCCGAGCCGCAGTGACTATTTATTTAGGCTGTGACTAATATTACATAGGTTTGTGTTTATAATTGCAAAATGTACAATACAAAATAGAAATTTAACATGGCCACATATACGAAGAAGAAGAAGAAGAAGAAGAAGAAGAAGAATGAATGAATGAATGAATGAATGAACATTGAGGTTTAACGTCTACACCCACCATTGGCGATATGGCAGACGGGGATAACCATCCCAGGGAAAGAGGGGTAGGGACCTGAATCAACACTGAACCACCAAAGCAATCATACTGCTAAAATGGACAGTTAGTTAGTTAGTTAGTTAGTTATATAGCTTCACGTCCCCGGACACATAAGCGTATAGGGGACGATATTGAACATATTGAACATATTGAAATGGACAGTGAAAATGGCCACATTTTATATCACCCACCACGGGATTAGAACCTGGGTCATCGGTGTGCCAGGCGAACGCTCTACCACTTGAGCTACGGCGGTGAGACAAAGAAGAAGAAGAAGAAGAAGAAGAAGAAGAAGAAGAAGAAGAAGAAGAAGAAGAAGAAGAAGAAGAAGAAGAAGAAGAAGAAGAAGAAGAAGAAAAATAATGAGGAAGAGATTCGGATTTTGATTCAGACACTTAATGTACAGTAAGGATAACCGGAGATTTTATGTAGTTAGCCCGATCCTCTTACAATCTGTCATTGCATCATCCACTCTCTGACAAATTGTATTGTATAATATATAAATAGGCCCTGTCACAGGCGCTTGTATCTGGACACGCGAGCACCCATGCCTGTGACGCGTCTCCCTTTGGTTAACTGTACTGTATTATAGATAACCAAAGGGAGACGCATCCCCGGCATAGGCGCTCGCGTGTCTAGATACAAGCGCCTGTGGGCCCTGTGTAACAGTATGCAAAGTTGGGAAGGTGGAGAGAGGGAACATGTTTAAGACTTTTACACAGGCACCCACAAAGAACAGGCGCACGAATCGACAGTCGGAAGAATTTTGTGGATCCCCGATAGCGGACGTGTAGCGCAGTATCTCTCTCTCTCTCTCTCTCTCTCTCTCTCTCTCTCTCTCTCTCTCTCTCTCTCTCTCTCTCTCTCTCTCTATTTTTCTACTTGGTTAATGCGCCTGTACACCAATCAACACTTGACACTAAAAACTGTAAACTAGCGACAGTGCCGAACGAATAACGAACATGTAAAAATACAGAGAAAGAGGAGGAAGACGACGACGACGACGACGACGATGATGATAATGATGATGATGATGATGATGACGACGACGACGACGACGACGACGATGATGATGATGATGATGATGATGATGATGATGATGATGATGATGATGATGATGATGATGATGATGATGATGATGATGACGACTATAATGACGAAGAGGATTATAATGTCTCTGTTGCAAGATTGTGATAAAACGCACGTGTTTTGTGCATGAAACTTTTTTTTTTTTTAAATGAGTTTCCTTGTGTACATGTGTAGGCACGTTCGAACATGCGTAGGCGATACGACGACGACGATGATGATGATGATGATGACTGATGATTGATGATGATGATGATAACGACGACTTCTTTTTCCATCATCAGGGATCCAACGAAAGATGACCAAGACGACGACGACCCAGAGAAAGTCGTTCAAACCTTCACGATCAGTAACGAACAGCTTGAAGTCGAAACCCTGAAACCTCCCCAGACTTCTTCCTCTTCGGGACGTGATTGATGAAACTCTCCTGTGGCAGCCTGTTGCGTTGGGAAAATTCTAGGCATATATAATGACACTTCAGCAAGTCGGGACAATTTTTGTTTGTTTAGAATAAAAAGATTCTTGCAGACAATTGAAGTTGTTGTATCACTTGTTGGTATTTTCAGACTAAACTGGAAATACTTTGAAATAGTCGAGGGGAATCAGGACAAACTAAACGTTGTTCGGTCGGTCGGTTTGTCGGTCCGTTGGACGTCATATCTCAAGATCCACTGAACGGGTTTTAACCAAACTTCGTAAGAATATTACCTAGGTTAGTGGCCTGCCTCCCGTGCCATCTTATTTGCTCTACCACAAAGGTCATGGTCACTGGAGTCGTTTTGTTACTAAACAACGTTTGGCTCACTATCTCAAAAACGGCTGATGCGATTTTGCTGAGTTTTGATATATAGGTACTTCCAATCGTGAAACATCCTTCGGTAGCAGACTGGATGTCGGTCAATCGGTCGGTACGTTGTTCCGAATTTATTGGATTTTGTTTTGTTCAAACTTTGATTTATTGTTGCTTTAGGTCCAGCGGACTCCTCCGAGCCAAATCAGGACCGAATTTTTGTCAAACCACATTTTTCGCCTTATCTTGAGAATAACTGAACCCAAAATCCTAATGTTTACTTTGCGCGTACTTTAACTTCTGCTAAGCACCTCACCAGAGCATCAGGCCTTGCAAAGACCATCCTGCAAGGCACGGTACAAGGAGGCAAAAGAAGAGGGAGACCAAAAAAAGAGGTGGGAGGAAAACATTGGACCATGGACTGGCTTGACCCTGAGCGAAGCCATGAGGGTTGCTGAGGACAGAGAAAGATGGAGTACGCTGGTTAAACGATCATCTGTGGTGCCCGAACGACTTTCGAGTTACGGGATAGGATAGTATAGGATAGAATAGGAAGCAGGTTCGATCGTTTGTATTTTGCACTTTTTCAAAAGGGTCAAGTTCTTGTGTTTTATCATTTTCTAAACTCATTTTGCGCTGTATTTGAAATTTGGCTGAACTGATTTTGGATACAACAAAGCCAAGAAAATTAACTATCCTATCCTATCCTATCCTATCCCGTAACTCTGAGGTCGTTGGGGCACCACAGATGATAGTTTAACCAGCATACTCCATCTTTCTCTGTCCTCAGCAACCCTGATGGCTTCGCTCAATATCAAGTCAGTCCATTCTCGAATGTTGTCCTCCCACCTCTTTTTCGGTCTCCCTCTTCTTCTACCTCCTTGCACTGTTCTTTGCAGGATGGTCTTTGCAAGTCCTGATGATCTGGTGACGTGGCCATACCATCGAAGTTTCCGTTTCTTCACCACTATGAGAAGATCATCGAAGAAAATTAACACGTTTGAAAATAAATAATGCTTCGACTTTGTGGATGATTCTGTGAATGCCTTGAAATACATTTGAATGGCATGCTGTCTTGTTTTTTTGTTTTTTTTTAATATTATTCTCTCTTTCTCTCTCTTTTCATTTCTTTGTTCCTTTTTTCCTTTCTATTTTTGCTTAGAGAAATTTTGCTATTTCGCTGGGGTTTTTTTTCAGCTAAGAGAGGTACAGGGGAATTAAGCAATAGAATGGATCCTCGATAGGAAATAATCAGTGGATTATCGATAGCACAGCGTGTCTTATAAATGGCTCGCTAGCTAAACAGACAGACAGACAGACATATAGATAGATAGATAGATAGATAGATAGATAGATAGATAGATAGATAGATAGATAGATAGATAGATAGATAGATAGATAGATAGATAGATAGATAGATAGATAGATAGATAGATAGATAGCTAGATAAATCAAGCTATACCAATATAAGATACATGTAGATAGGTAGATCAAGCTATGGCAATATAGGATAGATAGATAGATAGACAGGCAGATAGATCAAGCTATACCAATATAAGATAGATAGACAGGTCAAGCTAAACCAATATAAGATAGATAGATACATACATACATAGAGAGAGAGAGAGATAGATAGATAGACAGATAGATAGATAGACAGGTCAAGCTAAACCAATATAAGATAGATAAATAGATAGATAGATAGATAGATAGATAGATAGATAGATAGAGAGAGAGAGAGAGAGAGATAGATAGATAGATAGATAGATAGATAGATAGATAGATAGATAGATAGATAGATAGATAGATAGATAGATAGATAGATAGATAGATAGATAGACAGACAGACAGACAGACAAATCAAGCTATACCAATATTAACTACACGGTTTGCGCTATATCTAAAACCTGGCTGAGCCGATTTTTATCATTTTTGGCTTGCAGATAGCTCGGATAGCGGTGGACTATCATTCCACGTTGTCCTCTTGCTTCGTTAGGAAGAAGCCGAGTCACAGCCCTGGGCAGAAACGTAACCCTTTCCAAAACGCTCGTTTCTCGGACACGCGTGTGAGTGTCTGTTTGCCATCTTGTTTTGTGTTGTCCCGGTTTGGGCCTGACGGAGTTCACCATCAGCTTCAGGGCAGTGCTTGTCTTCGTTTATACAAGTACTCCAAGGCCTAAAATCTTCTGTGCTATTGCTAGGCCACTGGCCTCGGGGGCCAAATGTTTGTATTGCGTCGTCAGGAAAAAAAAACCGCGTATAAATGTTCATTTCTTCACTTGGACGACTGTAGTATATTGTGTGACTTGATGGATATGGTGTTGAATTTGTCTGCAATGTGAATGAGGAGACAAACGAGCAGGTAATAAGTTGACAAGAAAAAAAACTCTGGTATCAGTTGAACTGTATACACAATTGGATTTTAGGGGTGGGATGAAAAGAGGCATTGTTTGTGAAACGGGTCAACTTGTCACCTTTTACTGCATCGTGTTGAAAGCGAATTCCATTTAATATGTAATACATGCACATTTGATAGCCCTTGTACTTGTGAATAGAAATTGTATTTTTACGTGGTCTATTGAACGTTTTTATGGTGTATGCACTTTGTGATTATTGTGATGGTATATATGTGTATTTTCTCTTTAGCTGTGGGTGTGTGTGTGTGTGTGTGTATGTGTGTGTGTGTGTGTGTGAGGGTGTGTGTGTGTGCAATTGCGGGTGTATGTTGCTAATAAATAATTATATTTATTGGTTTGGTTTTTTATCAAGTGACACACCAAATTTTAACTGTCTTTTGGGGGAATACAGATTTTTTGACTTGACTGGGTTTGGGGAAACGGGACCTAGTGCTTGCTGGGTGAAATGGTGTAGCGGGCACTCACCCGTCTAGGCCCTGGGCGTCAGCATCTTTAAAATCCGTACGACGGAATGCGTGCGTGTGTGCACAGATTAGACCTCGGTTTACACTCTCATCCGAAGGAGTAGCCTTCTGGACGTAAGTTGTTCTGTGTGCATGTATCATGCCAATGTTTGTTACATGGATTATTTTGGCGTTGTTTGTAAAATGGGTCTTTTGGCATTGTTCATCAAATAAGTCTTTCGGCGTTGGGTGTGGGAAAGACCGTTTTGGCCGTGTTGTTGAAATAGGTCTCTTGGGGTTGTTTGTGAAATAGGTCACTTGGCGCTGTGAAATATTTCTTTTGGCGTTGTGAAATATTTCTCTTGGCGTTGTTGGTCTTTTGGCGTTGTTTGTGAAATAGGTCACTTGGCGTTGCGAAATATTTCCCTTGGCGTTGTTGGTCTTTTGGCGTTGTTTGTAAAATAGGTCACTTGGCGTTGTGAAATATTTCTCTTGGTTTTGTTGGTCTTTTGGCGTTGTTTGTGAAATAGGTCACTTGGCGTTGTGAAATATTTCCCTTGGCGTTGTTCGTGAAATTGGTCTCTTGGTTTTTTGTAAAACTGATTCCGAAGAAAACTATTCCTACGGGTTTTCTGACCGTTGTATTTAATTATTAACAAGTTTCTACTTGAAAATGACATACATATTTATTGCATTCTGCTTATCATAAAATTAATTTATACCTCACATGTAGATATCCTACAAATTCATTTACTAGGTAGTTTGGGTTTCGGCGCGCCCAGAATTTTCCAATAAGAAGGAACAATAAACTGTAAAAAAAATTAAATCAAAATCAATTCCACAGCACAGTATATTCAAATTATTATCGTATCATGTCCAAACGACTGTGTGTTAAGGCTTGTGAACAAGCTTGGCATGCTGTGGTCTTCATATAAAATCATAAATTACGTCGCGCCACTACAAATTTCAAGAGTACATACCGTACACGTGATTTATTATTATTATTATTATTATTATTATTATTATTATTATTATTATTATTATTATTATTATTATTATTATTATTAATATTATTATTATTATTATTATTATTATTATTATTATTATTATTATTATTATTATTATTATTATTATTTACTTCACAGCCGACATTACTGCTTTTAATTTCTTACATCATCTCCATCAGGCAATGATCTCTCATTCTGTCCCTGAATACGGAGGAACTTGGCGGGTCTTAGCTAAGCTATGCGAACATGCGTATAGAAGCCACGCTGCGCGGCTTGAGACTAGATAAGGGGGTTGAAATACAATCACTGCTATCTTGCGTCTTGCGTTCAAGCTTGCCAAGACAAAGAAACGAAGAACACAGAAGACGGTTTTATTTCTAATTACAAGCTGTTGTTGGCAGGAAAAGAGAGATACAAAGAGAGAGAGAGAGAGAGAGAGAGAGAGAGAGAGAGAGAGGAGGGAGGGGGAGTGATGAAGAGGTTAAGAGGGGACGAGGAGAGTAGAGTGTCGGTGGGGGCAGGGGACGTAAGTAAGAATGTCTTCATTTCCAGGGGAAGCATGTTTGTTGTTGCAGAGTAACTGAATGTTTTACCCCATCACCAAAACAAAATCCGATGTATTTTTGAATATTTTGGGTAATAAAGTGTCTTGACCTGACTTGGCTTGATACTGGAGCGTAATGAAAGAATGATCACGTGCTCTAACCACCAGACTTGCGTTGCCAGAAAGACGTGACAGTAACATTATACAGCAATCATTTATCATTTTATCATACAACTAATGATAGTATTTCACATGATGAACTATTTTCCACTTAGGACATTCCGGTTTTATCCTGACAGAACACTATGTAATGAAAGAAAGACTGATGCGTAGTGCCAGATAAAGCGTCAAGCCAGGGTCACTGTGGCTTTCGTAGTATTGTCTCCTGTGAAATATAATATTACTATTCACAACCAAGACATCAATTTCTTTTTAAAAACTTTCCTATCCTATCCTATCCTATCCCATAACTCGGAGGCCGTAGGGGCACCACAGATGTTGGTTTAACCAGCGTACTCCATCTTTCCCTGTCCTCAGCAACCCTGATTGTTTCGCTCAGTGTCAAACCAGTCCATTCTCGAATACGTTGTCCTCCCACCTCTTTTTCGGTCTCTCTTCTTCTACCTCCTTAAAAACTTTAATGCAATGCTTTTTAGCTAATTGATGCAAGATTATTAAAAAAACAAAATAAATTGTATCCCAGAAAACGGCGCACTTCTGAAACTGAGAAATCATAATCTTCCAAGGAATCCAAAAGGACAAAATAAATAAATAATTGTGTATTACTGTAATTTAAATCTGAAATGTGTTTAGACTTAGCCTACATTGTACAGTTGCGTGAGAATGAATGAATATTGCGCTTTGAGCAGACTTCATATGATTTTTGTATATACGTATTCACAAACACTTCACTCTCTCTCCCTATAGCTGCCCCAAACCTTAAATATACAAAGTGTATCCCCCCATTCCCACCCCCAACTCCCCACCACACACACACAAAAGAATAAAAAAGAAAAAAAAGTATAAGAAAAAGGCTTAACATCAAAGAGAACAACGGCAACTGCAGACGAAAACTGAATAGATAAAGAAATAAATTTTATTCGAGAGAGAGAGAGAGAGAGAGAGAGAGAGTTTGGTGTTCTCTGCACTTTTTTCCATTCCTTAGGCTCTGGAGGTGGTGTCAAGCCTCTGTATCAGCTGTTCAAATTCCTCTCCAGCCAATCCATCAATGTCATCCGCAAAACGGAGGTTGGAGATTACTCTACCCCCTATGCTGACTGTGCCTTCGTGATCTACAAGGGCATCTGACATGATGCGCTCTGGGAAGATGTTAAAGAGTGTTGAAGAGAGTAGGAATCCTTGACGCACACCGAGTGTTGTTCTGAGCCAGTTCCCGATGGCGCTGTTGTGGAGGACTGTACTGGTAGCCTCAGTCATTGAAAGTCAGTCATTGAATAAATATTCATCCTTTATTTCACTGTAAACTTACTCCTATAAGTAATGTATAAAGTTAGAGGTGTATGAGTCTCCTATTCCTTCGTTCATAAAATTTCAACCGACTCGTGATGGTTCCATTACCTACCCATGAACCGGAAGTTTGGCAATATTCCAAGTCCGCCATACCCTTTAATAGCATTGCATTTGCATGAAGCAAAAACGTAATGTGATACTTAAAGAGTTAGAATTTAAAATGGATGATCTTTGGTTCAGGTCACAGTGACGAGAGCGGCCTGTAGTTGCCATTGAGGCCGGTTCCAAGTGTTATTTCAACTCTGCTAATAAACCCCCGTTGGGATGCCGGGGTTTTCTGTATAAATACTATTTCCACATCGTGAAAATATAATGCCTTAAATTACCGCTGTTTCTGTCATTCTCATTTGCTCTTTCTCGTTCCTTATCTGTTCTATCACTCTACCTTCTTCGCTAGACCAGTAACCTACGTTTTTTTGTGTCGAAAACTCCCAAAAACTCCTCATTTGTATATCATGGGGTCTGTTGGATCATCTTGGGGCTATTGAAAGCTTTCTGCCAAATTGTCACTAGGGCTTTCTATGGTATTATTATTTAGCAATGTATGCATTTTATGTGTATGTGTTTCGTTAATATTTTATAATGACGTTTATATCCTATTTTGCTTTTGTAAACGGGGGTTCGATAAATTAGAGTACAGCCTCAGCGTCCCCTGCGTGGGATGCCTTTATTGTAAAGCGACAGGCTGGTGGATTGCCTTCAGCGTTACCATTAGGGTTGTGTCAGCAGATCTTGTATACGGGTCGAAGGTTAGTCCTCTTTCAACCAAGTTGTGGTCCTGATTCGATTCTTTGCAGCCCGACGGACCCTATAAACAGCAACTAATTATCTAGTAGGAAAACAAGAAAGAATTGTAATAAACAAAATGTATGAGATTCTTCCAACGTGAATGGTGCTGCACCGCACACGACATGAGAGTCCATATTGTTCTTAGGTTTGTCAATAAATAAATAAATAGGCATAAGTAAAACAACAAACAAATTAACGCTTTTTTTCTCTCTTTTACAGTAATCTTCGCTTATCAACATAGCGATCAATCATCACGTTATCCAGCAGAGGATTTGACTTCTTCTCTCTTGGTATTCAAGCTGCACTTTGGTTGTTCTAGAACCTATTGCCTCTACCACACGCGTTGCATGGATTTGGACAAAACGTAGAAGTCTGGGTCTAACTGTAGAAGTTGCAACCCCATCCCTAACAAGGTTTTTTAGAACTGGGAGAACTGTTATTATCTTAAACCAATTTGCTTAGGAACGTTTCATGCATCAAACCCCTGGATAGCAAAAACAGACCCCCCAAAACAATGGGTGACAATATAAATTCCAGGGAAAAGAACGATAACTCAAGCATGGACACGTCTGCTGCTCCTCATCCGAGCAAGATTATAAATCAGAGTTTAAGTCACAAGATAGATGCCGATACGGATATTAGAGATAATGATACAAGAGATTATACGGATAAAGATACATTTAGGGATATAAATATGGATAAGGGTACACACTTAGCTGCGGAAAAGGGAGATGACTTCGAAATCAAAGGGGAGGCAATTCCTTTGACATCATGGGAGAAAAATACAAATGTCCACTTTCATCATCACATTACCTCTCCACATGAAGGCTTGAACGAAGAGAGGGCGTCGTTGAATGTGAGTTAATATCTTTTAATGTTTCAGTTAATGCTTCTTCTCCTTCTTTTATGTAACACAAGCACACTAGTGCTTATTCTTTTAGCCTTCTTAAATAAAATTGTTATCTTATTTTATCTTATCTTGTCCTTCTTCTTCTTGTTCTTCTTCTTCTTCGTTATCTTATTTGATCTTATTCTCTTGTGGTCTTCTTCGCTTTGCTGTTTTTGAAGTGATTCTTTTATTCAATTCAATTCAATTCAATTCAATTCAATTCAAACAACTTTATTTATCCAGATTTGGCAATTACAATGGGGGTATGAGTGCTCTCTAATTTAAAAAAAAATCACAACAATATCTGATATACATGAGGATGTCTACAAACAATAACAACTTGCACAAAACAACTTGCACAAAACACAGCGGCAGCCCCCCGACACCATCCGCACATACACACTGCCCATGCACACACATACATCCAGTTCATAGACATTTACCCAACACAGGCATACATCACCAGCAGCACTCACCACAGACACAGGCATAAAAATAACAAGGTAGAAGATTCATTAAAGGAAAAAGCAGCTAAGATTAGTTATTAAATTATTGACCAATTAATTACGTATTAAACCTGTGTTCATATTGCAATTTTCAAAACTTAAAAAACAACACCAACTAATTAGGCCTAGTTAACAGTTTATTTGTTCCTTTTTTCCCTCCTGTCTTCTTTCCTTGCTTCCTTCATACATTTACATTCATTTATACGTACCACTATAAGCACTTTTTTTTTTTTAAAATCCATAGAGATTTTATAATTAAAAATTAGCATTAATAAAGCGTTTAACGCAATACAGGAAGACGATGCTGTGACGTATGACGGCTTGCTGACGTTGCTAGGCTCGTGCGGTCGCTATCAAACATGGATTTGCGTCTTGCTTTGCCTGCCTCACATCAGCTCCTGCATCCAAGTCATCATCACTATCTTCACGCTAGCTGTTCCCGACCACAGGTTCGATGGTGAAGATTGTGACGACGACGACGACGACGACGACGACGACGATGATGATGATGATGATGATGATGATGATGATGATGATGATGATGATGATGATGATGATGATGATTATGTAGGAAGAAAAGTTGTAGTCAGTGTTTTGTCTTGACAAATGTAGTCTGTTTAGTAGCTTTGTTTTTCATTCAAATTTTGTTCTTCAACCGACGACTACATGTACCTTCAATTCACCTTTCTCCAGAATCTCAAAACTCAGAATTGAGACAAGATCGAAGCACGTCATTCTGCGTTGAGCACTTATAACAATTACTAATGGCGTCGTCGCGATTTGTATGATCCTTGTTACAAGGGACGGATCTCCGGTCCCAAGACTGAAGATCAAGGCCACTAGAGTTCAAAGGTCACCTGGGAGTTGCTAAAGTTACCTTGTTGCTGCTATGGAAGGTCATCTTGAAGCTGCTATTTTCAACTTTAGGACTATTCCAGTAAAGAACCGGCTGCAAGGAGCAACGACAACGTCAACATCACCATTTTGAAATGTATTTTGCGCCCGTTTTCAAAAAAACCCACTTGACCTGCTCGACTGTTCATTTGCACGTGCCATCTTGGCAACCTCGTTCTTCCACAGGTGCGCTGTGCCAGGGTTAAGCAACGACACGTGGGAGGTGCAAGACGCGTACCATTCAGCCCTCGTCAATGTCTCCATCCCCCCTGGCGGCAGCCACTTCTCGCCCTACTCAAGCTGTCTTGTCTATCGCAAGTCGTCTTCGTTGGAGGCCTCGTGGTGGCACAGAGGAAACCAGTCTAAAGGTTCTGAGGGTTAGTGTTAGGGGTTTTGTAGGTTTTTACATTTCTTCAAAGATTGTATATACCAAGAGTGGGTGTATAATTATATAGTCTTTGATTTCTTCTAGCACTAGAGTAGTATTTATAGGCTAGTCTTTAATTTCGTCTAGCACTAGAGTAGTATTTATAGGCTAGTCTTTAATTTCTTCTAGCACTAGAGTAGTATTTATAGGCTAGTCTTTAATTTCTTCTAGCACTAGAGTAGTATTTATAGGCTAGTCTTTAATTTCTTCTAGCACTAGAGTAGTATTTATAGGCTAGTCTTTAATTTCTTCTAGCACTAGAGTGGCATACATGTATATAATATAGGCTAGTCTTTGAGTTCTAGCACTAGTATTAAATTATATATATGAGAGGAGGTTTGGCCTTGAGTGCTTAGACTACACTGAGTGCAGTCTATAATTATGCACTGCATGGGTAGGCACAAAGACACCCATTGAGAAGTTCGCATTAGGAAGAAGCCAGTCGCAATTTAAAAATACCCCAGTTACTAGGGCCGACCGAGAGAATGACTTTGAAAATGGTTTCCAAATAACAGTAAAATTTATTATAAATTCCCTCAACATGGATAGCACCGTACAGCAACCATTAAGGAGCAAGGACTAAAAACAAGCCAAGGGAGGCAAGTTGCTTTAAACATCAAGAAAAATAATTGAAAGCCACTCTGTCGCACTTTTTGTCCACCTTTGAGAGCAGGATAATAATTTTTCTTGATGTTTAAAGCAACTTGCCTCCATCGGCTTGTTTTTATTCCAAATTATATATTAGTTATTCATTGCTTACAGGATCAAGCGGACTGCAAAGAGCCGAATCAGAACTAAAAATCAAGACCACAACTTTGCAGAAAGAGGACTCACCTCTGTCCGCATAAAAGATCTGCCGAAACAACCCTAGTGGTAACACTGAAGGCACTCCACCAGCCGATCACTTTACAATAAAGACATCCCACGCAGGGGACGCTGAGGCTATACTCTTAAGTTATCGAACCCCCGTTTATAAAAAAAGAAGAAAAGAAAAGAATACAAACATCATTGTAAAATATCAAAAAAACACAAACATATAAAATGCCTACATTGCCAAATAATAACATCATAGGAAGCCCTAGTGACCATTTGGCAGAAAGCGTCCAATATTCCCAAGCTGATCCAACAGACCTCACACACAAATGAGGAGTTTTGTCCAGGAAGAGTTTTCAAGAAAAAAGGTAGGTGACTGGGCTAGCGAAGAAGAAGATAGTATAGTAGATTAATAGAACAGAGTAGGAATGAGAAAGAACAAAAGAAAAAGACAGCGACAGTGGGAATTGAAAGCACTAAATTTCCAGTAAGTGTGGATACTATTTATACTGAAACCCCCGGCGCCTCCACGGGGAGAGGAGTGGGGAGGTGGGGGGGCAAATTATATATATATATATTTTATATATATTAATCTGTCAATCTAAAACCCTTTTTCTTTGTAATCTCCATGATTTTACTTCGAATAAACTGACACTAAAAATTCGAATAAATGTACTTTTAATGAATAAGCAATGTGTACCATTTATAACCTCCCCTTCCCTCATTCCCTCTCCCTACCCTCCTCATCCTTTCCCCCACATTACGATATCTGACCTTTCTCTTAATAAATGACCTTATTATTAAGGCACTTTGTATTCGATACTTATTGCGCAGGTGTGCCGGATCCAGTGAAACCTTTTTTATTTGCCAGGTCCTGGGGACTATGGAATTACGGAGGGGTGCAGTCGTTACGTATACGACCTCTCACAGTATCGTGCCACGGTAGCCACTGAGGTTGGTGTCACAAAGTTGGATGGAGTTCGAAGCTCGATTTCACAAGTTTTAGTTGAGTGAGAAAAAGAGCTAGCTTTGAAAACGTCGCCTTGGTTTGCTCCATTTGGACGATAAATATGAACTATAATTAATATTGTCACAGGCAGAAATGATTGTTTAGAAATGTATTCACATCCATTCATCGACCCTCCCCAGTGCATCAGTTTATTTTTAGTTTACTTGGTACGCACTTCAATATTTTTAATTAATATTAAATGCCTTACAAACATCTACGCCAGCAGCTTTGTCATTCTTTTTTTCCCCCTTTACAGATGGACTTGGTGTGTGATAGAAGCCTGTACCGGTCACATGCTCAGATGATGGTCATGTTGGGGCAACTACTTGGAGCACAAGTTTTCGGATTTCTCTCTGATATGTCAGTGATTGATTGATTGTCTAACGGACTAATTAATTAATATAACGATTGTTAATCTCACCATTTGGTTTATTGAATAACTGGGTAAATGGATTAATTACTGGACCGGATCTGGGTAGCTAGGTAATCAGATTTGGGTTGTGAGTAAAGTTATAAATACCAAGCGAGCGTTGTGGTCGAGTGGTCTAAGACGAGACTAACTTGCCTCGTCCACAGGCTATTAACCAATGGTGCCTGACAGGTGTGGGATCGATCCAGCCTCTAGGCGTTATGTTTCGCCGAATATTATTTACTTTCGATTCGGGCAACGTCTCGGGTGTTTTTCCCGGGTACTATGATATGCCCCCCAAGCCAAATTTTAAAAAATACAACTAGGTTGGGTTTGGGCGCGACACACGCTGCGCCTTTCCCAAGGGAGGCGGCCCAGAATTTCCGGATAAAAAGGTACAAAAAGTGTGCAATTTGTTTTTGTTAATTCAAAATCAAATCGTCACGTGACTAACAGTTTCATTCAGATTGACTGTGATTCAGGTGGGGCCGAAAGGCGATAATCGTTGTGTCATCGGTGCTGCATGTGACGTCAGCATTCGCCTTGGCGTGGGCGCAGAATTACATCATGGTGATGGCGCTGATGCTTCCCCTCGGAATTTCCATCGCTGGCTTATTCTGTACCTGCTTTGTAATGAGTAAGTTAGCACTATTCACAATTTTACTTTGTTTACATGGCTTTTTTTTTAACCTGTGTACCGTGCCTATTCCCTGCAGGTTTGTATTTGTCTGTTTGCTTGACGATGATGACTGACGCATCCACAGCGCTTATACACCACGCCATTACAGCAACATTTCATAACATTAGTCGTGTTTCTGTCTTATAACAGTCATCGAGCTTGTTGGTCCCTCAAAGCGGCGATTTCCTGGCTACGCCATCATGATTTTCTGGTCGCTAGGGATGATCCTTCTTGCTCCTTTGGCTCACTGGTTGAGACACTGGCGTCATCTTCAGCTGGCCACAGCCATGCTGTCTCTACCCCTCCTTGCCTATTGGTGGTGAGTACACGAAACACGTGCCAGTAAGAGATGATCGAACAGCTTCTCAAAGTTGTCAAGTCCAAATGTGTAAGTATCGGAAAGTACTCCTTCGGATGAGAGTATAAACCGAGGTCTAGTCCGTACACGCACGCATTCCATGCCACGGACTTTAAAGATCTTGACGCTTATGTCCTGAGCGCCAGCTACTTTAATAAATCCTAACAGGAACTGGGTCCCTCCCTCCTCAGGCTTGTTCTCAGTTCGCTGGGGCGTTAGACGAGGCCCCCCAAAGAAGCAAACGGATGCCTCGGGCGGTTTTGGTTAGGCCCTGTATCGACCAGCACCTTGAGCAGCTCTTTAGCTGGAGAGCGCTATAAAGGAACCACTACAAAAACACACCAGAAAAGCGATGAACAAGTCGAGGAAGAAACTTGCTATTTCTTGCTGATGTCGTTGTAAATGGTATTGCTGGTAGTGTTCATGTTGTTGTTGTCGTCGTTGTTGCTTGGCCTTTGCTGCCGTAGTTTTTCTTGTTATCATCGTCGTCGTTGTGGTTATTGTTGCCCTCGTCGGCGTGCCGGAAGTAGATATAGTAACAGTCTTATTGGCATTGTTCTGCAGGCTTATTCCAGAGTCACCCCGCTGGTTGCTAAGCAAAGGACGCGTGGCTCAAGCAGAGGTCATTCTCAGGCGTGTGGCCAAGGTCAACAAGGTGACCTTGGCCCCTGGGATTTTTGACAAACTGAAGGTGGCGGCGCAAGAGAAAGAGGAAGCGAAAAGCAACAATCCATCCATGCCGGTGTGGAAAGCCTGCTGCGTTCCTCGGCTTTTCTTAAGGAATGTCATCGTCGTTTTGAACTGGTGAGTAGTGTTCAAGCATAGATTTGTCACATGAAGAATGGGAACCTTGTACGATTCTGAATCGTAATAGTGTTTATTGAAATTCCTAAAGGTCTTAGAAGGGAATGCAAGTTTAAACTAAACATTTTCTAAATATATTAGATACGAGCGTTGCGGCCAAGTGGTCTAAAACGGTACTAACTTGCCTTGTCCACAGGCCAGAAATCAATGGCCCATGACAGGTGTGGGATCGCTCCAGCATCTTGGCGTTCTGTTTCTCCGAATATTATTTATTTTTGACTCGGGCAACGTCTCGGGGGTTTTCTCCGGGTATTTCGGTTTGCCCCTCCAGCAAAATTTCAAAAACACAACTAATGTTAGGTAGGTTGGGTTTGGGCGCGCCACAGGCTGCGATTATACTTTCGCCAGGAGAGGCGGCTCAGAATTTCCCGATAAAAAGGGACAATTTAGTGTCGAAACTCATAGGAAAAAATCCATTTTGTTCAGCTTCGAGCATTCATTCGTGATGCATGATTCGCCTGCTACTGTTTTCCCGAAAGACCTTGTGTCTAGTCCATACCAAATTTGGCAGGATAATTTTTCTCACAGGAATCAACTTTGATGATTTTGACAGCGTTCTACTCACAGCTAAGAACACAAGGAAACGCCCTTATTCAAAACAACATGTTAATGTCCACAACCTGAACTCATTCACAGCAGAAGAGGGGAGATAACTTTCCAATCACTGCAGAATGGCAGAAAAGTCTTTGATTTCCATCTGTAATTTTGTCAAGCGCGACTTTGTCATGCTAGTCCTTGTGTTATGAATACTCCTTTCGTCTTCCATTTAAGCAAGAGTACGAGTATTTAGTAGTACGAAACATTTCCCAATATGTGCGCCTACCTTTGTGTGTGTGTCCACCCACCACCGTATGCTATCCTATCCTGTCCCGTAACTCGAAGGTCGTTGGGGCACCACAGATGATCGTTTAACTAGCGTACTTCATCTTTCCCTGTGCTCAGCAACCCTCGTGGCCTCGCTCAGTGTCAAGCCAGTCCGTTCTGGAATGTTGTCCTCCCACCTCTTTTTCTGTCTCCCCCTTCTTCTGCCTCCCAATGGACCCTGGTTCAAATCCCGTTGTGGTCACATATAAAAGTGACAATTTCTCACAGTCCATCTTATCAGGTCGATTGCTGTGTCGGTTCAGTGTCCATAACCTCTTCTGCCCTGGGTTGGTTATCACCGACTGCCATATCGTCAATAGTGAGTGTGTTATAGACAATATAACTTCAGCCTTCCTTCATTGTGTGTGTGTGTCCCACAGGTTGGTGATGAGCATGGTCTATTACGGGCTCAGCTGGAACGTGGGAACACTCGTGGGCAGCGTCTACGTCAACCTGGTGCTCTCCGGAGTTGTGGAGCTCGTTGCCTACGTCTTCTGCTTTCTGCTGTTGGACCGAGTCGGGCGGCGATTTCTCTGCGCGGGTTCGCAAGTCCTGGCTGGAGTGACGTGTGCTGCCACCATTTTCCCCATCCTCTTCGCTACTGACTGTGAGTATTGGATTTACTGGGCGCAGATCAAATCCCACTACCACGGCCAATGCCTATGTGTAGGAACGACCCCCCCCTCCCTCTCTCTCTCTCTATCTCTCTCTCTCGTGAAATGAAAACCACGGCGAATCATAATGATGGAAACATCTCCTAATATTTTAATAGTTTCTGCTGCTGTGTTTGTGTGTTTTCAGCTCAACAATGGATCACGGTGGTCCTAGCGATGATAGGAAAGTTAGGTGTGTCAGGCGCCTTTGGAACCATCTACATTTTCTCTTCGGAACTCTTCCCCACCGTCATCAGGCACTCCAGCTTGGGAACCAGCGCCGTATGCGGCCGCATCGGGGGAATCTTAGCTCCGTATATTGCCAATATGGTAAGTGTTGCTTGAAGGGTACGCTAAAGATCCTGGTTCTTATTTTTGTTTTGATGCCCACACCTTCCCTCCCCCCCCCCCACATCATCACCAGTAATGGGAACTAGCTCCGTGTGTGCTCGTATGGGGTGGGCGATCAGGGAGGGGGGGGGGAGGGAAGGTATGCTAGCTCCTTTTATTGCCAATATTTAAAACAGTGAAAAATGGACACACTAATATTGCCCACAACGAAATTCGAACCTAGGCCAGCCGTGTGCCAGGGCCGAGTTTCAATTCAGCGAGACTATCTAGGTCACAAGATCTCGTTTTTGAGTCAGACCGATCATTGAATGAAACTACCCACCATGCTGCCTCATTCTAGCCTCGTTTTCAATTTGTACACAAACGGCGGTTCCTTCGAATGTGTTGGACGATTTGCGAAAATAAAATCAAATAAAGTTAAAAAAATCAAATGTATCATCAAAATCGATTAAAAGCAAAATTGTTCACTTACAGTTCTTCACCCCCTCCCATGATCTGGTTGAAACTCGAAGATTTACCATCGAATTATCACCGTAACAGATTCCAAGTAGCATAAACCGCGTACTTTCCGCCATCTTGATCTTGCAGGCAAAGTACCCCAAGAGGCTCCTAGCTCTTTCTCGCCTCGCCTTGCGATTGACTAGCGAGCGAGCAGCCGTAGAAACGACCCAATGAGCAAGATCTACCGGGATCTACCGAGATCTCGCTGTTTTGAAACTCGCCCCTGGTGAACTACGTTGGCTGGAGAATTTCTTGTGCGCACCATCCTGTCAACTCTAGTAACAGTACGACTGAATTTGGGGCGATGCGACGTCTTGTGTCTCAGTTCATGGTTAAAGACCCCCACATCACACATTTTAGCGTCAAAGATCCTTTTCCAATTCACAGTGAGTGGAGTCCCACCGGAAAAAAATAAGATTAAGCAACAACAACGACAAAACACCAAACACCTCATTCCAAAGGACGGTTATAAAACAATCGATAACTTCATTGCATATTTATAGCATCAAGGTTGATTCTAAAATTAAGCACCTTGTATGGTAGACATGAGTTGTTTGTTTACATAACAAAGCAGAGATACGCCTACTATGTGAAAGCTTAGCGACGAGTTAAGTTTGAGCGAACGACGATTACCCATTATACCATTCTCTTAATGTGACAACAAAGCAATTTCCCAAGTAAAGTCCTTGTCATACAAAAACTAAACAAACTTCTTTGAGACCCTAGCTCGTCCTTGAAAACACGTTCCCCATTGACAATGTTTTGTTCTTACTAACTGCTGTTTGACAGGGACAAGCGATAGGGGGGCCGGCGGCGACAGCAGTACCACTGGTCATTTTCGGCGTGTCCTCCATCATTGCCGGAAGTCTGCTCTTCCTTTTACCGGAAACACTCAACAGCCGCCTGCCGGAGACCATCCAAGACGCTCTGGACATGGGCAGATAATTAAGAACGGATCGTTCGATTGGTGGACTATATAGATTTTAGGTCCTCAGAGCCCTACGAATGCAACAACATTATTCTCCATGAAAAATCACACGTGGTGTACATTATAATTTGCATATTCAACCACCTCTATTTGTCAGCGCCTTAAGCTGCTCTTGAGCTGGCTTGTATAAGAACAATGCCGGTTAGGGGTAGTAAAAGCTGACCTTTTACTTCCAAGCAGGTGCTTGACGATTTTGTTATCTCGAGATTGTACGCCATTTTATCTTCTATAAGGGTTTGTACGCCGCGTCTGGTGCAAGGATAATTACCTCCACTTAAACGCAAAAAAACCCAAAAGATCTAATCGTTGATTTCCGCCGCAACTCCGCCCCCATCCCCGTTTCGTCATTGGCGGTGCTACAGTAGAGAGGGTCGCAGAATACAAGTACCTAGCACCATCATTGACGAGAAGCTGAACTTCTCTTCTATTTCAATGCTATTCACAAGAAATGCCAATTTAGAATTTATTGCCTCCAGAAACTCCGATGCTTGCATGTTCAAAACCGTATCCTCCAAACCTTTTATGATTCGTTCATCTCTTCTATTCTCACTTTCTCCTTTGTATGTTGGTATGGAAGGTTGTCTTTGGGCAGAAGGAATGTGTTGGACAGAGTGGTGAGAGTGTGTGGGAAGGTTGTGGGAGTGCAACAAGCGAATATGATAGCGTTGTATAAAAGGCGAGTGATGAGAAAGGCCAGCCTAGGGGCCGGGTAGCTCAGTTGGTAAGAGCGTCTTGCTAGTAACCGAAAGGTCGCTGGTTCGAATCCCGGATTGGTCAACGTGTGATCATATTATTTTCCCCTTTACCAACAACTGGCCCGCTGGTGTCAGTATAAATCGGTCCAGTAGTCACCTATATGCGAAAGTGTCGTGTGACTATAATCTACAAACAACAACAACAAGGCCAGCCGCTGTTGTCCCCTATTGGCCACGTGTCCGGGGACGTTAATTTACCAAAGAAAGAAGAAGGCCAGTCGCATACTTCAAGACAGCAGTCACGTGCTCGCGCACCTCTTCAATCTCCTGCCCTCGGGTAGGCGCTACAGGACACCAAAGTTCAAGACTGTACGCACTAAAAATAGTTTTATACCCACTGCAATTTCTGTATTAAATGATTAAGAATGTGAATGTATGCCTGATGATGCTTCTATTATGACAGTGTGCGTGGCATGATTTTTATAATTAATGTCCAATCCACACGAGATTGGTGGGTATGTGCCCTCTTGATATACTTTTATCATGTTTTACTGTCTACTGTTTACTGTTGTTATACTGCCCTTTATCGTCTTGTAACATTTATATGTGGCACCACGTGTGAATTTCTCTGTGATTGAGATAATAAAGTGATCGTATTCTTATTCGTATAAGCAAGATTCAAGATACATTTATTGTCACTATAAATCACCAAACAATTTAGTATGTGATGTGACGATACAAGGACAACAATACAGACTAAAGTAATATAACATAACATTATGCATATATCACAGAGCATTAAAATAACGTTTTCATGAACAGTAAAGTCTCGCACACTTCTGCTTTCACAGACACATCACACTAAGAAAGCTTCCAGGCAACAAAGAAAGCTTCCAGGTAATCAGCCACTATCACACCTGCACACCCGCAACCCCATTGCAGCTGCAGTCTGCCACCAGAAAGCACACAAACCCTCAACATATATATATATATATATATATATATATATATATATATATATATATATATATATATATATATATATATATATATATATATATATATAATATACACACACAAACCCTCAACATATATATATAATATACACACACAAACCCTCAACATACGTATACACACACACACACACACACACAGATTTAAGTTTACTTTTCACAACCAAGGCATTAATTTAGTTTTTTTTTTAAACTTTCAATGCAATGCTTTTTTGCTAATTGATGTAAGATTATTATTTTTTTTAAAAATTGTATCCCAGGAAACTGCGCACTTTTGAAACGGAGAAATCGTAATCTTTCCAGGAATCCAAGAGGACAAAATAAATAAATAAATGTGTATTAATTTCAATCTAAATAACAAGCTGTTTGATAAACTTTTAACCTTAAATGTCCATCCTTCTGTGTGCCATTGGCTTTTAGACTTTTTGCTGGATCGCCCCCAGGTCGTCAGGGTGGGCAAGATGTTGTCTGACTCCAGGGTTTTGAACACTGGAGCACCTCAGGGTTGTGTCCTTTCCCCTCTTCTCTTTACATTGTTCACAAATGATTGTGTGTCACATGTTCCATCCGTTCATGTCATTAAATTTTCTGATGACACCACCATTGAGGGCCTGATTAGCAAAGACGACGAGACCGCCTATCGGGATGAGGTCGAACGGTTGGTTGACTGGTGCTCAGAGAACAACCTCGAGCTCAACGTTTCAAAAACAAAAGAAATGATTGTCGATTTTCGGAGAATTAAAGATCCACTTTCACCACTTGTGATCAACGATGAAAGTGTTGAACAAGTCGAAGAGTTCAAATTTTTAGGCACAGTCATTTCGAACGACTTGTCATGGGGAAACAACACCACCCCCATCATCAAAAAGTGCCAACAGCGCCTGCACTTCTTGAGACAACTCAAGAAGTTCAGGTTGCCTGCAAAAGTCCTGACGCAGTTCTATCGCGCAGTGATCGAAAGCATCCTCTGCTTTGGCATCACTACCTGGTTTGGTGGTGCCACTGATGAGGAGAAAGTGCAACTTGAGCGCATCGTAAAACACGCGTCCAGAGTTATCGGGTGCGAACTTCCATCTGTCGCCTCGATCTACAACACGCGCTTGGTCCGTAGAGCTAGAAACATCACAGCTGACCCCTCACACCCAGCCGGCCATCTGTTCGAGCTCCTCCCGTCCGGCAGGCGCTTCAGAGCCCTCAAAACCAGAACAAACCGCTTTAGATATTCTTTTTTTCCAGAGGCTGCTCTCGCTTTAAATTTCTTATAATGTCAAATTCATAATGCGGTAACTGACGTCACGTCATAATCCACTGGCACCTACTTGTTTATTTTTACTATTTGTTGTATTCACAAGCACTTTTCTCTCTATTTCCCTACAGCTGCCCCAAACCTTAAATATACACAGATCACTCCCCCCCCTCCAACTCCACCCTCCTCCCACCCAAAAAAGAGACAAAGTTTTAACATCAAAGAGAAAAACGGCAACTGCAGACGAAAAATGAATAGATACAGAAATAAATTTTATTCTAGAGAGAGAGAGAGAGAGAGAGAGAGAGAGAGTGAGTGAGTGAGAGCGAGAGGACACTGGGCAGGGCAAAGGCGATCGGTTCGGACTGGAGTGCTGTCTGCATACTTGTGTTCACGTTAGCAGATAGAGGGACGCTAATCAGAGAGATACGGGCGCCTGTGCGGTAGGCCTATAAGCGTATTTATAATTGTTATCTCCAGTGCCGAATATCACAGTGAACCGAAAGTAGGCATATCTAGAGACACCTCAACGCACTATGAAATGCGAAGAGAGTCAAATGCGCGCACATGTGCATTTGACACTTTCCGCGATCCATACCTCTCTAGCTAATAGCCTCGATATTATTTAGAGGGCTATCTTCAGCGCGTGACAGAGCCTCGCTATTATTTAGAGGCGTATCTTCAGCGCGTGACAGAGACAGAGAGAACCAAGATGGCTACGGATGGGTATGACAGAGCTCTGGACAATCGTGTTATTTGCAGTATCTGCCTAGAACCGTACACAGCAGTACGGAATCCTAAGATTTTACCCTGTTTCCATTCCTTCTGTCTCCCGTGTTTGACGCAGCTTGCGGACAAGGAGGCTTCTCAGGTAGGTGAACAACAGACTCAGGGTTAAAACGTAGCCGTAGGCCTACTTGTCTCGTCACTAGGATTGAATATGGGTAAGGTATTAAGGACGAACATTTTATTTTGGTTCAGGATTTTTTATTGGGTTTTTATTATATAGTACAGACCCTTCGAAGATTAACAAAATTTAAATTGTTAAAATCAGTCAATATTAAGGCACTCATTTAACTGTTCAAGGTTGGTAACCCTCACACAAAAATAAAACGAGTTTTTCCCCAAAGTGGCTCGGGTGTCTAAAGTTAATAAAAATGTGCATAAAAAGGCTCGGTATTTACACAACAAATTGCAGTACCCTCTAGTGGGCTCAGAAAACAAACATTTTTGCCAGTTTCAGCAGAATATACGAAAGTAATGATGCATTTATATACATTAATAATTCATATTAATTAATTGTTCAACAAGAGGAAGATCTTTTTGGAGTAATATCCTATCCTATCCCGTAACTGGAATGTCGTTGGGGCACCCCAGATGATCGTTTAACCAGCGTAGGCTTACTCCATCTTTCTCTGTCCTCAGCAACCCTCATGTAAAACTACAACGCAAAAAAATAATACATTAATAGCCTAAATTGTGTTTAATAGTTATAATTTGGTACCTATAGACAATCAAGCGACATTAACCCACTTACAGACCTACATGTAGTATTACTACTGCCGTACTGATGTACAAAAATAACTAGTAGTAGTAGGCCTAACTCACTCGAGAATTAATTATGCAAAACAAAGGCGTTGCAAAATTCATAGAAATAAACATAAAAGAAGAAAGCACATTGTTTGCAAACAAAGATCTCCCCTGGTGTTGACATTACTTAAAACTTAATGTGAAACGCATGAGTTCTAAACTGAATGCGTGTGTGCAAAGCCGTGGCAACGAATGAAATCAAAATGGCGACGACTCGGAAGGGGCGTAACCATTCGTCGTGTAGCCTTAATATTTGTATATTTTTAAAGGCTTTACGCTAAAAAAAATTGTTTTGTTTTGTTTTGTATTTTTGTTTGTTTCTTTATTTTATTTTGTTTTATTTTGTTTGTTTGGTTGTTTGTTTGGTTGTTTGTTTGGTTGTTTTTTGTGGGTTTTTTTTGGGGGGAGGGTGTGTGTGGATATTATTTAAAAGACACATCAGGTTACCTAATAAAATGAAAATTACCCCGTTGGGGTGCCGGGGGTTTCAGTATAAATAGTATCCCCACTTTCTGGAAATTTAGTGCTTTAAATTCCCACTGTCGCTGTCTTTCTCATTTGCTCTTTCTCATTCCTGCTCTGTTCTATCAATCTGCTATATATCTTCTTCTTCGCTAGACCAGTCAACGTTTTCTTGAAAACTCTTCCGGGACAAGACGCCTTATTTGTGTTTGAGGTCTGTTGGATCAGCTTGGGAATATTGGACACTTTCTGCCAGGTGGTCACTAGGGCTTCCTATGATGTTATTATTTAGCAATGTAGGCATTTTATATGTATTTGTTTTGTTGATAATTTATAATGATGTTTGTATTCTATTTTGCTTTTGTAAACGGGGGTTCGATAAATTATAGTATAGCCTCAGCGTCCCCTGCGTGGGATGTCTTTATTGTAAAGTGACTTGCTTGTGGAGAGCTTTCAGTTTTACCACTAGGGTTGTTTCAGCAGATCTTTTATGCGCATCAGGGGTTGTACGGTCCTCATTTGGCTCGGAAGAGTCCGCTGGACCTAAAGCAATAATCATGTAATGTAATGTAAACAAAAATTAGAGGCAAGCAATATTAATAAAGCCCACAAAAAAAAATTTAATCGAAGTAGAAAATGCTCCTTCACAAAAAGTTGTTACTGGGCTGCGCCAGTGTCTTCTCTTTTGTTATTGGTCACTTGATTTAGAAACAACCACTGTACATAGCCGTTTGATACCGTTATCTGACCCTGGTATTAGTCAGGTTTCCCGGAAATCGCGATACGCTCGGAAGAGTTATTTGCCCTTGCAGCCGTATTATTTAGTATGGGACAACTCGTAGTACTACTTGAAATCGCTTACTAACTAGGGTTTCTGATACCAGTTGCCGAGTGGGACTATCATTCTATAATAACTTCCATCATTTAAATCCACTGTTTTTGCATGCTGTCAGTCTCATAATAAAATTCCACAAAATATTTAAGAGAACTGCAACTATCAATGAATAATCAATCTCTGTTTATCAACTTTTAGTTTACAATGTTTGACCCACCTCAGTACATGGCACGCCAATGACCCTGGTTCGATTTCCGTGGTGAGCAGGATAAAAGTGCCCAGTTTGCGCTGTCCATCTGAGCAGTCGGATTGTTCTGCTGCTTCAGTGTTGTTGAGTTTGGTCTTTAACCTCCTCCTGCCATATCGCCAATGACGTGTTTGTGCTCGTTATTGCTGTCTTAATATAATATATTATTATGGCGATACTGGCTGTACCATTTCATGTAAATGTATGTCACATTGTTGTAGTTTAGCAATATGTTTTTATTAATGTGAAAGTTGGTGATTGTGACAATGCAGTAGCCTTGAACCCATTCCGTATTGTATCGTATTTCACCTGTGGAGTGTCTCGGTGTGTACGACTACTAACGATTTACTTACTTCATATTTCTGTGTGTACAGGCGCGCTCGAACAAGACTTCAAAACGATTATTTATTTATTACAAATCTAATAATATAGCGCATATTTATTTATAACTGCACGATTAAGGCTATGAGAATGCAGACCCGTTTCTGTTTAATATATAAAGACAACAATTTGCTCTTTTTAGTATTTCCATAAAATATACTTTGAAATAGTCGGGAATCATAACAGTTGGAATGTCGCTGGGTTGGTCTGACGATCGGTCCGTTGCTCGCCTTATCTCATGAACCACTGAACAGATTTTGGCCAAACTTCACAAGAACATGACCTAGGTTAGTGGCCAAACTTCACAAGAACGTGACCTAGGTTAGTGGCCAAACTTCACAAGAACGTGACCTAGGTTAGTGGCCAAACTTCACAAGAACGTGACATAGGTTAGTGGCCAAACTTCACAAGAACATGACCTAGATTAGTGGCCAAACTTCACAAGAATATGACCTAGGTTAGTGGCCAAACTTCACAAGAACGTGACCTAGGTTAGTGGCCAAACTTCACAAGAACATGACCTAGGTTAGTGGCCAAACTTCACAAGAATATGACCTAGATTAGTGGCCAAACTTCACAAGAACGTGACCTAGGTTAGTGGCCAAAATTCACCATAACATGACTAGGTTAGTGGCCAAACTTCACAAGAACATGACCTAGGTTAGTGGCCAAACTTCACAAGAACGTGACCTAGGTTAGTGGCCAAACTTCACAAGAACATGACCTAGGTTAGTGACCAAACTTCACAAGAACATGACCTAGGTTAGTGGCCAAACTTCACAAGAATATGACCTAGATTAGTGGCCAAACTTCACAAGAACGTGACCTAGGTTAGTGGCCAAACTTCACAAGAACGTGACCTAGGTTAGTGGCCAAACTTCACAAGAACGTGACCTAGATTAGTGGCCACACTTCACCAGAACATGACCTAGGTTAGTGGCCAAACTTCACAAGAACATGACCTAGGTTAGTGGCCAACCTTCACCAGAACGTGACCTAGGTTAGTGGCCAAACTTCACCAGAACGTGACCTAGGTTAGTGGCCATACTTCACAAGAACATGACCTAGGTTAGTGGCCAAACTTCACAAGAACATGACCTAGGTTAGTGGCCATACTTCTCAAGAACATGACCTAGGTTAGTGGCCAAATTTCACAAGAACATGACCTAGGTTAGTGGCCAAACGTCACAAGAACATGACCCAGGTTAGTGGCCAAACTTCACAAGAACATGACCTAGGTTAGTGCCCAAACTTTTCAAGAACATGACCTAGGTTAGTGGCCAAACTTCACAAGAACATGACCTAGGTTAGTGGCCAAACGTCACAAGAACATGACCTAGGTTAGTGGCCAAACTTCACAGGAACATGACCTAGGTTAGTGGTCAAACTTCACAAGAACATGACCTAGGTTAGTGGCCAAACGTCACAAGAACATGACCTAGGTTAGTGGTCAAATTTCACAAGAACATGACCTAGGTTAGTGGTTAAACTTCACAAGAACATGACCTATGTTAGTGGTCAAACTTCACAAGAACATGACCTAGGTTAGTGGCCAAACCTCACAAGAATATGACCTAGATTAGTGGCCAAACTTCACAGGAACGTGACCTAGGTTAGTGGCCAAACTTCACAGGAACGTGACCTAGGTTAGTGGCCAAACTTCACAAAAACGTGACCTAAATTAGTGGCCAAACTTCACAAAAACGTGACCTAGGTTAGTGGCCAAACTTCACAAGAACATGACCTAGGTTAGTGGTCAAACTTCACAAGAACATGACCTAGGTTAGTGGCCAAACCTCACAAGAATATGACCTAGATTAGTGGCCAAACTTCACAAGAACGTGACCTAGGTTAGTGGCCAAACTTCACAGGAACGTGACCTAGGTTAGTGGCCAAACTTCACAAAAACGTGACCTAGGTTAGTGGCCAAACTTCACAAAAACGTGACCTAGGTTAGTGGCCAACCTCCCGTGCCGTCACGTTTGCTGTTCCTCAAAAATCAAAGTCACGGGTGGAAGTTCCTACCTAAAGACCTTTAACCTCAAAGATCAAAGTCGCGGGTGGAAGTTCCTACCTAAAGACCTTTAACCTCAAAGATCAAAGTCGCGGGTGGAAGTTCCTAGCTAAAGACCTTTAACCTCAAAGATCAAAGTCGCGGGTGGAAGTTCCTACCTAAAGACCTTTAACCTCAAAGATCAAAGTCGCGGGTGGAAGTTCCTACCTAAAGACCTTTAACCTCAAAGATCAAATTCGCGGGTGGAAGTTCCTACCTAAAGACGTTTAACCTCAAAGATCAAATTCGCGGGTGGAAGTTCCTACCAAAAGACGTTTAATCTCAAATTCGCCTGAATCGATTTTAATTATTTTTTGGCATTCAGGTAGGCCAATCAATCTGTAACGAAAGGGGGGTATGTGAAGAAACTGCGTGCATGCGTGCGTGGGTAATCTGCGTGTTCTCCCGTCTCACAACTTCTCTGACTCATAAGAATAAACTATGTTTAAACTATAAACATAAATCAACAAAATTAGCACGAGTACAGAAAAATCAACAAGAATCAAAATACAATTATTTGTCTACTCACGTACTTTATAGAGTAAATCCGTGGATTGCACGCCACTCACAATCACACATAAAATTCCAGTCACCGTCGACGGAGAGAAGAGGAAGCTGCGAATAGTCTCACTGGAGTTTGTTCAATTGTCTATGTAAGTCCTCTACCTACAGCACCTCCTCCTTCTCCCTTCCTCCGTCTTCTTTGTCCTATAATAGTGTCTCCTCCTTCTCCTTTCGCTTCCTCCGTCTTCCTTCTCTTTGCTTCTTCTTAGTCTTTCCTCTTAGTTGCCTTCTTTCTTCTTCTTCGGCTGCTTCTCTCCTTTGCTGCTGCTGCTTTTTCTTCTTCGTCTTTATTCTTCTTCGGCTGCTTCTGTCCTTTGCTGCTGCTGCTGCTGCCTTTTCTTCTTCTTCTTCTTCTTCTTCTTCTTCTTCTTCTTCTTCTTCTTCTTCTTCTTCTTCTTCTTCTTCTTGATTCTTCTTCTTCTTGATTCTTCTTCTTTTTTGGTTCTTCTTCTTCTTGATTCTTCTTCTTCTTCTTCTTCTTCTTGATTCTTCTTCTTCTTGAGGCCCCCAGCAGGAAACTTCTGTGAACAAAGGAGTTTACCACAACTAAGTTTCTTGATACATAAACTTTCTTCGGACTACCTATACCTCTCTCTTTTCTGTGACGAGACCAGTGCAGCAATACAATTCAAATTTCATCCATGACGAATACAGTTCGCGACATCAGCAAATTCTACAACTAATTATAACAACTGATTATTACACCGATGACGCCAACTAATTTCATTCATACAAATAAATGTAATGCTATACGCTGCAATTGAAGTTTCAACTTCAAATCAAATAATGATCCGACTTCAATTCGTTATTCAAAATTTACAATGAACCACCATCTTCATCTCCTCCCTACTCCATCCTTCACACTAATATCAAAATTATTCATAATTAATTTTATTACATAACAAGTAGAATATAATCATTTTAAAAATACTATTACGTTTATAATACAACATTTCAATGATAATATATACCTGCAGACACAGCTGCGAGAAGTCCAGGGCAACCACTCCTCAGTATAGTCAAGAAAAGAATGAATTATTTTGAATGTACATTGGTGAACTGTCATGTGACCAGCTCAACCAATCCGAATTTAGCTATCAATTAAAAAAATTACAAGTATCTTCTCACAGAGACTACAATAATATAAAATCATCGGACCAAATTACTATAAAACCGGTCTGTGACACTATCAATAGTAGCCTGGGTGTCGGTCAGTCTGTTGGTTCGTCGCTCTGAATTTAACTTTTTGTGCCTGAGTTCAAAACATTATTTTTTTAGGTGGGGGGCAATATCAAAAATTCCTGAACCGATGATTAATTTATGTATTAGGGAGAGACTTTCACTGCTGCTAAGCTCGTTAAACCATTCCTATTTGCACTTTCTCAAAGATCGAGGTCGCTGTATTTCATCATTTCTAAGCACCTTTTTTTGAGCTGCACCTTAAAATTGGGCAAACCGATGTTTATAAAATGTGTCTTATGGATAGTTCAAGAGGTGGTCAATCATTCCACGTCTTCAATTTGACTGCTGTAGGATAAAACCGGGACAGAAAAGGACGATGAAATTGGGTATTTGGGACAGCATTTTTTCCCCAGCTATTTTAGTGTATGGAAATACATTTGAATGGTTTGCCATCTTGCTGTTGTTGTTTTAACTGAGCAGAGTGGAAACCTCTAAAGTTGTATTATTTGTTTGCAGTCTGTATCCAGTACAGGAGTCACCGATGTTGCAAGTGCTGGAGACGGTGATTCACCAGTCACCATCACCTGTCCCACCTGTAGAACCCCCGTCCCTCTTCCTCCTGCAGGTGTCGAAGCCCTATATGTAAGTTTGTGTGTGTGTGTGTGTGTGTGCGTGCATGGGTGTGCGTGTAACCATGGAGTGCTATGAAGTGGGTACGTGTGATGAATTGTGTGCGATGAAGGAAGTCAAAATCGAAACCTTTAATAGGATAATAGCATTAGGTCATATGGACCCGTCTTACAACTAGTCCTTAATGAAGAATTCAGAACAAACAAAATAGCCTAAAATAAATTTTAAACTACGGTAAGAAATAACTACGAGTATTAATGCGCCTACACATACTCCCACAATTCACCCACATGCACATAAACAATCTATTTTAAACCTCAAAATCTTAAAATAGCTGCAGGGTAGGTAAGAATAAACAGGTATACGATCATCTTACATATTAGGAGCAAAGGGAGAATATAAATTTGTGGAGTCTTAGTATTAAATGATGTTAAGAAGTTTCTTTCTTTGGCCTCGTTCGGTGGAGTTGGGGCATAATACAAATTACTTCCTTCCATGAAATTACTTTCAAACCTGTTTATTTGCAGATTCATTTTGCTGAATGCGATATTTAATTTGTAAAAGTCCGAAATGATCTTTGTAGATTTTCTTCATAATCAGCATGTTGAAACGTATACATTTTAAATAATAGTTCATACAAATCAAACTATATTTTGATTATTTGTTTTCGCTTTTTCGTTATTTCAGAACACCCCCTACGCTGATGATGGTGGTAACCAAGGGTGTGAACCTCGATCTTTCGCCTGTGACCTTTGTGAGGAAGGTCAAGAAGGCAAACTCACCTGTCCAGCGTGCAAGACGTATTTCTGCACGCGCTGCCGACGATCGCACGACAAACTATGTAAATCCAAGCGGGTGACAGAGGTCAAAGGTGAGCGTGAGGAGGAGAACAGCATACAAGATAAAGACGTGGAGTCGCTGGAAGAAGCACAGATGCTGGAAGATGCCCTCAAAAAATTGTCACGGGAGAAACAACAGCAGCAGCGCAAAGCAGGATGTGTCAGCAAGACGAAAGGCGGCCAGGAGCAGAAGCTGATAGGGCCAGGTGTGGGGCAAGAAGGCGATGAGATGGATGCTGAGAGTTTGACTTCAGCCGTCAAGGTGTTAATGCAGAAACAGTCGGACACTGATAAACTGGTGTCATCGATGCAAGGTTCACTGATCACTCTACAAAACCAAAACTCGCTTTTGTTCCGAGATTTGTCTACCGTTCAAGACCAGAACGCCAAGCTGAAGAAAGAACACGATGCTCTGCAGCGTGAGGTGGTCAGCCTGAAAGACAAGAACACAACCCTGTGCCAGGACAACCAACAGCTGCGTTACGAGGTCACCAAGCTGAAAGATGAAGTCACTAAGGCCCAGAATGACGTCAGCAGGCTCCATGACTGCAGCACCACTGTGCAGCAACAACAGGACACTATGCTAGATCGAGTAGCAAAGTTGGATTCTAACACATCCCAACTTCAAACTGAATTTGCAATCCTGAAAGCTGATCAAGCCAAACTGCAAGGGGAAATAACCAGCCTGAAAACTGTGCAAGCCAAACTGCAAGGGGAAAGAACCAGTCTGAAAACTGACCAAGGCAAACTGCAAGGGGAAATAACCATTCTGAAATCTGACTCAGCTAAAATGCAAGGGGAAGTACTCAGTCTGAAAAGTGACCAGGGCAAACTACAACTAGAAGTCGCAAGTCTGAAAACTGACCAAGGCAGTCTTCAAGCAGAGATGACCAAGCTCAGAACAGACAATGGAAGATTGAAGGGTGATGTCGGGAATCTGATATCTGTCCAGGGCCAAGTGAAGCAGGATGTGAAGACACTGAGCACACAAGTGTATTTCCATGCAATATTGACTGGGGCTGTAACACTACAGAAAAATGACATTCTGATTTGTAACAAAGTTGTAACAAGTAGTGGAGGGGGGTATGACGATAAGACTGGTATGTTTACAGCTCCAGTTTCAGGTGTCTATTGTTTCATGGCTTCATCAAGTCCGCACGTTGAAGACGTTAATGTCTTTTGTAATGCAGACATTGTAATTGACAATGAAGACAAAGCTTTCTTTGTTGCCCACCGCAAAGGAAGCAGCACTGCCCATGTTACATTGCTAGTCAAAGCTGGTCAGAAGGTGTGGCTGCGATGTTTTCTAACTGGAAGTAGGTTTGAGGGTAATTGGTTGACATCCTTCACTGGTTTTCTTGTTCAGCCACAACTGTAAGACATGTAAATCACTGAGGTCAAGTAGCAGTTTCTGTTTGACTGATGACTGACCAATGACCAATGCAGCTTTTTTTGTTTTGTTATTAGCCTTTTTCATGCATCTGGTTCTTGAGGCTGATCTTGCAAACGCTTGTGAAATCTTGGGACCTTTTTTGTGAAAGTCTAGTGAAATTTAGCGAAAACCAAATATATTTACGATGCAAAATGTGTGTAACCAAATGTAGTGACACATTTACTATTTGAATGCCGTATGCTAGGCAAAAATGTATGAAGAAAAAGGGTATAAAATAAGTATTCGCAATTTTCAGGCAACATAGAAATGTTACTGTTTGTTCCATCTATGTATTAAATTGCAAATATTAATAATGGATCAAATGGAAACAAATAATAATTTTTAAATTTGTGTGTGTGTGTTGGTGTTCACGTGTGCGTGCGTGTGTTTATGATATCACATTAAGTGAAAAGACCTCATGTATATACTAATGAATTGAATTGAATTGATTCTCTCATAGTCATATTATTACCATCAAACATTTCTGTTTCCAAATAACAATACTGTCGTTTGTGTGTTATATGTACCACTTACATAAACTTTCATACTGAGCAGTGATAAGTATCACTTATTTACATTGTAATTGTTGTGTGAGTGTGTATGACCAAAAAAGAAAGTTATACTTGTCAATGGCCTGTATGAAGTTGGGTTACGATGAAATATGAATTCTTCTTCTTCGAGATCTATGCTCTCTCTCTCTCTCTCTCTCTCTCTCTCTCTCTCTCTCTCTCTCTCTCTCCCTCTCTCTTTCTTTCTCTCTCTCTCTCTCTCACTCTCTCTCTCTCTCTCTCTCTCTCTCTCTCTTTAAATCTCCCACCTCCCCCATCATCATCCCCAAATCTTTCCACTCTTTCCTCTGTCTTGCAGGGGCGGACGAGGGGGGGGTTTCCGGGGTTTCCGGAAACCCCCCCCCAGCCCAAAAAAAAAAAAAAAAAGGAAAAAAAGAAGAAGAAGAAGGAGAGAGAGAAAGAGAGAGAAAAAAAAATCACTTTAATATATATATATATATATATATATATATATATATATATATATATATATATATATATATATATATATATATATATAAACAAAAAATAAATAAATAAATAAATTATATATTTATTTATTTATTTATTTATTTATTTAATTTTATTTTTTCGGGTACGAGTATTTGACTTTTCCCACAATATGAAAGCCCTCGCAATCTTCTCCCTAAAAAACTTCAATCATTGCAATCATTCTAAACAATCTCCAGACAAACACCGTCTTTCGTGCTCCACAAAGAGCAAAGCTGATATTTCCCGTCTTTCGTCGACATTCTATTTATTTATTTATTTATTTATTTATTTATTTATTTATTTATTTATTTTATTTATTTTTAGTTTTAGTTTTTGTTTATTTTTTAGGAGGGAGGGGGGGGGAAGAGCGGAAGAAATGAAAAGAAAGGAAACGATATTCCTAATGGATAATATACTGGATTACGACAGGAGTGCCCAATACGTCGATCGCGATCGATCGGTCCATCGTGAAGGCAGTGTGACTCAGATCGCTAGCATTAAAAAAAATTGACGTCAGCCTATTATATGACTATATATATATATATGTTTTGCATTTTGGTGGTAGGTAGATCATTTTGGCTTGGTCATTTTAAAAGTACCTCGCATGCTGAAAAAGTCATAGTGTGGGCAACCCAGCGCTTCAAACTGCCGCGAACGCCGTCGTTGAAGCCCTCCGATTCGAAAGGTGTGGCAAAGCTCAGTACATATTTTGGGAGCAAAGGAGGTAATTATTATTTTGAAAATTTAATCTTAAAAGTAAATAACATATCCTATCCTATCGTATCCTATCCCATAACTCGGAGGTCGAAGGGGCACCACAGATGATCGTTTAATCCAACGTACTCGAGTTTCTTTCCCTGTCCTCAGCAACCCTGATTGTTTCGCTCAGTGTCAAACCAGTTCGTTGGTGATGTTCTGGGTATAGGAAATGCCCAGAAGTCTTCTGAAGCACCTCATCTCCATGCTTTGTATTCTTCGTTGGAGATCTGCTGTGAGGGTCCATGTTTCGCAAGCATATAGGAAGATGGAGATGACAAGGAGCGCAGCAGCCTTACCTTGGAATGTAGACTGATGGCCCTGTCTTTCCAAATTGTCTTCAACCTCGCCAGGGTAGCAGTTGTTCCTGCGATCCTGGAGAGGACTTCCTGTCGGGACCCATTGTCTGATACAATGGCTCCTAAATATTTGAAGCTATGCACTGTGTTGAGGGATTGGCCTTGGACTTTGATGTCCGTGTTGGTGCCATGGGTGTTGTTGGTCATCATTTTGGTCTTCTCTGCACTTATTTCCATTCCATAAGCTCTGGAAGTGGTGTCAAGCCTCTGTACCAGCTGTTCAAGTTCTTGTTCTTTTCCAGCCAATCCATCAATGTCATCCGCAAAACGAAGGTTGGAGATTGCTCTTCCCCCTATGCTGACTGTGCCTTCGTGGTCTGCAAGGGCATCTCACATGATGCGCTCTAGGAAGATGTTGAAGAGTGTTGGAGAGAGTAGGCATCCCTGACGCACACCGATTGTTGTTCTGAACCAGTTTCCGATGGTGCTGTTGTGGAGGACTGCACTGGTAGCCTTGTCATACAGGCTTTTGATGACTTCAACAATTTTAGGGCTGATGTTGTACACTCTCATGGTTGCCCACAGAGCTGCATGCCAGACTCGGTCAAACGCCTTTTTGATGTCTACGAACACATGATATAGATGTTGGTGCTGTAGGTATTTCTCGCAGATTATTCTGAGGTTGAAAATCTGTTCAGTGGTACTTCGCGCTGCCCTAAATCCTGCTTGCTTTTCGGCTATGATTTTTTTCAGCTTGGGGTTTCAACCTGTTGAGTATTATATTTCAGGAGGACCTTGCTGGGATGGCTGATGAGGCTGATGGTGCGGTAATTTTCACATTCCTGAAGGTTACCTTTTTTGGAAAGAGTGATGACAAGTGATGTCCATGGTGAAGGCCACTCCCCACTCTGCCACATCTTGTTACACATAATGGTGAGTGCGTCGATCATCGCTTCTCCTCCTGCTTGAAGCAGTTCCGCGGGTATGTTGTCCACTCCCGCTGACTTCCCCTTCTTCAGCGATTGCACTGCTGCCTCAACTTCTTCTCGGAGAATTGGGAGGATTTCTTCTTCTTCTCTGTTCTCTGGACATGCTAGAACTGATGGGTCTCCGTTTGGTTTGTGGTTGTAAAGGTCAGAGCAGTACTCTGTCCATCTGTCCAAGACTTGTTGTTCTTCTGTAAGGCATAAGCCACTTGCTTTGGATCGTGGAGACCTTGGGCTGTTTAACACTTGTCAGCGGCTTCACAGTCTGGTAGGCCTTCTTGCTGTTGTTTTTGTTCAGACTGTTATCTATTTCCTGGCATTGAGCTTCTGTCCAGTTCTCCTTTGCTGTGCGCATGCCTTTTCGGATGTCATTGTTGATTTTTCGGTAGGCATCAGCTCCCTGTCAGGTGTTCCTTTCTTTTTCATCTCTTCGTTTATCACACAGGTCCAAAAGTTCAGGTGTGATCCACAGCTTCTTCTTTGACCGGTGCTTTCCAAGGATTTCCATGGAGGCATCTGTCACAGCTAAGTTGAAGGTGGTGGTCATGGTGTTAACATCTACTTCACCAGCTCTTAAAATGAGCAGTGGTGCAAATTTCCCTCCAATTGTGGCCTAAAATATTTCTGTCACCTCCGGGTCTTGCAGTTTGTCCAGGTCGAACTTTAGTCTAGTGCACTTTGCTGTGTTTACTCTCTTCAAGTGAAGTCGGAAAGACATCATCACAAGATTGTGGTCACTTCCGATGTCTGCTCGAAATGTGCGTGTCCTGCCAATGTTGATGCTTGATCTGAAGCGTTTCTTGACCATCATTAACATTTACCGAGTAAGTCCCTTTAATAGAATTTTGGAAACCCCCCCCCCCCAAAACCTAACTGATCCGCCCCTGGTCTTGTATGTGGTTTTTTTGGCAGTAAAACGTTATCTTTAATAAGGAGACTCCGAAGGCCTATGGCATTCCCACACTCTCACAATAAAATCAATGTGTGCGCACGCAAACACTTATGAATAGTTTACCGTATAGGCCTAACCGTATGACATAGCCTTGCAAACATTGAGCGCCCTTGAAAGGTCGCGTGCCGATCAAGCACGTAGACTTTTTTTTCTCTTTTAGCTGCCTGTGACTGTGCAACGCTTTCGCCTTAGTTTAGTTTAGTAGTTAGAGGCTTTAAAAAAAAAAGACTCGCGACCTATCCTACATCCTTCATACTTTGAAGCGAGGGTCACGCTAGCGCAATTGAGACTAAATTACATGTAATCGTCATATTCTTTACTCTTAACTATACATTTTGGTAATCCTGTTTGTTCGGGCACTGAATAGAATAATAAACCCAACGTTTCCCGGCGTGTCGTAAGAGGCGACTACCAGGGGTGATGCAAGCACGGCATCACTGGGCGAAAGACTTCTACACAGAAGTCGCCGGCCAGGACGGAGGAACCTCACGTTACTATAGGTTCAACAAACACGTGCTCAGGGCCAAAGCGAGCCACACTGTACTCGTGAATTTCGGCCGGCTGTGGCCAACAGCCTGGAGAGGATTGTCACCCGCCATGTCTTTCTTGCCCAAGACACCCTATTATGAAAAGAATCACTCACTCCATACCGGATCGGTCGTCGCCCGGGTCAACAAAGACCGCGCTTTCCGTTGGCCACCAGGACGGAGGTAATTTTGTTACTGATGGGACAACTTAGCAAGGTCCGCACGAAAGGCATCGTCATAGGAATCTGGAATGTCAGAACCCTAACTTAGAAAATTAGAAGAACAGGCCCACGAGCTTGACCACTATCGATGGAACATTTTAGGTATCGGCGAACTACGCTGGAAATGCCTAGATGTAACAACGACCGACAAAGGCCAAAAGCTTTATTTCAGTGGGAGAAATGACAGGCACGAACACGGCGATGAATTCTTGGTCCACAAAGATATTCTAGCCATTGTCATGGGTTGCCGCCCAGTCTGCAGTAGACTCATTACAATCCGTCTGAGAGCAGTCCCTTTCAACATTACCATCATCCAGGCCTATACCCAAAATCAGATTATGACAACAGTGAAGCCAAGGATTTCTATGAACATCTACAGGCTGTGATTGACCAAGTGCCAAAAAAGGGGATAGGCATAGTGCAAGGATACTGGACTGCTAAGGTTGGCCAAGATGTGCACCACAACTGGGGAGACACATGTGTACACCACTGCAACAACGAGACAAATCACGGGGTTTGAGACTCTTGGAGTTTGCCATATACAACAATCTGATACTGGCAAACACTCTTGGTGTCCACAAAAAATCCAGACGATGGACATGGCACAGTCCAAGCGAGGAGCATCACAATCAGATTGACTACATCATGGTCAAGACACGCTTCAGATCAAGCATCAACATTGGCAGAACACCATCTTTTCCAGGAGCAGACATCGGAAGTGACCACGATCTCGTGACGATGACCTTCCGGCTCCACGTGAGGAGAATAAACACAGCAAAGTGCACCAGACTGAAGTTCTGTCATGGCAAAACTGTGGAAGAGGGGTGTGGGCATCTTGTTTTTCAGCAAACGGACAGTAACAATTCTCTGCAGGCCACTAGGGCAAGAAATTGAATAAGGTACTATGAGTATTAGCACGTGCGGTCAGGGTGAAGCTTGTTTTGCAGTTTAAGGAGCCAATCATTGAGCTCAGTTTGAGAAGCAAAATGCAGAAATTTGGCCGGAACCTTCATTCGATACTTGGACTTGGAAGTAGTGGGATCGTAAGGAGGTGAACAGGAGGAAGCCAGATCGGGGAGATATTAAGCCGTGGAACCGGATTGTAGTCAAAGTGGGATACCCGGGAGGCTAATGGGTTATCGAGAGCTGTGTAGCTGTCACCTGTTTATAGAGTGTCATCGGGGCGATGCCTACGTGATGTTTCAAGAGCTCGTGGGCCACTTCTAATTTTCTCTCCGCAGTTAGGGTTCTGACAATCCAGGCTTTTATGACGGTGTTGTTTCTTGTGCGGATTCTGCTAAGTTGTCCATCATTAGCACACTTATCATCTCCGTCCTGGTGGCCAACGGAAGGCGGGGTCCTTGGTGACCCGGGCGATGACCGATCCGGTATGGAGTGAGTGGGCAAGAAAGAGCTGGCAGGGCCCAATCCTATCCAGGCTGTTGGACACAGCCGAAATCCACGAGTACAGTGTAGCTCGCCTTGACCCTGAGCACATGGTCGATGAACCTGTAGTAATGTGAGGTTCCTCAATCCTGGCCGGTGACTTTTGTGTAGAAGACTTTCGCCTAGTGATGTCGTGTTGACATCACCCCTATTAGTCGCCTCTTTCGACACGCCAGGAAACGTTGGGTCTATTCTATTCAGTGCCCAAACCCATAGGGCTGAAAATTTACTTGTTTACAATAAAACATATTGTTGTTATGATAAAGCGCCCTAACCAGATCTAAGAACTGCTTAAGGCGCTGGTAGGATAAAGTAATCCTTCATGTGTATTTCACATTCGCTAAGTCAAAAGAGCTGCTCACGGCGCTGGCCGCTTCGGATTGACCTCAAATCAACTACGATGCCAACTTTTGATCTGCTCACTGCCTCAAGTGACAGACCCCTCAATCATTATAGCAATATCATACAGTGGTTAACTACCTACTGTACTTCTTCACTGCCTCAAGTGACAGACCCCTCAATCATTACAGCAATACCATACAGTGGCTAACTACCTACTGTACTTCTTCACTGCCTCAAGTGACAGACCCCTCAATCATTATAGCAATACCATACAGTGGCTAACTACCTACTGTACTTCTTTACTGCCTCAAGTGACAGACCCCTCAATCATTATAGCAATACCATACAGTGGCTAACTACCTACTGTACTTCTTCACTGCCTCAAGTGACAGACCCCTCAATCATTACAGCAATACCATACAGTGGTTAACTACCTACTGTACTTCTTCACTGCCTCAAGTGACAGACCCCTCAATCATTACAGCAATACCATACAGTGGCTAACTACCTACTGTACTTCTTCACTGCCTCAAGTGACAGACCCCTCAATCATTACAGCAATACCATACAGTGGTTAACTACCTACTGTATTTCTTCACTGCCTCAAGTGACAGACCCCTCAATCATTACAGCAATACCATACATTGGTTAACTACCTACTGTACTTCTTCACTGCCTCAAGTGACAGACCTCTCAATCATTACAGCAATACCATACAGTGGTTAACTACCTACTGTACTTCTTCACTGCCTCAAGTGACAGACCCCTCAATCATTACAGCAATACCATACAGTGGTTAACTACCTACTGTACTCAATCATTACAGCAATACCATACAGTGGTTAACTACCTACTGTACTTCTTCACTGGGATGGTTATCCCGGTCTGCCATCTTACCAATGGCGGAGGTAGACGTTAACCCTCAATGTTCATTCATTCATACTGTACGTGTATAGGCTACATTGTTTGAGCTCATTTGACCCAACGGCAGGGTTCTGTATCGTGCCCCAGTGGCGGCTCTTTTGGATAGAAGATGGAAGGGCGAGCACAACTGTCAATTACTAGGTCAAAATATGACTTGTAGTTTAACCTAACTTCAGCGAGCGATATTTTCAACTCTGCAAATGGTCCCCTCTGGGGTGGGGAGTGGGGGTGGGAGGGCTGTTGGGTTATATCCTAGATCCTGTATTAAGCAGCTCTTGAGCTTGAAAAGCTGCTTTATAAGAACGATTAAATAAATAAGCAGACCTGACAAAACACCCTTACACAGTCAAAGGCTACTGTCATTTTAGTGCTGTTATTCACAGTGTTTTTAATAACCGGAAGTTGTTACAAAAAAAAAAAAGGCATGTCATATATATTTGATCGCGTCAATAAATATTAGAGGTATAGGTGACAATCAATAATACAATCAATGAATCAATAATTAAACGATAAATAAATCATGGTTTTTAGACTCGGAAACAAGTTCAAAGACCCAACCTAACCTGTCATTGCAACCAATACTCTGTATGCAGTCGCATGCGCAACCACGACTGACGAAACGGGTGTGCAATGGTTAACCCAGAGAGGAGGTACGTGACGTCACGGACCTTATAAAAACGATAGCGCGGGAACGCACCGGCACACGTCTCAGCTCAATCGGCCTGATCGCGGCTCAGAGTAAACCGGGAAAGAAAGTCGGTGGTTGCAGCGTCGCTCCACCTGCTCTTTCCCACTATGGTTTTTCTGTTTGTTGGATCTAAGCCGCTGTGCTAAGATGGTGTGGTCGCCGCTTACTTCGTGCGAACTCGAGACTGCACGATGTTTGACATAACCGGGATGGCCCGGCAGCTTCTTTTCTAAGAGGTTTGCTGGGCCGGGGGAGGAGAGTGGGGCCAGGTGAACTTTCACCCCCGGCTCCCGTCTTCTCTCTCCCCCCTTCAAGCTGTCTCCAAAACAAGCGAAGTCACCAGGGTCCTGGGTTCGAACCCTCGTCACAATAGCGGCCGCGCCATCACGCCCGTTTTCACGGGTGTGCTTTGCAGGTGGCGAGAGGTAAGAACCTGGGACCCCCCCTAGGGTCAGAAGGCTGGGAGTTGAGTGCAGTGTTTCAGGTCAGTGTCAGATGGCCATGTCAGTCATGACATGTCACTGCCATTTTGGCCTGTCGCTGTGTTAGAATGCTCGCTCCAGTCGGCTGGTTTTGGGGGAATGTTTGTCAACAGCACCATTCGACGAGAAATTGTTACGTTTTGTAGCTGTCTTGAGGCTACTTGCCATT
This sequence comes from Oncomelania hupensis, assembly GCA_036898135.1. Taxonomy (NCBI): domain Eukaryota; kingdom Metazoa; phylum Mollusca; class Gastropoda; order Littorinimorpha; family Pomatiopsidae; genus Oncomelania; species Oncomelania hupensis. Next base: position 166,908 of record JBAHVR010000127.1, read on the forward strand.
CGCCTGCATATACATGTAATGCGTTCTCTCCGAAGATTTAACTAGTGAGAAGTCTATAGTAGATTTACTGTTCGGATGTGTGTGCAGCTTGACTAGCTGGCTGGAAGAGCTCAAGCATGTGTGTGGTTTCGTGTGTTTGTTGGCAGCTTAATCGGTCAGATTGAATTTTGTCGAAACATTTTTATTTTAGGTTTTAGTTGTTATGCATTAACTTCCTTCAGTTCTTTTGAAGTTGAAATCTGTATAAATATACTGCCCATATTTGCATGTAGGTTTTTTTACGGCTTGTTTAAAAATACTTTACTTTTTTTTCCGTTAGTTATGTAGTTTTGTATGTGTATTTTAATGGTTTTACGTTTAATTGTATTGTGCCGACTCTTAAATTTTACGACTGCTTGTGCAAGAGTATGCGTTTTAGAGCTTTGGGCTGACTTGTTAGTTTAGAAACGTGCTTTATAAAATGTATTATTTATTTACTTATATATTTTTAGTTTGGAATCGCGCTTTATAAAATATATAATTATTTCTTTATTTATTTTACACGAATTAATTTATTCTATTTGTTTATTTTGTGGTCCAAATATTGAAAAGCGATTTAGGTCTCTTGGCCTTGCACTGTTGTGGAAGTGTGTGTTGTCGAATGGCGAGTCGGTGCGTGCGTGTACTTGATCATGTTCTAGAAGGATCCAAAGGTTACAGTGTATAATTGTGTGTGTGTGTGTGTGTGTGTGTGTGTGTGTGTATTTCCTGTGTTAGAAGCACGGATAAGGAAAATGTAGCATACAAAACAAACAGTTTTTGGAGCGTATGAAACGGTGGTGGTGTGTTGTTGGTGTGTGTGCGCGCGCACGTGAGTATGACAGATTGAATGGAAGAGAGCGCGAAATACAGATAGGCCTACTGTACAACCACAATCAAACCCAAGCAATTCGTAAAACATGCTTCCATTATTATTATTAAAATTATTAAATATATTAAAATTATTATTATTATTATTATTATTATTATTATTATTATTATTATTATTATTATTATTATTATTATTATTATTATTATTATTAATATACTACACACACCAACACCCACACACACATACACACAAACACACATCATTTCTATAAGAAACGGTTTAATTTCATTTTTCCACATCATAATTTCAATTCAAAATCCCAAGTACAAGTTAGACAGGTCTATCTGTTACCTACACCAAAGATAATTTATACTCTTCTTTGCCTACACACATAATTAATTTTCCTTTCAGATAGACTATCGCTGGCCCAGGAGCGAATGAATTCCAGGTCGGGCAATAAGATAGAAGTGGTTACTGTCATTGTTCACTGAATGCTCATCTGAGCAGTGTGGTCGTTCTGGTGGTTCAGTGTTGATGTCCCTAACATACCAATACCACCTCTTCCCTGGGAAGGTTAACCCTGTTAGCCATCTTTGCCATTAAGGGGTGTGGACGTGCGTTAAACTTTAAAGTTCATTCAACAGGATCATTATGGTTGAAGTAACTACACCAAATCATATAACAAATAATGTTCCTTTATCAGTACGACGATAACGCTTTCTTTAAGTATAGGCCTGTCACGAAATTGGCTTACATACAAAGAATAAATCTACAGTGCCCCGTTAAGTACAGGTACGAAATCCGATATAGTTTATAATTACACTAAGACTACTGATATTATCTGATCAGCAAGAACACGAATGTGCACAGCGTGGCCGAGAGAGTCAGAATGATAGCTTCGTCTAATCTCTTCTATGTATTGATAGGCTCATCAACAGATAAAATAAAGCGAAAACAACTACCATACTATGATTATCATCAAATTGAAATGCTGATCGATAGCCTATGCCGATTTAGCAGCTGTACGCGGTGGTTGAAAAGTATCTCCCTATTGAACATTGCTGATGACGTTTGTAAACAGCGCTGCATCTGCATGAAACTAAAGGTATCGGGATCCTCAAAGTGGTGGAATTTAAACTGCTGACCTCTGCTATCATTTCACAGTAGCCAGAGCAGCCTACAGTGGCCCGTTATCCGGACACTGCGTGAACGAGCTCCGACGTCGTAAGAATTAAGAAGCTAAAGACCAAGTGTAACGTAGACCATGTAGTACTATTTTACGAAAGTTGTAAGCAATTTTCAGTAAGGAGTAACGTTTCAACTATACATATACTCCGTACAATAACTAATCATACATTTAATCAATGACTCATGAGCCTGCAGACTCTCTCTTTAGGATTTCGGCACATTGCAAGCTAACCAGAAACTAGACCCAATCAATGCTCAGGCTGTATACTAAGAAATAACGTCTTAAAAAGCCTAGCGCTTCAACTGTCCAAAGATTGCAGTTCTTAACGGTGCACTAGAACTTCGCTGCACATTGTTCACTCCGCACCCCTCTTCTCCATCCTCTCCACCTCTAATCACTTCGCTTCTGACTAAGAAACTAAAAATAGCTTCTTCCTCAATCATCAGAATAAGCATACTGTGTAACACCCCCGGTTGAACACGTTTTCCTGGCCTACACTTGAGGTAAATCAATACTAGCTATTGACCGATTAGAGACTGTTGGTTTCCATATTACATATTAAATTGTCCCCTGTTTGCGAGTACTGCCGCGATCCGGTTGCCCTTGCATGTCCTCTTTTGAAAAAAGATCCACTATTATTATTCAAAGATAGTAGATAACTACAGGCGCATGCATGACGACTAGTAAATAGGTCATAAATATGCTACGGTGCTAAGCTGATTATAGAAGAGATTTGTAAGAGTTTTGAGAAAGTGTCTATGATTTTTCAATAGTAAGGGGTCCGTTCTTTGCTTATAGGCCCTTACATCAGTTTATCCACACTGTTAGGACATACATCAATCTATCAACACTGATAGGCCTATATACATCCTTCATCATCACTGAAAGCCCCTATATCAGTTCATCAACATTGATAGGTATCTGCATCAGTTCATCAACATTGATAGGTATCTGCATCAGTTCATCAACACTGAGAGGCCACTACACCAGCACATCAACATTGAGAGGCCTCTACATCAATTCATCAACACTGATCAGCTAATCAACTAACTTTAAGATTCAGCAAAAACAGTACATGCCTTTCTTTTGATTGATATCGTATCTGTTCCAAACACGCGCGCATTTGCACCATAAATGCGTACACTCTGAATATGATGGTGATGTAAATCAACTTATTCACTCACAATGATGATGTTTGTGAATGATAAGAATGATTGTTAGGATTAAATATGATCGCGCGATATTAGCGTCACCAATCCGGTATAGTCTATTTCTTTCAGCTGTCCATGGTGAAGTTAAAGTGTTTTTTGTTTGATTGTTTTTCTTTACTTATCTTGTAGTAGCGGAGCATGAAATATAGATGCGACGATCTTCGCTTCTAATGATGATGGTAATTACTCCTTTGCCGTTGGTTTTGCCGTGATGTTCTGGACACCTTGATGTTGTTGTCCCCCGACGACTTTCACACAAACCCAGGCCTGCATTTGTTGCGCCTGAAACGATCAGATGGTGACCTAAAGTCCCAGATATGAATTTTTTTTTATAACGAACCACAAGTATAGTGTAATGTTCTTCGTTCGTCGAAGCATTAAACATGTTGTATAATGATAACACATGATAGTTGATAATGAATGATAGATGCGATGACTGATGATCCTTCTTTCATGCTTCTACTTTCATGCCTTGCATACAATGACATAAACAAACACTTCTGCCAAGTGCTCTCCAAACAGGATCCTCTGCAAGAGATCTAAATCTGAACATAAACATATATCTATCAACGTTGTGAGATGAAGTCTAAAAGATCTAAGAATCGGTCTAGAATGCGCTGAGGCTAAAAATATAGAAACAATGAATCAATGATGGAAAAGTTACACTTATTTCACACGAAAATAAACTAACATGGAATAAAACACATTGTTATTATTGTTTTGTTTACCTATATAACTATCTATCTGGCATCTGTTAGCCTAGTATAGCCTAGCTAAATACGTACCCACGATGGCGCATGAAGAAGTGAACCCAACGGTTCGTGAAAGCAAAATGGCTTCCCCCACGGGTAACGACCAGTTGACGACCTTGGATACTGGACTCTTGAGTCAGTGAAAGCTGATGGTCACTCCCACCCGTACGTTTCGGCTAACTCACCCTGTACCTAAGGTACCTCTCGGTATCCTTCTCGATCGATTATTCCCAACTGGTGTCCCTTGCACTAGTTAATGCCGTGTTGGAATGTTTCCTGAGCTGCAATGTCCGGTGAGAAGTCAGCTATGGGAGGCGAGATATAGCAAACGCGCGAGCATTGGCGCGAGCATTTGCTCGAGCAAAGGCGCGAACCTCACGTACTTGCTCGCGCATTTGCGCGAGGTTCGCGCATTTGCGCGAGCAAATTATCGCGCACTTGCTCGCGCATTTGCTCGCACCCTTGCTGGAGCAAATGCTCGAGCATTTGCGCGAGGTTCGCGCACTTGCTCGCGCACTTGCTCGCGCATTTGCTCCAGCAAGTGTTCGAGCAAATGCGCGTGCGTTTGCTATATTCCGCTCCATAAACGTAAAAATTATACCCGGAAATGAATGTGCATGTAAAAGAAATTGAGACGTGCACAAATTAAATATTTCTTGCATTTATTAGTAATAATATTAATAATTATTACTGAAAACTAGCACTACTAAACTTAATATATGGGAGTCGAGTTTCTATGTATATTTACATATTAATTACTAATACTTTAATAAAATTTTAAAATAAAAGCTATCTTAAAACATATTGAGACAGTAATTTAAATTGTATTCTACTTAGAAATTAAGTTTAAGGGCCACAAATATTACGTAAATATTTAACATCAAACTAATGCGGATAAATACAAAATATCTAGGTCGGAGATCTAAAAAAAAAAAAAAACATGTGTTCATTTTCAGTTCCTTTCCGTTGACAGTCTTCAGCAAAACCCTTATAGCAACGGGCGTAGCAACCGCTCGAGCAAATGATCGCGCACTTGCTCGCGCATTTGCTCGAATACTTGCAGGAGCAAATGCGCGAGCAAGTGCGCGAGGTTCGCGCATTTGCTCGTGCAAATGCTCGCGCAAATGCTCGAGCGTTTGCTATATCTCGCCTCTCATAGTCAGCAATCAAATCCTATCACTGTAAGGGTCACAATACTTTCTTTATTTTTTTCTTCTTCACACTCAAAACATTAAGCTAACAATGCAAACAAAAACTCCTTTTTCCAAGCATAGTTATTTTTTACATCAATAAATTCAGTCAGTCAGTCAGTAGGTAGATTACCGTCCCCGGACACAATTGCGTATAGATTCCTTTTGTGTGCCTTTTAATAGAAACCGCTAACCACCACTCATCAGCTCAAACAATGGCATCAAACCAAAGCCGGAAAGAGACAGAGCCCATAAAAAAGGTTGTTCCATAAGGTTTCTTGCGTTAGGTTGACATAAAAGACCCTGCCCTACCCCACCCCACACACCAAAAAGGTTTTCTTGAAGCCAAGTGGTTTATTCAAAAATAGGGTCAAAGATGATGATGATGATGATGATGATGATGATGATGATGATGATGATGATGATGATGATGATGATGATGATGATGATTGTAACGAAGCAGCGTTCGTTAAAAATCTATATAACAAATAAACTTGGAATGATAAAAAACACAAAAGAAGACTTTTTGTTTTTGTTTGAATACTACATTCACACTCATTTATTCCTCACTAAGACGACATAACACAACAATAATAATAAATCATAACACCAATTTGAGGGATGACGAATACGTTGATGTCCGATGATATTGTCTCAATGGCGCAGTCGATGTTCAATGAAGTTGACAGTCTTATGGCACGATGAAAAACAGATCCCCAATGTAGATGAATGGTTTACCGCATTATTGTCCCCTGATTAACTCCCACATAAAAACCCTAAAACAGACAATGTGAACAAAATTCTTAACGTTATGTCATAATATTATTTTCACCTTAAATCTATACATAATGAAACTTCGCCGCTCTTCTTAGGGCAAAACAACGGTCATTTTCTCCATTTTATGACCTTCACTATTCAAGTCCTTATTCTAAATACATTTCCATCAAAATCTATATTATTATCATTTCTTAATATCCAAGTACTTATTCTATATATTATCTATTGGTCTACATACCTCCAAAGAGGGCTGGACACGACTATTTTACAATAACAAACACGCAGCTCAACATTCATTCATCCATTTTCTTCAGACCATTTTAACGAACACCGGAAATGGCGAAATGTGCGTCATCATGCAGCGATAATGACGTAACAAAAATATAATTTTATTTTGCACTAATATCGAGAGTTGAACAGACTCAATTCCTTACAATACTCCCCCCTCTCTACAAAAAAAAAAATAAGGCAACTAAAGCCTTCTTTTTTTTAATATTCTAACGATATTTACATAAAATTGTAGCACACAAACTTTAAAACCAACAAAAATATACATTATGTGCTATAGTAACTTTAACACCTATGTTAAAGCCCTTATGAAACTAGTCCACAGTTTAGGTTTCAGTCTTATTGACTACTGATTTTTCTTTCTTTTCTTGTTGTGATTATTGATCGATTTCAGCACGAGATAGTAAGTCAGCAAAAATGTTCTGAGTTCCTGGGATTGACTGAATATCAAACGAGAACTCCTGCAAACTCAATGTCCATCGCAACAATCGCGAATTCTTGAAGTTGGATGTCTTCAAGTACGACAGTGGTTTGTGATCAGTCTGGAGCATGAAATGTGTACCCCACAGGTAACGAGAAAATTTGTTGACTGCCCAAACAATACCCAAACATTCACGTTCAATTGTACTGTAACGTGTTTCTCGTTCCAACAATTTTCTGCTGGCAAACGCAACTGGGTGCAAATGTTGATCTCGTTCTTGTAGCAGAATAGCACCTAGTCCTACCGAACTTGCATCAGTACGGAGAACAAATGGATCTGCTAATCGAGGTAAGATACGCACTGGTTTGGATGCTAAAAGCTTTTGAACCGACCGTAGTGCCTCCGCGCACACAGGTGTCCACACAATTTGACGTTTTGTATTTTCTTTTGTCAAATCAGACAGAAGAGCGGTTAGGGAAGCAAAATTCGGGATATATCTTCTGTAATAACTCAGTAACCCTAACAATGCTCGTACTTGACGTTTTGTTGTTGGTGTGGGTAATGCCATCATTTTGTCAATTTTCTTTGAGTCTGGACAAAGTTTTCCTTCTCCTACAACATGTCCTAGGAATTCAAGTTTCTGAAACCCTGCTTCAATTTTGGATGGTCTAGCATTCAAATTGAATTTTTCTAGCTTGCGCATGACCATGTCCACATGTTGAAGATGTGCTTGCCATTCGACACTGTGTATCAGAATGTCATCAAAAAAATTCAGAGATGATGCTTCTTCTAATTCTAATGTACGCATCATACGTGCAAATGTAGCTGGTGCAGAAATTAGACCAAATGGCATGCGTAACCACTGAAACAATCCTAAGTGAGTGGTAAATGCTGTTTTGTGACGGTCTAGAGGATTGATCAAAATTTGCCAGTAACCTTTAGTTAGATCTATCTTTGTAAAGTAACTTCCATTGGCTAACTGAGCAAAAAGCTGTTCTGTGTCTGGAATGGGTTCAGCGTCAAAAACAGTGACCTGATTGAGAGCTCTGTAATCAATACAGAATCTTGTTGATCCATCTTTCTTTTTAACAAGAACAACTGGAGCAGAATAAGGTGAAATTGAATGTTCAATTATTCCTGCTTTAAGCATTAGTTTGACTTCAGTTTCCACAATTTGTTTTGATGCAAATGGGAGGTCGTATGTCTTCTTTCGAACTGGCTCTGCAGTTGTTAATTCAATGTTATGCATAACTGGACCTGAAAATAAACCTGCTGTTGATGACAAGTGTGCAGCAAAAGGTTGAAATGTCATTGTCAGATCTTGTTTCTGTTCAGCAGTCAATGCTGAATCATACTTGATATCATCGATAGTTTCTTGCTTTTGTGCTATTGGAGCAGTGGGTAATACAACACCGTCGTCAACAGTGTCATCAGTTACTCCGATAGACGTTTGGTTGCTAAATAGCATATCTGTTTCACAATTTGTGATATCAGACCAAAGAACTGTTTGAGGCAAACTGGATGTAATATTGCCAATGTGCTTGTTTTCAGCTTGTTGTGTAACTGTTTTCTTTGACTCAACAGTGTCATCATTGTGTACATTGATCGCAACGACTTGTGGTATTCTGCGATGATATTCTTTCAACATGTTTGCATGAAAAAGTTTATCACGGCCTTGCATTTTGATGCTATAGTCGGGGTGTTTGCATTCGACTACTTGATAAGGTCCTTTCCATTCTACAAGTAGTTTGTTTGAGGAAGATGGTAGCAGCACTAACACTTCAGATCCTACTTGAAATGTGCGTTGTTTTGCGCGTGCGTCATGATAATATTTGTTCTTTTCAACAGCGTGTTTAGTGTTTTCTTTTGCAATTGCCATTGTCTCTGAAATGCGATTTTTCAACTGAAATATGTACTCATACAATGGTTTTGCCTCTGAATCTGCTTTTGTTTGTTCAGTCCATTCTTCAGCTAGAATAGAAACTGGTCCTCTGGGTGTTCGACCAAACAGAAGCTCAAATGGGGAAAATTGTGTACTCTCATTTGGCAATTCACGACATGCAAATAGTAATGCAGGTAAGAATCGGTGCCAGAGCTTTGGTTCTTGTATGATTGTTTTCTTGAGCATGGATTTCAAAGTTCCATGAAAACGTTCAACACATCCGTTTGATTGCGGTTGGTATGGTGTTGTTCTCACCGCATTGACGGAAAACAAACGATGAAATTCTTTCATCAGATCCGAATTGAACTGTGCGCCTTGATCCGATAAAATTTCTGATGGGATCCCTACACGAGAAAAAGTATCAAACAAAGCTTCAGCAATAGAAACTGAATCGATGTGTTTGAGAGGGATAGCTTCTGGATATCTTGTTGCAACATCAATAATTGTCAGAATGTATCTGTGACCTGCTTCAGATGGTGGATTGAATGGGCCTACAATATCGATAGCAACACGTTTGAATGGTTCATCTATGACTGGTGGTGTACATAAAGGAACTGGTTGTGTTTTCCCTTTTGGTGCTGTTTTCTGGCATATGTCGCATGTTTTGACGTAGTCTTTGACATCACGTGCTACTCCAGACCAAAAGAAATGTTGTAAGACTCGCGATAACGTTCGACGTGTTCCGCAATGACCCGAGATTAGCAAATCATGCGCTGTAGCAAGTACTGCTGGTCTAAGACTAACAGGTACTAGAATCTGATGTGTGACCAATCCTTTCTTGACATGCTCTCTGTATAACACATCATCTTCTTGAAAGAACGAAATTGTGGCATTCTTTGTTTTGAACTTTCTTTTTCTTTCTGAATTGTCAAAATGTGGTGTCAGTGTGTTGTCTTGCCTTTGCAATGCAATTAGATCTGATCTAGTGATCTTCAAATCCTGAACAACCGTAGGCAACGGACGTTTAGGAATTGCCTCACGTTTCTTCTGCGCGCGTGTGACAACAACAGCAGCGGTATCACATACCTTTGCGTTTTTGACTTCTGCTTCATGTTCTTTCAAAGTTACACTCACAGAAACAACATCCGTGATACAATTCAAATTCCCTAGAATTAGATCTGCTACAGGTTTTTCAATCACGCAGCATCGCAATTTTCCAGAATAAAATTGTGTCTGCACTTCGACTTCAGCAATGTCGAATTCTTCTACATGTCCTCCAAATGAAATACATCGCACTTTTTCACCTGTGTATTGGTTGTCGTTCACTATTCTTTTCCGAACTCCGCAAACAGTTGCACCTGTATCTCGCAAAACGGATACTGGCTGTCCATTGACGATGCCATCATGGAGCTTGAGTGATCCTGAATAATCAATGCCCTGCAATGAGCAAACAACTTGTGATACTGATGTAGCTTCTAGTTCTACATTTTGTTCTGCTGGTTCTTGGTATTCATAACCTGTGTATGAAACATTGCCGTATTGCATATTTTCGGGTGTAGGGCATTGTCGGGCAATATGACCCCACCCTCTACATCGGTAACACCCTTTATTGACCTGTGGTTGTCTGTTCCCAGTGTTCTGATTGTGGTATGGTCCTTGATTGTACATGCGTAAATTGTGACCACGGTTGGCATTTGCATTGAACTGTTGTCTATATGAATGTCCACGATTTGCTTGACCATTTTGGTTATTCTGATTATCAGGACTTTGGTTTTGAGTGTTCTGACTGGGATTAGTCTGCATGCTTGATGGTGTGTAACCCCCTCGGTTTTGAACAAATCCGCGGTTACGGAAACGATTGTACCGTTGGCCTCCACGAAAGCCTCCACGTTGAAATTGTTGTTGTTTGTATGTCTGTCCGGTGTTGTGCTGAGTTCCAGGAACATTGCAACTCACCGATGCAAACAAATCAACCGCACCCGCACGGGCTAACGATTTTCCGGGGTGTGCTTCACGGTATGCATCTGCGATAACCGTCATTGTTTTGAGATCTTTCGGGTTATGTTCACATATGTGTGTGGCTAAGTCTTTTGACACGCTCTGCATGAGTTGTTCTCTCAAAAACAAGTCTAACAAGGGCTCAAAATTACGTTCGATTCCTGACAAAGTTATCCAACGATCAGCCAAGTGACGAATTCTGACGGAAAAACTCAAAAAATGATTCGTCTGAACGTGGTTGTGCTCCTCGCAACAATTTACGAAAACCTTCAGTAGTGCATTCAAATTTCTTCAAGAGACCTTCTTTCAACATTTGATAAGAAAAATCTGGGGCAGCTGAAAGAGTATGATACAACTCTACAGCTTCTCCTTCAAGCAATACTGACAAAGCCTGTGACCAATCTTCTTCTTTCCACTTTGATTTACGGGCATATTCTTCGAAACGGTACAGGTACGAATCTATCGTATCTTTACCTTGTTGGAAATGAGGCATCTTCGGAAGACATGCACGATACGTTCTATCAGTACCATGAGTGCTAGCGCTGTTGTTAGTATTTCCTTGTAATTCTAGTCTTCTCATTTCTAGTTCATGTTGCATTCTATCTCTGTCTAGCTGGGCCTGTCTTTCTTTTTCTTTTTCCTGCCTATCTTTTTCTTCTCGGTCTATCTGGGCTTTTCTTTCTTCTCTGTCTATCTGGGCCTGTCTTTCTTTTTCTTCTCTAACTATTTGGGCCTGTCTTTCTTCTCTGTCTATCTGGGCCTGTCTTTCTTTTTCTTTTTCCTGCCTATCTTTTTCTTCTCTGTCTATCTGGGCCTGTCTTTCTTTTTCTTCTCTAACTATCTTGGCCTGTCTTTCTTTTTCTTTTTCCTGTCTTTCTATAGCCCTTTCGTGTCTCTCAATACACTTCTCTACATAGGCCTTTTTCTCAGCTTGATCTGAAATACCGAGTAGTTCAGCCTGTTGCAAAAAATCTTTGATCATCTCAGACGTTATTTCCGCCATGGTGCAAAAATAAAATTCAAAGATAGAAAAACAAAACAATTTAGTTATCTATCACAAACAAAACTTTACAACGCTTTACGTCAGTGTCCTATGATGACGCCCACTTCACTTCACAAAAATATATCAATTACATCAATACTCAAGTGATCAAACTATCACTTTCTTTTTCTCAAATATTTTACAACTATATCTTATTCTTAATATTCTCTTCTCATCTCACTTCTTTTATCTAAAAAATTTACTCTATTTACTTATTAGTTCTTCTCACAATATCTTAATATTCTCTTTTCATCTCACTTCTTGTATCAAATATTTTCTCCTTTTACTTATTAATTCTTCAGATATCTTCTCACTTAATATTCTCTTTTTTATCTCAATAAATGTATCTCTTCATAACACTTTAACAAAGTCAATCACAATATCATATGATGACTAATCATATGTCATTGTTCAAAACTTCAATGTCACTTTTTCCAAAGACTGTTCATATTATTCACTTCAATGTCACTTTTTCCAAAGGACTGTTCATATTATTCACTTCAATGTCACTTTTTCAAAGGACTGTTCATATCATTCACTTTAAATCAGATTCTCTGTCATGTCTCTGTGATTCACACTTCTTCATATATATATATATCTTCAGTTCTGTCTCTTCTTTTATATCATCACATTGTTCTCGTCTTTTCTCACACTGTTAATGTTCATTTTGTTCCACATTATTTTCCACAAAGTCAAATTACTGTTCTATTTTCTTTCACAACACATTCATAACAATGCTTCAATTTTTTTTTTATCATTCCAACTTTCACATATTTTTTTTTCTTTCGAATCACGTCAGGGTCACCAAATGTAACGAAGCAGCGTTCGTTAAAAATCTATATAACAAATAAACTTGGAATGATAAAAAACACAAAAGAAGACTTTTTGTTTTTGTTTGAATACTACATTCACACTCATTTATTCCTCACTAAGACGACATAACACAACAATAATAATAAATCATAACACCAATTTGAGGGATGACGAATACGTTGATGTCCGATGATATTGTCTCAATGGCGCAGTCGATGTTCAATGAAGTTGACAGTCTTATGGCACGATGAAAAACAGATCCCCAATGTAGATGAATGGTTTACCGCATTATTGTCCCCTGATTAACTCCCACATAAAAACCCTAAAACAGATAATGTGAACAAAATTCTTAACGTTATGTCATAATATTATTTTCACCTTAAATCTATACATAATGAAACTTCGCCGCTCTTCTTAGGGCAAAACAACGGTCATTTTCTCCATTTTATGACCTTCACTATTCAAGTCCTTATTCTAAATACATTTCCATCAAAATCTATATTATTATCATTTCTTAATATCCAAGTACTTATTCTATATATTATCTATTGGTCTACATACCTCCAAAGAGGGCTGGACACGACTATTTTACAATAACAAACACGCAGCTCAACATTCATTCATCCATTTTCTTCAGACCATTTTAACGAACACCGGAAATGGCGAAATGTGCGTCATCATGCAGCGATAATGACGTAACAAAAATATAATTTTATTTTGCACTAATATCGAGAGTTGAACAGACTCAATTCCTTACAATGATGATGATGAGGAGGAGGAGGAGGAGCATGATGATGATGATGATGATGATGATGTCCATGCATTGTCAAATGCTCACTGCGCGGGTCGATACAGGATCTAGCTCAAGATCACGCAGTGATGGTATTGGTGTACCGTTAAATAGGGGAAATCAATTTCTGTCAGAACAAAAATTGAAAATTCGAACTTTAGCAGTTGGTCTGGGCTACGAAAGTCCACTTAATCATTGTTTAATGTAATAACAATGCGAATCTTAGGGTAAACCCGTGTTCACAAAAGTAAACAAAGCCTTCGATTTGGGGCCCTTTAGCTTAAAACGTAATGTTGTTGTGATATAGCGCCATTACCACATCTAAGACCTGCTCAATGCACTGGCACAGTAAGGTAAATGGGTTATCTCGTAGCAGCATGATTTACCACATCTAAGACCTGCTCAGTGCACTGGCACAGTAAGGTAAATGGGTTATCTCGTAGCAGCATGGTTTACCACATCTGAGACCTGCTCAGTACACTGGCACAGTAAGGTAAATGGGTTATCTCGTAGCAGCATGATTTACCACATCTAAGACCTGCTCAGTACACTGGCACAGTAAGGTAAATGGGTTATCTCGTAGCAGCATGATTTACCACATCTAAGACCTGCTCAGTACACTGGCACAGTAAGGTAAATGGGTTATCTCGTAGCAGCATGATTTACCACATCTAAGACCTGCTCAGTACACTGGCACAGTAAGGTAAATGGGTTATCTCGTAGCAGCATGCTTTACCACATCTAAGACCTGCTCAGTGCACTGGCACAGTAAGGTAAATGGCTTATCTCGTAGCAGCATGGTTTAGACCTATGACCTATCACTAACTAACCTTAACTTAGGTCTTGGGATTTACTTCCCACAATATTGGACGCTTTCTGCCAGGTGTTCACGGGGGCTTCCTATGATGTTATTATTTGGCAATGTAGGCATTTTATATGCATGTGTTTTGTTGATATTTTATAATGATGTTTGTATTCTATTTTGTTTTTATTTTATTTATTGATTTTTTTTAAATTTATGACTCTCTTCAAAGTTACATTTGTAATTGCTATGGTAATTGTTATCTCAAAGGCCCAAAACGAAAGCGAAACCGAAAGTAGGCCTTAACCTCGACACCGCCCACTCCATCCATCAGCCTAGCTGCAGTGCGTAGCAGAGAGAAAATCAAGATGGCGACGGGTGGATACGACAGAGGTCTGGATAATCGTGTTACTTGCAGTATCTGCCTAGAACCGTACAGAGGACGGCATCCAAAGATTTTACCCTGTTTCCATTCCTTCTGTCTCCCGTGTTTGACGCAGCTTGCGGACAAGGTAAGTGAACAACCAGATTCGGAGTAAAAACGTGTGGTAGGCTCTAAGACTGACGTGACACGTCACTAGGCTTGTATATGGGACGACTCAATTTGTTTCCTTGATATCTTTAGGCTTTTGTTCGTATTAATTACAGAGTGGGCCTATAATTCTTTGATAACTTTCATCATTTAAATCAATCTCTGTCTATCAACGATTTGTTTACAATTCTTGACCCTCTCCCATAAAATAGGTCAGTGTGACAGTGCAGTCAACTCTTTACCTAATGGCCTTGAAGCCATTCTGTTTCATAGGCCTAACGGAGTACTTACCTTGTTGAATGCTTCAGTGTGTGCGACCAGTAAAGATTTACTTCCTTCATAGTTCTGTCACTCTATATACAAGCACACATACAAATTTCAAACTATTATTTATTATTCAATTCATTTATTACAGACCAATATTATTTAATATAGCGCATATTTCTAACACAGCAGCTGTATGCACGATTAAGGCAGATCGATTTCTGTTTAATATTATATAGACCAGCTACTGCATACAGAAATGAATTTTGCCTTCTTGTACTTCTATATAAGCCTAATACTTTAAAATAGTCGAGAGTCAGAATAGTCCAAATGTCGGTCGGTTTGTCTGTTGATCGGTCGGTTGCTCGCCATAACTCAAGAACCACTGAACACATTTTAAACAAATAAATTACCTAGGTTAGTGGCCTGCCTCTCGTGCTATCATATTTCCTCTACCTCAGAGGTCAAGGTCGCGGGTGCTCATCTTCTTGTTTTTAACTGAGGGTGGTGGAAACCTCTACAGTTGAATTATTTGTGTGCAGTCTGTATCCAGTGCAGGAGTCACCGATGTCACAAGTGCAGGAGATGGTGATTCACCAGTCACCATCACCTGTCCCACCTGTAGAACCCTCATCCCTCTTCCTCCTGCAGGTGTCTGTGCTCTACATGTAAGTGCGTTTGTGTGTGTGTGTGTGTGTGACTGTGTGTGTGTGTGTGTGTGTGTGGGTGGGTGTGTGTGGATGGGTGGATGCGTACTTGTTTACACGGTGTTATTTGGACAAAGCAGTGAACAGCTTTATAACTTGTTTTGACAGACCTACATGTTTTGACGTCAAACCAATGATCCGTTAGAGTTAGGGCTGTGTTATGGCAAGGGTAAGGCCAGGGTTAGTGTTAGAGTTAGAACACTTAAAAGTACTTAAAAAGGGGGACGTAATATGATCCATTGTCAGCACAACGTATGTGGCGTTTCAAGAAAGTCATAATAACACTGGGAAAACAAGTATTTGTGTGTGTGTGTGTGTGTGTAGGTGGGTGTGCGCGCGTGTGTGTGTGTGTGTGTGTGTGTGTGTGTCGGGAGAGGGGGGGGGAGGGTTACAGCCTTGATTCTTTTTGTTTTCATTATTTTCTCTAAATCGGCGATGTCTCACTGTATTTATAATATGCATCAGAGAATCTAAATATATTTGCGAAATATGTGTGTGTACGCGTGTGTGTGTATGTATGTGTAGGTGTGTGTATGTGGGTGGGTGGGTGGTTGTAATGTAATCAATAAATGTTGTGAAGTGGCATGTATGGTGTCATCTATGTATGTCTATGTGCGATGAATGAAGTCAAAGTCGAAATCTTTAATAGGATAATAACATTAAGTCCTATGGACCTGTGCTAGTCCTTAATGAAGAATTCAGAACAAACAAAATAATGAACACAAAATAAATGTTAAACAAACACATACCTTAACTATGGTAAGAAATGCCTAAGAACACATACCTTAACTATGGTAAGAAATGACTAAGAACACATACCTTAACTATGGTAAGAAATGACTAAGAACACATACCTTAACTATGGTAAGAAATGACTAAGAACACATACCTTAATTATGGTAAGAAATGACTAAGAACACATACCTTAACTATGGTAAGAAATAACTATGAACACATACCTTAACTATGGTAAGTTATGACTAAGAACACATACCTTAACTATGGTAAGAAATGACTAAGAACACATACCTTAACTATGGTAAGAAATGACTAAGAACACATATCTTAACTATGGTAAGAAATGACTAAGAACACATACCTTAACTATGGTAAGAAATGACTAAGAACACATACCTTAACTATGGATAGAAATGACTAAGAACACATACCTTAACTATGGTAAGAAATGACTAAGAACACATACCTTAACTATGGTAAGAAATGACTAAAAACACATGCCTTAACTATGGTAGGAAATGACTAAGAACACATGCCTTAACTATAGTAATAAATGACTAAGAACACATACCTTAACTATGGTAAGAAATGACTAAGAACACATACCTTAACTATGGTAAGAAATGACTAAGAACACATACCTTAACTATGGTAAGAAATGACTAAGAACACATACCTTAACTATGGTAAGAAATGACTAAGAACACATACCTTAACTATAGTAATAAATGACTAAGAACACATACCTTAACTATGGTAAGAAATGACTAAGAACACATACCTTAACTATGGTAAGAAATGACTAAGAACACATACCTTAACTATGGTAAGAAATGACTAGGAACACATACCTTAACTATGGTAAGAAATGACTAAGAACACATACCTTAACTATGGATAGAAATGACTAAGAACACATACCTTAACTATGGTAAGAAATGACTAAGAACACATACCTTAACTATGGTAAGAAATGACTAAGAACACATACCTTAACTATGGTAAGAAATGACTAAGAACACATACCTTAACTATGGTAAGAAATGACTAAGAACACATACCTTAACTATGGTAAGAAATGACTAAGAACACATACCTTAACTATGGTAAGAAATGGCTAAGCAGATTACTGCACCTCACTACACATACTCTCACAATTCCCACCCCCCTTCCCACTCACCCCGACACACCACCTCTCCTCCCCCTTCTCCTCGCACGCATACACACCCTGCAATTACACACCTTCTCAAAAGCTTAAAATTGTCGGACAGGTAGGTAAGAATATACAGGTATACAATCATCTTACATACCAGGAGCATAGGGAGAATAGAAATTTGTGCAGTCTTAGTTTTAAATGAAGTTAATGATTTAACCTCTTTCGGCGGGGTTGCAGCATACAAAGAAATTCTTTCCTTCCATGAAATTACTTACTGGATTTTACGTTTTTAAAAGTAATTTGTCTTGAGTCCATGATTCTCTCGAGCACTCTTGAGTCAAGAGTCATTGTTCCAGACTATAAAGAAAAATTAAGGCAATTTTTTTTCACATTAAATCGAGCAATATGATTTGGCACAATTTAATTTTAAACCATTTAATTTGCAGGTTCATTTTGCTCAATGTGATATTTGGTTTAAAAATCGGAACTGAACATTGTAAATTAGTTTTTTCTTAATCAGAATGTTTAAACGTCTACATTGGAACTAATTGTTTATACAAATGAAACATTATTTTGATTATCTGTTTTCAATATTTCTTTGTTTCAGAACAACCCCTACGTTGATGATGGTGGTGACCAATGGTGTGACCGAAGACCTTTCGCCTGCGACCTTTGTGAGGAAGGTCAAGAAGCCAAGCTGACGTGTCCCTCGTGCAAGACCTATTTTTGTACACGCTGCCGACGAACGCACGACAAGCTATGCAAATCCATGCAAGTGACAGAGGTCAAAGTTAAGCGTGAGGAAGAGAAAGATTGTGTACAATATCCAGACGTGGAGTTCCTGGAAGTTAAACAGATGTTGGAAGCAGTTATGGAGAAACTGTCAGGGGAAGCACAACAGCGGCAGTGCAAAGCAGGAGGTGTTAGCAAGATGAAAGGCGGCCAGGAGCAGAAGCTGATAGGGCCAGATGTAGGGCAAGAAGGCGATGAGATGGATGCTAAGAGTTTGACTTCAGCCGTCAAGTTCCTAATGCAGAAACAGTCGGACACTGATAAACTGATGTCCTCGATGCAAGACCAGAACGCCAAGCTGAAGAAAGAACACGAGGCTCTGCAGCGTGAGGTGGTCAGCCTAAAAGACAAGAACGCCATCATGTGCCAGGACAACCAGCAGCTGCGTCACGAGGTCACCAAGGTGCAAGATGACGTCACTAAGTCCCAGAATGACGTCAGCAGGCTCCAGGACTACATCACCCCTTTGCAGCAACAGCAAGACACTATGCTAGGTCAGATAGCAAAGTTGAATTCTAACACTGGCACGTCGCAATTTCCAACTGATGTTGCAAGCCTGAAAGCTGATCAAGCCAAACTGCAAGGGGAAATAACCAGTCTGAAAACTGACCAAGCCAAACTGCAAGGGGAAATAACCAGCCTGAAAACTGATCAAGCCAAACTGCAAGGGGAAATAACCAGCCTGAAAACTGACCAAGCCAAACTGCAAGGGGAACTAAGCAGTCTGAAATCTGACTCAGCCAAATTGCAAGGGGAAGTACTCAGTCTGAAAAGTGACCAGGGCAAACTACAAATAGAAGTCGCCAGTCTGAAAACTGACCAAGGCAGTTTGCAAGCAGACATGACCAAGCTCAGAACAGACAATGGCAGATTGGAGGGTGATGTCGGGAATCTGAAATCTGTCCAGGGCCAAGTGAAGCGGGATGTGAAAACACTGAGCACACAAGTTTTTTTCTATGCAGTGCTGAGTGGGGCTGTAACACTACAGGAACATGACATTATGATTTGTAACCAAGTTGTAACAAGTGTTGGAGGGGGGTATGACGATAAGACTGGTATGTTTACAGCTCCAGTTTCAGGTGTCTATTGTTTCATGGCTTCAATTAGTCCGCACTCGGATGACGTAAGTGTCTTTTGTGATGCAACCATTGTACTTGACAGTGGAAACAAAGCTGTATTGTTTGCCCACGGCAAAGGAAGCAGCACTGCCCATGTTACATTGCTAGTCAAAGCTGGTCAGAAGGTGTTTCTGCGATGTTTTCACACTGGATGTAGTTTTGCAAAAAACTTGACATCCTTCACTGGTTTTCTTGTTCAACCAGAACTGTAAGACACCTGGGTCACTGAGGTCAAGTAACAGTTTCTGTTTGACTGGTGGCTGACCAATGACCAACGCGTCTTTGTTCGTTATCCATTCCATCAAGTCTTGCGGTGCTTTATACTGAGCTTGTGAAACGAAAATACTTATATTCAAGGTGCAAAATGTGTTTGGAACCATATTTTTTTTCAGTGAAACATTGACTATTTGAATGCTTTACACTAACATAAAAAATTATGAAGAAAAATGGTGTAAAATTTTGGTAAGTATCACTCGCATACGATTATTTATTTAAATTCTTGTTGTTTCAGTGTACATGACCAACAGACAACGACGAAAGTTATACCTGTGAATTGCCTGTATGAAGTTGGGTTACAATGGAATAAAAAAAATTGTTTGATTACATTACATTACATTACATGATTATTGCTTTAGGTCCAGCGGACTCTTCCGAGCCAAATCAGGACCGGACAACCCCCGATCCGCATAAAAGATCTGCTGAAACAACCCTAGTGGTAAAACTGAAAGCTCTCCACCAGCCAGTCACTTTACAATAAAGACATCCCACGCAGGGGACGCTGAGGCTGTACTCTAATTTATCGAACCCCCGTTTACAAAAACAACATAGAATACAAACATCATTATAAATTATCAACAAAACACATAGAAAATGCCTACATTGCTAAATAATAACATCATAGGAAGCCTTAGTGACCACCTGGCAGAAAGCATCCAATATTCCCAAGCTGATCCAACAGACCTCATACACAAATAAGGAGTCTTGTCCCGGAATAGTTTTCAAGAAAAAAGGTAGGTGACTGGTCTAGTGAAGAAGAAGATAGTATAGCAGATTGATAGAACAGAGCAGGAATGAGAAAGAGCAAATGAGAAAGACAGCGGCAGTGGGAATTTAAAGCACTAAATTTCCAGAAAGTGGGGATACTATTTATACTGAAACCCCCGGCACCCCAACGGGTGTATTTGTTTGATTGAGATGTATGCCTACCAGTTACTCTCTCTCTCTTCTTCTCTCTTTCCATCTCTCTCTCTCTTTCTCTCTTTCCATCTATCTCTCTCACTGCCTCTCCATCTCTCTCTCTCTCTCTCTTCCATCTCTCTCTCTCTCTCTGAAATTCATGATGACAAAATTCCGATTTGGTGTTTCAGATTTGTTGGTCCACTTTTATCGATATCGGCAATGTAAGCCAGATGATCTAATTTGTCCGCTATGTAAAAACGGTGTGGAGAATGAAATTAATTTCTTACTTTTTTGTCCTTTTCTAATAAATCTCAGAAAGAAGCTAATGCCTATAAAATTCCATAGAAATCCAAGTTTATTCCGTTTTCAGTTGCTAATGTCATCAAAACAACCTCATATTGTTAAAAATGTATGTGTTTACTTGTATCATGCTTTTAAAATTCGGGAAATTGCGTTATTCTGATTGTTATATATATTTAGTTATATGTTTCTGCTAATGTATTGATTATTTATATATTTATAATTATGTTACTATGCGCTTTTATAATGTTGTTATGGTAAATTACCCCCTTTCTAATGGGGCTTTGGCCTTATCGAAATAAATCAATTTCAAATTTCAAATTTCTCTCTCTGTGTCTCTCTCTGTCTCTGTCTCTCTGTCTCTCTCTATCTCTCTCTCTCTCTCTCTCTCTCTCTCTCTCTCCATTCTCACTCTCTCTCCATTCTCCCTTCCCATTATCTATCTCCCCTGATCTTGTAGCTGGTCTCTCTTATATTAAATAAAATGGGCCTGCATTCTCATAGCCCTAATTGTGCATTGAGCTGTTAATAATATGCGCTATATTAAATTGGCCTGTAATAAATAAATAAATAAATTAATAATTCATTTAATTTTATGTCTGTGCTTGTGCAGTCTGTGACAGAACTCATCACACACTGAGACATTCAACAGGTAAAGCACGCCAGTACGATACGGAATGGGTTTAAGGCCATTAGGTAAAGAGGTCACTGTACTGTCACCTTGACCCACTTTAAGGAGGTGGGTCAAACGGTGTAAACCAAATGTTGATCGACAGAGATTGATTTAAATGATGGAAGTTATTAGATAATTATAGGACCACTCTGTAACCAATATGACTAGAAGCCTAAATAGTAAACGATATCAAGGAAACAAAACATGAGTCGTCCCATACACAAGCCTAATGACGGATCTACGTTTTAACCTCCATGTCTTGTTGTTCACTTGCCTGAGACTATGACGGCCTGATAATTAAAAATATCATGAGATAATTACAAATATCATGAAATAATTACAATTATCAAGGGAAAATTACAAAATCATTGAAAATTTATAAATATGTTCGCGTGATCATATTTAATTTTCAGTTTTGGCTCAAGCAATCCACCTGGAAATGCGTCAAAACCAAAAATGGTAATGATCAAGTAATAATTACGATTTTCCCTTCATAATTACAATTTTTATGTGATCATGCTTAATTCTGACTAAGTCGGCTTACTAGCGCCAAAACGTGCATTTACAGGTTTCAGTGATAATAGTAATTAACACGTGTTCTGTGTGTTTCACATTATGACGGCCTACTAGCTCTAAAACCTGATAATTACAAATATGTGATAATTACAAATATGAACGACATATTTACAATTAACACGTAAAAATTGTAATTATCAAATGAAAATTCCAAGTTTTGATTTGGGCCCATTTCCAGACGGAATGCTAGAGCCAAAACTTAAAATTAAACATGATCACGCGAAGATATTTGTAATTTTTCAATAATAATTGTAATTATCCCTTGATAATTGTAATTTTTCTATGATATTTGTAATTATCTCATGATATTTGTAATTATCAGGTTTTGGCGCTAGGAAGGCGTGACAAATACTTGTAATTATTAATTAACACTGAATTACCGGTATCTCTATAAATTACACAGAACAGGCGTTAATTTCAATTATCTAGTGATAATGGTAACTCGCGGTTTTGGCGCTAGTAGGCCGTCATATGAGACCACTCCTTGGTCACAAGCTGCGTCAAACATGGGAGACAGAAGGAATGGAAACACGGAAAAAAATCTTAGGACACCGTCCTGTGTACGGTTCCAGGCAGATACTGCAAGTAACATGATTATCCATACCTCTGTCACAAGTATCCGTCGCCATCTTGGTTCTCTCTCTCACTGGATGAAGATAGACCTAAATAAAAGCGAGGCTCTATCTAGTGTGTGTTGCGCGTCCCCTATACACAGGCGGCAGAAGCTGCTCAGGATTGGGAGGGGGGGGGGGCACACACACATTATATTCACTGACACCAGGGCCAGACCTGGGAAAAGTCGAGGGGTGGGGGTGGGGGTTACAGATTCAGCGAAGACGCGAAGCGCCGAGCCTTCTAGGGTGGTCCGGGGGCATGCTCCCCCGAAATTTTTTTTTTCAAGGATGCAAAATGGTGCAATGTGGTGCAATCTGAACCTTGAAAAAGCCATTTGTGATGGTCTGGGACTTTGAGCTTTTTTAACAATTGAACTGACAAACTCTGGGGTACAAAAATTATCCTCTGCCCCGCCCTTAAAAAAACAACAACACACACAAACATTTATTTATCAGCAGAGATGTATTGTATACTATTATTATTCACTACTTTTTGTTGATCGTTAACGGTATAAAGCTTTACCTTGTAGTTTATGAACATCACC
Source organism: Oncomelania hupensis (assembly GCA_036898135.1). Taxonomy (NCBI): domain Eukaryota; kingdom Metazoa; phylum Mollusca; class Gastropoda; order Littorinimorpha; family Pomatiopsidae; genus Oncomelania; species Oncomelania hupensis. The sequence continues at coordinate 190,107 of JBAHVR010000127.1, forward strand.
AGCCTGCTTTCACTTTCAGTCTTCCTGCACTAGGTTCCTCGGCATTAGTACCATTTGTGAATTGTATCTTCTGGCAAAACAGTTCACCGCCTCTTTGAAGTCAATATCAACATCCCTGTGCACTTTCAGTAAAGCAAGTCCATTTAGTCTATGTTGCCCCATTGTAGAGCGCAGGTAGTTTTTCAGGTTGCGCAACTGACTGTTTGAACGCTCACACTCGGCAGTAGTGACAGGCAGGGTACAAAGGTTCTTTAGCATGATGAACAGGTTGGGATAAAAATCCCTGTCACAATGTTTCAGTGCTTCTGATGCCGTGGATGGGATGATCACTGTTGCATTCTCTGCAGCACTTCGACATTTGCAAACCCACCGTTGGTATTCTACATCAAGGGTACGTAGCGTTGTCTGGTAGATCAGACTCCCACAACATTGCCAGCATCACCCCTTCTGGAACCTGCATGAAACCATCCTGATTGTCTATTAAAGTGCTTGGCATTAGACAGAGACCATCAACTGCTAGACCAGCATTTTTGAACCTCGAGTCCAATTCGGTTGACAGGTGTTCCAAGAAAGGAATGGCAGTGCTAATCTTGAAATATTCTTCTGGAGTGGTTGCAGGTTGGTTGTCACGGAGAGTCTGTCGGGATGCTTGACGAGGAACAATAACACCAGTTGTCAAAGCATTTGCCATTTTGCTGACTTCTTCACTTGTAGTCGAGAAAATTGCTGATATTGAAAACAGTAGACTGTAAAAACTGACAGCAAATGAAAGTTTTCAAAACGCGACTGTGACGTGCCGATGTCGAAAACTGTCACTTTGATCTACGCTAAGGCTAACGATTATGACGCGTCGACAGGGAAATGATGACGAAGGGACGAACTTCTCTCATTGATCAGAGGATGATGATGATGATTATGATGATAAACACTTGTCTTGGTTGATTCCATTAGAAGAAAAAAAATCCTTTGATGCGCTGGCAAAAAAAAACAAACAAAAAAAAACAAAAAAAATACTACTCATTATTGAGAGGGGGGGGGGCAATATATAAGGCTGCCCCCTCCAACATTTTTCTAGGGGGGGGGGGGCAGGGCCCCCCTGCCCCCCCCCCTCCCCGCTTCCGCCGCCTGTGCTATACGCTAATGTGTTGGTTGGTTGGTTGGTTGTTTTATTAACGTCTTCTTCATCGAGATGATAAGACGTACGCTAATGTGTCTGGGGACGTTAATTTACACAATGAATGAATGAAAAAGTGTGTGTTGCAGTGTTTGTATCTGGCTGAGTAGGCGGTGTCAGGTATACTCTAGAGGGGAAAATCGGCTACCCAAAACTAATTGTTATAGAAGCAAAACTTAGTGCATCGGGTAGAGAATAATTGGGTTAGCTTATGGTTCAAAATCGGCCCACAGGAACGTAGGGGAAATATATTAAAATAATTTTTGCAAATCGTTATTTTCCATGTTTGACGCTGTTCGTTTACCACACATCGCACTGCATGCATTCCACAAAAGTGGGTCGCAGGTGCCGTCATTCTGACCTTTGACACCTTTGTTTTACCGAACTGGCGGTGTTTAGAGAACAATAGGTTTGAATGTATGGTAAGCGAAACAATCTCAAAATTTTGTATACATTATTTTTTTTCTATTTAGACTTTTGTCGATATGCTCAGAGAATTCATTTCTTAGATTTAAAAAAAAAAAACATTTTGTCATCAGGGTTTCTGAAATATAAATGTATAATAGGCGAAACAATGTAATAATTATATATTTTTTCTCTCTCCTTTTTACGATTTAGTATTATTTCAATATGCTCAGATCAGAGAATTCATTTCTTAGATTTTATAGTAATATATATTTTGTTACCAGGGCTACTTAAACGTGAATGTATGGTAGGCAAAACAATGTCAAAATTTTATATACATTAATATTTTTAATTAATTATTATTATTATTAATATTTACGATTTAGTCTTATATAGATAAGCTCAAAGAATTCAGTTATTAGATTGTTTAGTAATAATTGTCACCAGGGTTTCTGAAGCTGTATGCGGCATTTGCCGAAAATCAAGGAACCAAGATGACGCCATCATTTATCCGACCAAAAAAAGAATTTCTAGTATTTTGCTTGCTAGAAAAACAAGAGGAGATTCATTAGAGATCACTGAGGGCGACTTTGTACACGTTGCTTGTCGTCGCAACTATACTAACAAAAAAAGTATAAAGACATACATGAACAACATTAGTTCAGAATCAAGTTCACGGTCTAGTAGGTCAAGCATAGCGCAGTTTGATTTCAAGAACAGCTGTTTGTTTTGTTCAAAAACTGTAGACAAAACTGAAAAAGGCGTCTACAACCAAAAGATGAGTGGTATACAGTTCGAACATTAGAATATAAAGAAACTCTTCACATGGCTTGTGCAAAGCGCAGTAATGATGACTGGGCACAAAAGGTCACTGCAAGACTGGAACTTGTTAATGATTTAGTTGCTACAGATGCAGTATATCACAAAGATTGTAATAGTCGATTTCAGTCATTGAAGAGACCTCGGGAAACTGCTTCAGATCAGCAGAATCAGCAAGCAAAACGTTGCCGCCGAAAAAAATTAAACCTTGGCTGAGGCCTTTCAGAAAGTTGAGCGTTTTCTTGAAGAAAATGACGATGAACAGATAACTAATAATGATCTCAATGGAGGGGATGAAGCATACAGCCATCCCAAGATGAAACACGAATTAAAGAAACTTTGGCGATGACGTTATATTCACATGACTGTGTGGATGGGAAGGCTAACGTTGTTACGTGCAAAAAAACTGCATCTTCTATTCTGCACTCGTTTTATGCCAGACAAGGTAACGACGAGGAGGCCCAGAGGATACAGATACTCAAGGCAGCTGCAGAGCTTATTAAAAGTGACATTAAGTCTGTAGCAGCGTCACGTGATGCATACCCCAGTCAGGACGACATTGAGTCATTAAGCTTTAATTTGTAGTTGGTGCCAGAGTCTCTAAGGCTACTGTTGAGCATTATCTTCTGTGGCAAAGCGGATCTGAAAATTGCATCAGTTGGACAAGTAATAATGTAAGCAGCTCGCCCAAGGATGTTTTTGTGTCCCTTGCCTCTGGGACTAGGCATGCAGGTGCACCATCTCTTTGCTTCCAAGTTTTTTAATGAAAACCTTCATGCACTTGGATTTTCTTCCTCGTACGACGAAATAAAGATTTGTGAAATGAGTGCCAGCCATTTTCCCAACCCATGCTGAGAGCACTACCTTTCCCGGTGGCCATTTTGCACAGTATATGGCCGACAATCTGGACCATAACACTAATACCATTGACGGTTACAACACATTCCATGGGATGGGAATCATCGCCACTGTGACGCCAATGATGCATGGCAAGCTGATGGTTAAGAGACGAACTAACATCAGATCTGAAGAAATAGTAAGAAAGGCTAAAATTGAAATCAAATATTTCAACAGAGAAGAAACAGGTGGTCTGAAAAGTCTCAAGCTGGAAAGACTTGAAACAAATTGTGCAGGATCCAACAATGGAAGTTGAGTTACTCTGGAAGTCCTGCTGGCTGCTTAAGCCAGACAGACCTTCTTGGTCTGGAGTAATGCAGGCTGTACACCAAGGTGCTTTTCCTGAGCAGTCCTCTGTTCTGTTTTTTACCCATGATCGACCTTAACCCCACAAACAGAACATGCATACTCTCCACTCTGCACTATATTTGTTCTGAAGCAAAAAGAAACAACAAAACTGCAGTTCTGACATTTGACCAGCCTCTCTGATGGAAGGCTCTTGACATGATACAAAGTGAACCGAAAGAAAGTCATCTTAGGTCAATCATCTTGCGACTTGGACCCTTCCATCTGCAGAAAAGTTTTCTGGCTTGCATTGGCCACCTTATGGCAGATTCTGGCTTACAGAAAGTCATGTCTGTTTAGTGTTGTGTACGCCCCAAATTCAGTGTCAGCAATTTTAAATGGTGATGCATGCCCTTCTTATTGCAGACCTTCTGCAAATCCCTCTTCCAAAATTACCAAAACCCAGCGACAGCAACGATGCTCAAGACACTGATGCCTCTGTTGTACTTATTGATGGAGCATCAAGCAGTGACATAGATAGGCGTTGTGATGTACCTTGGGAACCTGTCCAGTCTCATCTGCCAGAAGTGTTGGGAGAGGCGGTAAACGACTTTGAAGACATGAATGCTGTTGTTCACACTCATGCCAAACTGCTCAAAGGCGAAATAACAGCAGAGAACCTGAAAGACAGCCCTTGCTTGGAACGTATGAGCAAACGGATTCACGGACAGAAAATGTCACTTGGTCTAACCAGAAAAACATGCCAGCTGTGGCTGCAGTATATGACAACAGTTGACATTCTGAAGCGATTTCTCAAGGCTGAGAGAACTGGTAATTGGCTGCTTCACTTGTCAACCATGCATGAGATGTTGCCGTACTTAGCAGCCACTTGGCACAACCTCTATGCCAAATCAGTCTACCTGTACCTACAGATGATGAATAAGCTGGACAAAGTGAACCCCAACGTCTTTAAAAGCTTCATGGATGGTCACCATGTTATTCGGAGGTCTGACAGGTATTGGGCTGGATTATCCTCTGATCTTGTTATTGAACAGACCCTAATGCGCAGTGCGAAGACCACACACAGGTGGTCTTACGAGAACCCGATGTATCACAGAGGCTCAGCGAGCAAAATGGGTGCTGTCGCTGCCTGCATGTGCCGGTATTAACCATGCCATGCAGGAATTGACTGGTACTCGGCGAGCAACGAGTGATGAACATGCAGAACTTGGAGAAGCAAGAGTTCAGAAAGATATGGAAGATATGGTCAAGATAGGCGCCTATCTTCAAGAAAGGAGCCCAGTTTCGGAAGACCCTACGCTCAGAAACATTGCCACAGGAGTGACTGCTGACCTCACTGTTAACGCCCAAGAGGCAAAAAAAAAAGATTGGAGAACAGATAATCCGGTCATTAGAGGGACAGAATGCTGGTGAGCTTAAATTTACAAGGAAAGAACAAGTCAGGAACCTGGCCACCAGGCAGTCGAATAAAGGGGTCGGAGCACCCGTCAACATCAACGCACAGCTGCTATTTCAACGGTTTATTATTGCATCACAAGGTCAAATGAGCGGGGAAGAACAAGAAATATTCAAACACGAGCTATGCAGTTATCCATCATCTTTGTTTGAATCTCCAGAAATAATGAGACTACCAAACAAGGCATCACTGGCCGATGAGCTGTGGAAGATGGTGTCTGAACCTCCCATGTGTTCTCTACCCCGTGACCTCCAGTATGTTGTGGACGGAGGTTCCTTACTACAACGAGTACAAGCACCCTGGAAGCGGTGCTCCACATTCCAAAGCATTATTGACTTTTAAGTCAGTTATGTAAATAGCCAATATCCCCATGCCGTGGTAGTCTTTGATGGATATGGGTCTGGACCCTCAACCAAGCATATGACTTATATAAGACGCACAAAAGGAATGAAAGGAGTACCGGTTCATTTTACTCCTGACATGGCCCTGCTGTCTACTAAGGAAGTATTTCTTGCACACAAGGAGAACAAGCAGAGATTTATTTCTTTCCTTGGTTCATGCTTGGAGCGGACATGCACAGTCATATAAGCGAAGTCAGACGCTGACTTGCAGATTGTCCTGGCAGCTCAACAGGCAGCTAAACACAAGAGCGCGGCCGTGGTAGGTGAAGACACGGACCTGTTAGTGTTGTTGATATATTACCTGTGTGCCGAAGACCATGATGTCTACTTCTATTCAGACAAACAACAGCAAAAGAAGAAAGTGTGGGACATAAAACGACTTGTTGATGTCCTTTGGTTCCCGCTACGTCATCTCATGTTAGTTCTGCAGGCCATTACAGGTTGTGACATCACGTCCAGGTCCTTTGGCATTGGCAAGGCTGTAGATCTCACAAAATTGAGGTCCAGCACCTGCTTTTAAAAGGCTGCCAAAACTTTTCTGGAGTCATCTTCAGTGACAGAAGTAGAAGCAGCAGGAGAGACAGCCCTTGTACTCCTATATGGTGGCAAAGAACATGATAGAATAGACGAACTGAGGTATCGCACCTTCTGTAGGAAAGTGGCCCTTGGAACAACCTTTGTTCAGGTAAATACGCTGCACCCAACGTCTGCGGCTGCACGATTTCACAGTCATCGCGTCTACTGGCAAGTACAAGAGTGAATGCGCAAGCAGCAGGACGCATGCCCAACAACATGTGGATGGAAGCTGTAGGGCAGCATGCTACTGCCAGGTACAACCCTGCTTCCTGCTGCTCTACCAAAGCTGCTGAAGATAATCCGATGCTCATGCTCGGGAAATTGTGATGCCCAATCCCGCTGTTCATGCAGGAGATACAGGCTTCTTTGTTCTCCTGCCTGCAAGGAGTGCAGGGGTCTTAGCTGCTGCAACACTCCCCCACCCCATCCCGATGAAGTGTAGCAGGATTGGAGCACAAATGTTCAGTCATCCTTGTGTGGTTTTGCGTTATCATATTAAGTTAAAGAAACTGACTACATAGTACAATGGTTTGCAGTGTAATTAATATGTTCATATTGTTCACTGTTTATTATTTTATCTGTTGTCTCATAGAGCATATACATAACTTTCTACATCATTAACTTTAACCATTTAAAAGTATCGTTAATTATTATAACGTTTTCGACAATGCATTTTTATTACCTTTCAAACGAGGTGCTACTTGATAGGGTTCTAACGATTTTTGTGGACAGTGACCTTGACCGTGACCTTTAAATAGCCGCTAAAAAGTATGCCGCGCACCAACTGTGTCCGATTTTTTATGGGAAGTAGCGACTGATCGTGCCGTCATAATGCAGTGAAAATCTTTTCTATAACAATTTGTTTAGGGTCATAGCATATTTTTTTCTAGGTCCCCCAGGCTAGTAAGACCTACTTTCGGTTCACGGTCATTATAGGCGCTTAATGGAGCAATTATTTCCTTTGATAAGTGTCATCAATAAATAAATAAAACGTAGGAGGTAGCGGTGATTTCCTGGGTGCATGGTTTAAACCTTTTGCCTCCTTTGTGTAGTGGTTTACCCAAACATTGGCATTGCTATTACATTAAGCAATGATACAGCGGGCATTGTTATTACATTAAACAATGATACAGTGGACTTTGTTATTACATTAAACAATGATACAGTGGGCATGAATTGTTAATACATTAAGCAGTGATACCGTGGACTTTGTTATTACATTAAGCAATGATACATTGGGCATTGTTATTACATTAAGCAATGATAAAGTGGGCATTGTTATTACATTAAACAATGATACAGTGGACTTTGATATTACATTAAGCAATGATACAGTGGACTTTGTTATTCCATTAAACAATGATAAAGTGGGCATTGTTATTACATTAGGCAATGATACAGTGGACTTTGTTATTATATTAAACAATGATACAGTGGATTTTGTTATTACATTATACAATGATACAGTGGATTTTGTTATTACATTAAGCAATGATACAGTAGATATTGTTATTACATTAAACAATGAAACAGTAGGCATTGTTATTATTACATTAAACAATGATACAGTGGATTTTGTTATTACATTAAGCAATGATACAGTAGACATTGTTATTACATTAAACAATGAAACAGTGGGCATTGTTATGACATTACACAATGATACAGTGGACTTTGTTATTATTACATTAAACAATGATACAGTAGGCATTGTTATTACATTAAACAATGATACAGTAGGCATTGTTATTACATTAAACAATGATACAGTGGATTTTGTTATTACATTAAGCAATGATACAGTGGGCTTTGTTATTACATTAAGCAATGATACAGTGGACTTTGTTATTACATTAAACAATGATACAGTGGACTTTGTTATTACATTAAACAATGATACAGTAAGCATTGTTATTACATTAAACAATGATACAGTGGACTTTGTTATTACATTAAGCAATGATACAGTGGGCATTGTTATTACATTAAACAATGATACAGTGGACTTTGTTATTACATTAAACAATGATACAGTGGACTTTGTTATTACATTAAACAATGATACAGTAGGCATTGTTATTACATTAAACAATGATACAGTGGACTTTGTTATTACATTAAGCAATGATACAGTGGGCATTGTTATTACATTAAACAATGATACAGTGGACTTTGTTAGTACATTAAACAATGATACAGTAGGCATTGTTATTACATTAAACAATGATACAGTGGACTTTGTTATTACATGAAACAATGATACATTGGACGTTGTTATTACGTTAAGCGATAATAAAGTGGGCATTGTTATTACATTAAACAATTAAACAGTAGGCATTGTTATTACATTAAACAATGAAACAGTAGGCATTGTTATTACATTAAACAATGATACAGTGGGCATTAATTGTTATTACATTAAACAATGATACAGTGGGCATTAATTGTTATTACATTAAGCAATTATACAGTGGGCATTGTTCTTACATTAAACAATGATACAGTGGGCATTGTTATTACATTAAACAATGATACTGTGGGCATTGTTATTACATTAAACAATGATAGGGCCTACAGTGAGCATTGTTATTACATTAAACAATGATACAGTGGGCATTGTTATTACATTAAACAATGATACAGTGGGCATTGTTATTACATTAAACAATGATACAGTAAAGGTAAGGTAAGGTAAAGGTAGTCCCATAGCCTTGTGGCCGTAGGGGAGCGTGTTGTTGGAGATCACACTTATCTTGAGCCAGCGTAATGAGGGTGATGCCATCTCTCTCCCTCGCTGCTTTACCTTCCCCACCCTTAAGAGAGTAGGTACTCAGTCACAGTTGAGTCAACTGGGGGCGTTGTTATTTGTCGCTTCACGTTTTGCGGTCACCCATCCAAGTGCTAACCGCACTGGATGGTGCTTAACTTGCGACACAGTAGCGAGTGCTCCAACCACTGCGCTATCCGACACCCCAATTGTACAGTGGGCATTGTTATTACATTAAACAATGATACAATGGACTTGGGTTGCTCAAACCACCCCGTAAAGTTTCATTCTTTCCATTTCTGTTTAAAAGGGAGAGATTTGATGATCATGATGATCATGATCATGATGATGCATGGTGATGATGTCCATCCATTGCTCACTGCAGGGGCCGATACAGGATCTAGCTCAAGATCACGCAGTGATGGTATTGGTGTACCGTTAAATAGGGGAAATCAATTCCTGTCGGAACAAAATTTGAAAATTCGAACGTCAGCAGTTGGTCTGGGCTACGAATTAAAGTCCACTTGATCATTGTTTAATATAATAACAATGCGAATCTTAGGGTTAACCCGTTTCTACAAAAGTGAACAAAGACTTCGATTTGGGGCCCTTTAGCTTAAAACGTAATATTGTTGTAATATAGCGCCCTTACTACATCTAAGACCTGCTCAGTGCACTGGCACAGTAAGGTAAATGGCTTATCTCGTAGCAGCATGATTTAGACCTTTGACCTATTACAAACTAACCCTAACTTGGGTCTTGAGATTTACTTCCTACAAGACGTGCGCAATGGGAGGTAGGCTTAATAGGTTTGAAACCATGCTCCTAGGAAATCACCACCACTACCTCTAAAGTTTTATTTATTTTTTTATTTATCTATGACTCTTTTCAAAGTTATATTTGTAATTCTTATCTCAAACACCCAATACGAAAGTGAACTGAAAGTAGGCCTTAACTTCGACACCGCCCACTACATCCATCAGCCTATCGTCAGCGCGTGGCAGAGAAAAAACAAGATGGCGACGGGTGGGTATGACAGAGATCTGGATAATCGTGTTACGTGCAGTATCTGCCTAGAACCGTACAGAGGACGGCATCCTAAGATTTTACCCTGTTTCCATTCCTTCTGTCTCCCGTGTTTGACGCAGCTTGCGGACAAGGAGGCCTCTCAGGTAAGTGAACAACAGGATTCGGGGTTGAAACGTACTTAGTAGCGGTAGGCCCAGCCCTAGCCGCTCTAAGACTGACGTGACCCGTCCCTTGGCTTGTGTATGGGACGAATCATTTTGTTTCCTTGATTTTTTTTTACTATATAGGCTTCTTTTCATATTAGTTACAGAGTTGGCCTATATTTCTCTAATAAATTTCATCATTTAAATCAATCTGTCTCTATCAACGGTTTGTTTACATTTTTTGACCTTCCCCCGTAAATTAGGTCAGTGTGACAGTGCAGTCACCTGTTTACCCAATGGCCTTGAAGCCATTCTGTTTCATAGGCCTAATGGAGTACTTTAACTTGTGGAATGCCTCAGTGTGTGTAACCAGTAAAGATGTACTTCTTTCATAGTTGTGTCACTGTATATAAAAGCACACATACAAATTTCAAACTATTATTTATTTATTAAATAATTTATTACAGGCCAATTTAATATAGCGCATATTTCTAACACAGCACCTTTATGCACGATTAAGGCTATGGGAATGCAGACCCATTTCTATTTAATATGATATAGACCAGCTACTGCATACAGAAATGAATTTCGCTTTCTTATATTTCTAGATAATACTTTAAAATAGGCGAGAATCAGAATAGTCCAAACGTCGGTCGGTTTGATTGTTAATCGGTCCGTTGCTCGCCATAATACAAGAACAATTGAACACATTTTGAACATATTAATTACCCAGGTTAGTGGCCTGGCTGTGGTGCTATACTATTTCCTCTACCTCAGAGGTCAAGGGTGCTCATCTTTTTCACTGAGGGTATTGGAAACCTCTACAGTTGAATTATTTGTGTGCAGTCTGTATCCAGTGCAGGAGTCTCCGATGTCACAAGTGCAGGAGATGGTGATTCACCAGTCACCATCACCTGTCCCACCTGTAGAACCCTCATCCCTCTTCCTCCTGCAGGTGTCGGCGCTCTACATGTATGTGTGTGTGTGTGTGCGCGTGTGTGTGTGTGTATGTGTGTGTGTGAGAGAGAGTTCCAGCAGAATGCCTTGATTCTGGTTGTTTTCATTATTTTCTCTAAATCGGCGATGTCTCATTGTATTTATAATATGCATCAGAGGACCTGAATACATTTGCAAATTGTGTGTGTGTACATGTAAGTGTGTGTATGTGTAGGTGTGTGTGTGTGTGGATGGGTGGTTGTGAGTGTAATCAATGAGTGTTGTGAAGTGGTATATATGATGTCGTCTATGTATGTCTGTGTACGATGAAGGATGTCGAAGTCCAAACCTTTAATTGGATAATAGCATTAAGTCCTATGGATTGTCTTACAGCTAGTCCTTAATGAAGAACTCAGAACAAACAAAATAATGAACATAAATGAACATAACATAAATGGGAAACTAACACATACCTTAACTATGGTAAGAAATGACAAAGAATATGAAAGCACCTCAACACACATACTCCCACAATTCTCCTCCCCCACATCTCCTACCCTTCTCCCCGCACGCACACACACCTTGCAATTTCACGCAATTTCTCAAAACGTTAACATTGTCGCAAGGTAGGTAAGAATAAAAAGATATACAATCATCTTACATACCAGGAGCAAAGGAAAAATAGAAATTTGTGGAGTCTTAGTTTTAAATGAAGTTAATGATTTCACCTCTTTCGGTGGGGTTGGGGCATAAAAAATTCCTTCCTTCCATTAAATTACTGGAGTTCACGTTTTTAAGAGAAGTTTGTCTTGTGTCCAAGATTCTCTTGAGCTCTCTTGAATCTGACAGTCATTGTCCTAGATTATGAATGAACATTAAGGCAGTGTTTGTGTGGTCCTGATTTGGCTCGGAAGAGTCCGCTGGACCTAAAACAATAACTACGTAAGGCAGTGTTTTCAAATTAAATCGAGCAATATGATTTGGCACATTTATTTTCTTTAGTAGGTTTATTTTGCTGAATGTGATGTTTGGTTAAAAAATAGGAATTGAACATTGTAGATTTGTTTTTCCTAATCAGAATGTTTAAGCGTGTACATTGGAAATAATTGTTCACACAAATACTATTTAGATTATCTGTTTTTAATATTTCTTTGTTTCAGAACAACCCCTACGTTGATGATGGAGGTGACCAAGGGTGTGACCGAAGACCTTTCGCCTGCGACCTTTGTGAGGAAGGACAAGAAGCCAAGCTGACGTGCCCCGCGTGCAAGACCTATTTTTGCACACGCTGCCGACGAGCGCACGACAAGCTATGCAAATCCATGCAGGTGACAGAGGTCAAAGTTAAACGTGAGGAGGAGAAAGATAGTGGACAATATCCAGAAGTGGAGTCCCTGGAAGTTAAACAGATGTTGGAAGCAGTTATGAAGAAACTGTCGGGGGAAGTACAACAGCAGCAGCGCAAAGCAGGAGGTGTTAGCATGAGGAAAGGCGGCCAGGGGCAGAAGTTAGGGCCAAGTGTGGGGCAAGAAGGCGATGAGATGGATGCTGAGAGTTTGACTTCAGCCGTCAAGATGCTAATGCAGAAACAGTCGGACACTGATAAACTGGTGTCCTCGATGCAAGGCTCACTGATCACTCTACAAAACCAAACCTCGCTTTTGTTCCGAGGTCTGTCAACCGTTCAAGACCAGAACGCCAATCTGAAGAAAGAGCATGAGGCTCTGCAGCATGAGGTGGTCAGCCTAAAAGACAAAAACGCCATCCTGTGCCAAGACAACCAGCAGCTGCGTCACGAGGTCACCAAGCTGCAAGATGACGTCACTAAGGCCCAGAATGACGTCAGCACTCTCCAGGAATGCAGCACCATTGTACAGCAACAGCAGGCCACTATGCTAGATCGAGAAGCAAAGTTGGATTCTAACACATCCCAACTTCAAACTGAATTTGCAATCCTGAAAGCTGATCAAGCCAAAATGCAAGGGGAAATAACCAGCCTGAAAACTGTGCAAGCCAAACTGCAAGGGGAAAGAACCAGTCTGAAAACTGACCAAGGCAAACTGCAAGGGGAAATAACCATTCTGAAATCTGACTCAGCTAAAATGCAAGGGGAAGTACTCAGTCTGAAAAGTGACCAGGGCAAACTACAACTAGAAGTCGCAAGTCTGAAAACTGACCAAGGCAGTCTGCAAGCAGAGATGACCAAGCTCAGAACAGACAATGGCAGATTGAAGGGTGATGTCGGGAATCTGACATCTTTCCAGGGCCAAGTGAAGCGGGATTTGAAGACACTGAGCACACAAGTGTTTTTCCATGCAGTGTTGGTTGAGGCTGTAACACTACAGAAAAATGACATTCTGATTTGTAAGGACGTTGTAACAAGTGTTGGAGGGGGGTATGACAATAAGACTGGTATGTTTACAGCTCCAGTTTCAGGTGTCTATTGTTTTATGGCTTCATCAAGTCCGTACTCGAATGACGTACGTGTCTTTTATGGTGCAGAAATTGTACTTGACAATGAAGACAAAGCTTACTTTCTTGCCCACGGCAAAGGAAGCAGCACTGCCCATGTTATATTGCTAGTCAAAGCTGGTCAGAAGGTGTGGCTGCGATGTTTTGAAACTGGAAGTAGGTTTCAGAATGGGTGGTTGACATCCTTTACTGGTTTTCTTGTTCAGCCACAACTGTAAGACAGCTATATCACTGAGGTCAAGTAGCAGATTCTGTTTGACTGGTGACTGACCAATGACCAAGGCAGCTTTTTTGTTATCATCTTATTACACACATCTGGTTCTTGAGGCTGATCTTGCGAAATCTTTTGAATTCTTGTGACTTTTTTGTGTGAAAGTCTAGCGAATTTTGGCGAAAACCAAATATATTCACGATACAAAATGTGTAACCAAATATAGAGACACATTTACTATTTGGATGCTTTATGCTAGACAAAAATGTATCAAGAAAAATGGTATAAAATTATAGTATTCACAATTTTCAGGTCACATAAAAATGTTACTGTTTGTTACATCTATGTATGAAATTGCAAGTGTTATTAATGGATCAAATGTAAATAAATAATAACTTTTAAATGTGTATGTGTGTGTGCGTGCGTGTGTTTATGATATCACATTAGTGAAAAGACCTTTTGTATACTGTTGAATGGAATTGAATTGATCCTCTCATAGTCATATCATTACCATCAAACATTTCTGTTTCTCTCTAACAATACTGTCGTTTGTGTGCTTATATGCACCACTGATATGAACTTTCATATATGAGCAGTGATAAGTATAACTCACTTAAGATTATTTTTTACATTGTAATTGTTGTGTGAGTGTGTATGACCAAAAAAGAAAGTTGTACCTGTCAATGGCCTGTATGAAATTGGGTTACGATAAAATAAAAATTATTCTTGTTTGTTTGAGATTTATGCCTAGAGTTACATGCTATCTCTCTCTCTCTCTTTCTCTCTCTCTCTCTCTCTCTCTCTCTCTCTCACTCTCTCTCTCTTCTCCCTCTCCCTTCCACCCTGTCCTCTGTCTTGTTTTTGTTTTGGCAGTAAAACGTTATCTCCAGTAGGGAGACTTCGAAGGCCTATCACATTCCCACACACAGTAAAATCAATGTGTGCGCACGCAAACGCCTATGAATAAACATTATACCTTGTTGCTATAAACTGTATGAAATAGGCTTACAAACATTGATTGTCCTTGAAAGGTCGCGTGCTGATCAAGCACAAATCAATTGTCGTCCGCTACACCTTAATGTTTTTTACCTGCCTGTGATTGTGCAACGCTTTCGCCTTAGTTTACTTTATTTTAGTAGTAAGAGGCACCAACAACATCTACATCATGTGTTTGAAGACTTCAAGAAAACGTTTGACCGAGTCTGGCATGTAGCTATGTGAGCAATCATGAGAACTACAACATCAGCCCTAAAATTATTGAAGTCATCAAAAGCCTGTATGACAAGGCTATCAGTGCAGTCCTTCACAACAGCGCCATCGGGAACTGGTTCAGAACAACAATCGGTATGCGTCAAAGATGCCTACTTTCTCCAACACTCTTCAACATCTGGGGGCGGCCACTTCCGGTCCCAAATCATAAGCTGGGCTAGGAAAACACATCCATTGTTTTTCGACATTTCTTGGAAATATAAATGAATAATCTGAGGAATATTGATAAGCATTTGTGTGTAAAAATGCAGTGCATTATTTGGATGTGCCATCTCATGGCGAAGTGGGCCTTTTTCTGCAAAAATATGATTCGATGTGTCAAGCTTGGCTTTGGGGTAGAAAAAGATACCAGAGATGTGATTGTCCAAACCGAAGAACACTATTTTTTCAGTAACTCCAAAGATGATCAGGTCAGTTGCGATGCACTTTTTTCAATGATGGCCGATTTAAAAGAGCGAATGATGGCGATAGAGGGTTTGGTGAGGGAGCAGGGAAAGGATAAACAATCTAAACCTACGGTAGCCAATGGCAACATGTCACAGGGCAGCCTGTGAAGAAAGCCATGTAGTCTGTGTGTGAAGAGTATAGGGGCGGGGGTGGTACTGCGTGTTGCCGTATTCGTGATTATTGTTGTCTCGGGAGCGTGCAAAGCGTGGTAAACAGCATACGCCGGTTAGGCCAGGTTAGGAATTTGCTCACTATGGTCAGAACGTGTTTGTCAGCAGTACAGTGTAGACGGTGTTTGTCTAGTGCTCTGTGGTTTTTGCTGTGTTCTGGAATTAGGGTGGGACGGGTATTAACGAATAATAATATCTGGTCCAGAGAAGAATACTAGTTTAAGGATTGCCAATTTCTGAAGTGTTACGCTCAGGTGGAGTGCAGCTGTAGAAAAGCAAGTCTGTTGGTAGTGTGGTAGGTAGTATCGAGGTATTGTCTACTACGGGAACTACACACTACTGGATTACCCTAATTGGATGTACTTTCGTAGGAGGGCAGTGGAGAAGGGCTACGGGGTGCAATTTCATGCGAACCGTTGGGTGAGTGGATGGTGGTTTTTCCTTACTGTGCTAATAACCAAGGGCCGGCTGTTGGGGTGTTGAATGATAGCTGTGTGTGAGACAGGAGGAGGATGAGAAAGGTTGCACTGAGGAGAGGCAGAAGGAGGGAGAATGAGGGAGAAGAAAGGGGGTGGAGTGTGATGAAGGTAGGATGGAAGTGGTTGCTGTTGTTGTCGTTGGGGATGCTTGATATGAATAATGTGTTGATGGTTATCTGTATTCATTTGCAGCATCGTTCATTCCAGGCATCCATGATTTCATTGAATTGTATAATATGTAATTGTTTCAAGTGACGATAACAATAGAAGGCAAGAGAGAGTCAAGGACAGGGGGAAATAGACTGCAGTTGGACCCCTCAAGTGGCAGAAGTTTAGTGGAGTAGCTAGTGAGAGTGGGGGGGGGGGTAAGTGTGATGGAGGGAGGGGGACGGAATCAGGTGAACATGACATTTACGATGCGACAAGCATGTTACAGGTTCGTCAAGGATTGACGTTGAGGATTGAATTCGAGTTCGAAGTTCGCAGCTCAACGTTCGTCAATCCGCCAGTTCGTCGCTGGAAAACGTAAGGCAGCAACGACGACGACACTTGGTCAAGTGGACCAAACATCATCAGCATCGCCATCTGTTATTGTCCACGCGTCCCCCGTTATCAGCGCCATCATCATCACTTCAACATCATCGTCAGTGGCGACCACGGGTGGCAACGCTCCTTCGTTTGGACGTCAACGGAAGGGGGCGAGAACGTTGGAGGAGACTTTACCAGGGACTGCATTTCGCCAGGTGGGCCCGTTTTGTGTTGTCCCTCTCCTACGCTTAACCCCCCTGTCTGTTTGTGAACACGTGCCTCGGACTTTGGCTGTGCACGTTCGATTTGAGGACGTTGGTCGATTAGCGACCCCCGATCACCCACGAACCATTGCATCGTTCCATTGACCCATTGATTGTTTCATTACCATTTCTTCGGTTCATGTGTAAATGTTGTATGTGTATGAGTGTGTGGTATGAATGAATAAATAGCTTGAAAGTTGTATATATAATCGTTGTGTTTTCATCCCTTCACGTCTGCGGGAAATCGTCATTCTTTCTGGGTTGTCTGCGTGTGGAAGTTGTTTGTTTGTGGCGTCTGCCCAGGGAGAGTCATGGCGGTGACATATGGTGGAGATGCAGGGTATGTGTGAGTGTGCCCAGACGTGAAGTTGTCTTGTGATTGTCTTGTGGTGTCCGAGTGTGTGAGGCGTGAGTCGGTGAGAGTGTGCACCCCAGCGGGTGGTTGGAGGGAGTCAGGTCGCTGTTCAGCGGAGGCTCACAGCCGGCCTGGGTTCGACCACACGTGAGGGGAGGCTGCCGTTGCACTCTCCATCCGGTTCGCTACCTCGCGGGCCAGTTTCCACTGTTTGAGTGGGAGGAGGTGGGTGATAGGTAAGGAAGATAGCTTAGATAGGTAAGGGTTATTAGTATCTAAGGCTAGGCTAGGTTAGGTAGGGTTGTAGGACTTTGGCTTGTTGTTGTTGGTTGTTGTTGCTTTCCTTATGCAGGATGGCATCGATCGAGGAGACTGAAGGAGTGTCACGGATCGCGGCTCGTACGCGTTCTCGCGTGGGTGTCACGATGGACGAGCGCACGGCGGCAGCAGCTGATACGGGAGTCACCGATCTACCTTCTACGATCGAGCAACGGAGATCGCCGGTTAGGACATCGCGTCGAGGGTCAGCAGACGAGGAGTCGACAACGTTGGAAGCCAGAGACACAGTGAGTGACCCTTTTGTGACGGGATTTGGTGTGACAGGCGCCGACTTCTACGGAGACCAAGATCGCCTGAGCGACGCAACGAGGCCGAAGAGGTTCGAGACCAACCCCTACCGTTCAGTCTACAAGGTCGAGGCGGCACCGACGCCGAGGACAGGATTGTTTCCGGGCGAGACGCCGGTGGAGAGGATCTTGAGGCTCGCCAAGCGCGAAGGACTGAAGGGTCAGGCAGCGTTAGACTACGCGATAGACCAAGCGGCTAGGGAGGAAGACGCAGACCGGAGAGTGAGGGAAAGGGAGATAGAGCTGCAGGCGAGCCGGCAAGATGCAGACCGGAGAGAGAGAGAGATAGCGTTGAGAGACAGAGAGATGGCACACGAACTAGCGATGGCGCAGCTGACGTTGCAAGGCGCCGGGAACCGCAGGAATCGTCAACCCGAGTTCGAGACGGTCAAGCTTAGGTTGCCATTCTTCGAGGATAAGGACGACCTAGAAACCTACTTGTGCCAGTTCGAGCGGTTCGCCAAGGCTCAAGACTGGAAGAAGGACACGTGGGCTATTCGCTTAGGGACCTTGCTGAAGGGGAAGGCGAGGGAAGTTTACGTTGGCTTGAATGAGGACGACTCTGCCGACTACGAGATCCTGAAGGCAGCGTTGTTGGTACGTTTCAACCTGACGGCCGAGACGTATCGGAAGAAGTTTCGCCAGCTACGAAGGGAGCCACCGGAGACTTTCAAACAGTATCTGCGGAAGTCAGAGTTGTTCCTGGAACGCTGGATGGGACTAGCGAACAAGAAGGCCACGTATGCGGACTTACTGGACTTAGTGCTGATGGAGCAGATGGTCAACGGTTTGACGCCAGAGCTGGTCACGTTCGTGCGCGAGCGCAACCCAGCAACGGTGGAGGAGGCCGCGACGTTAGCGCAGCAGTACGTCGACGCCAGGGCGGGAACCAACCTACGTTTTCCACCACGTCAACCCTTTACACCCAGGGATAAGAGCGAGGGTCGCAGGCCAGCGGGACCACGACCCAACTCGCCTGACAAGCGGGAATGTTACAGCTGCGGGCAGAAGGGGCATTTGAAGCGGGATTGTCCGAAACGCGGCGAGCGAAGTGGGGGAGCGTTGCGCATCTTGAAGGAGGCAGGCAAGAGGGGAGATCCTCGGTTCCAGAGCCAAGTGGTAGTGGAAGGTGTTCCGCTGGCGGCTGTGAGGGACACGGGGGCCGACTTGATTTGCCTGCGGGAAGGTGAGGTTGCCAACCTTGTCTACACAGGACGCACGCGGCGTGTCGGATTCGCCATTCGCCAGCTATCCAAGTCTCTGCCGACAGCGTGGGTACAGTTGGAGTCACCGTTCTACACCGGGAGAGTGGAGGTAGTGGTGGTGCCCGACCTGATCTACCCAGTGGTGATCGGCAACTGGGCGAGGACGGAACGGCAACCAGACACAGCACTGCCAGTGTTCGTCGAGGGAACCGCAGAGTGTTGCGCCGTGCAGACGCGAGCGCAAGCAGCCAGAGAGACAGACGCTGCGGAACCAGTGGTAGTCGGACCGAGCAAGAGCGTCGTCGCGACGCCGAAGGAGATGCGCCAACTGCAGTTGGAAGACGGCGAGCTTGCGAAAGTACGACAGGTAGCAGACCGGAAGGCGGGAAAGGAGAAACGAGGAAAGGGGCAAGTGGCATTTGTCTGGAAGAGGGGCCTGTTGTACCGCGAGTATACAGGACAAGACAAAGTGGATCACAGCCAGTTGATGGTACCAGCCAAGCTTCGATCGGAGGTACTGCGCATGGGACACGACACACCCATGGCTGGACATCTAGGAGCCAAGCGGACTCAAGATCGAGTGTGGGCCGAGTTCTACTGACCTGGGATGTGCCGTGACGTCAGGAAGTACTGTGCTTCATGCGACGTGTGCCAGCGAACGACGCCAAAGGGGAGAGCCAGGAAGGTACCAGTGCAGAGAGTCGGCAGAAACAGGAAACCGTACCACACGATCGTGCTGAAACGCTACGTAGAACGTAGAGCGGAACCAGAGGCGACGGTGGCAGTGGTGTTGGACCAGGCAGAAACGGAGGGGGCATCAGGCATCAGCTACCAGGGCACCGTACCACTGACACCGCTACAAGCGAGCGAAGGGCGTGTGGACGTACAGATAGACACGGAGCTGTCTGCACTATACGAGAGAGCGTTGCCGCTAACCAACCTGGACGAGTGCGAGGTGGTGTCAACCGACGACGACCCCGTTCGTGTACATCAGCGTCCGCTACCATTTTCACAGATGGAAGTCGCCAAGAGTGAAGTGGAACCGATGCTGGAGTTGGGGGTTATCGAGTCGTGCACATCGCCGTACAGAGCACCGATCGTGCGGGTAAGGAAGAAGGGAGAGGTCAACAGGACGGATGACTGCCAGAAAGCCTTGGATGACGTGAAGAGAGCGCTGACAAGTGAGCCAGTGGTAAAGCTACCAGTATTGGATGAGGAGTTCATCCTGAGAACGAACGCACCTCAACAGTGCCAGACTCACCCGATGGGCTATGCATCTGCAGGCGTACGTCTTCACCGTTCGACCAATTCCAGGGATAGACAACATAGAAGCGGATTTCCTCAGCAGATCTGACCCTGTGGAAGTTTAGGTTTTGAACTCTCCGTAGGTTCGTCTTGGGAGGGGGGTGTGTCACAGGGCAGCCTGTGAAGAAAGCCATGTAGTCTGTGTGTGAAGAGTATAGGGGCGGGGGTGGTACTGCGTGTTGCCGTATTCGTGATTATTGTTGTCTCGGGAGCGTGCAAAGCGTGGTAAACAGCATACGCCGGTTAGGCCAGGTTAGGAATTTGCTCACTATGGTCAGAACGTGTTTGTCAGCAGTACAGTGTAGACGGTGTTTGTCTAGTGCTCTGTGGTTTTTGCTGTGTTCTGGAATTAGGGTGGGACGGGTATTAACGAATAATAATATCTGGTCCAGAGAAGAATACTAGTTTAAGGATTGCCAATTTCTGAAGTGTTACGCTCAGGTGGAGTGCAGCTGTAGAAAAGCAAGTCTGTTGGTAGTGTGGTAGGTAGTATCGAGGTATTGTCTACTACGGGAACTACACACTACTGGATTACCCTAATTGGATGTACTTTCGTAGGAGGGCAGTGGAGAAGGGCTACGGGGTGCAATTTCATGCGAACCGTTGGGTGAGTGGATGGTGGTTTTTCCTTACTGTGCTAATAACCAAGGGCCGGCTGTTGGGGTGTTGAATGATAGCTGTGTGTGAGACAGGAGGAGGATGAGAAAGGTTGCACTGAGGAGAGGCAGAAGGAGGGAGAATGAGGGAGAAGAAAGGGGGTGGAGTGTGATGAAGGTAGGATGGAAGTGGTTGCTGTTGTTGTCGTTGGGGATGCTTGATATGAATAATGTGTTGATGGTTATCTGTATTCATTTGCAGCATCGTTCATTCCAGGCATCCATGATTTCATTGAATTGTATAATATGTAATTGTTTCAAGTGACGATAACAATAGAAGGCAAGAGAGAGTCAAGGACAGGGGGAAATAGACTGCAGTTGGACCCCTCAAGTGGCAGAAGTTTAGTGGAGTAGCTAGTGAGAGTGGGGGGGGGGGGGGGGGGGTAAGTGTGATGGAGGGAGGGGGACGGAATCAGGTGAACATGACATTTACGATGCGACAAGCATGTTACAGGTTCGTCAAGGATTGACGTTGAGGATTGAATTCGAGTTCGAAGTTCGCAGCTCAACGTTCGTCAATCCGCCAGTTCGTCGCTGGAAAACGTAAGGCAGCAACGACGACGACACTTGGTCAAGTGGACCAAACATCATCAGCATCGCCATCTGTTATTGTCCACGCGTCCCCCGTTATCAGCGCCATCATCATCACTTCAACATCATCGTCAGTGGCGACCACGGGTGGCAACGCTCCTTCGTTTGGACGTCAACGGAAGGGGGCGAGAACGTTGGAGGAGACTTTACCAGGGACTGCATTTCGCCAGGTGGGCCCGTTTTGTGTTGTCCCTCTCCTACGCTTAACCCCCCTGTCTGTTTGTGAACACGTGCCTCGGACTTTGGCTGTGCACGTTCGATTTGAGGACGTTGGTCGATTAGCGACCCCCGATCACCCACGAACCATTGCATCGTTCCATTGACCCATTGATTGTTTCATTACCATTTCTTCGGTTCATGTGTAAATGTTGTATGTGTATGAGTGTGTGGTATGAATGAATAAATAGCTTGAAAGTTGTATATATAATCGTTGTGTTTTCATCCCTTCACGTCTGCGGGAAATCGTCATTCTTTCTGGGTTGTCTGCGTGTGGAAGTTGTTTGTTTGTGGCGTCTGCCCAGGGAGAGTCGTGGCGGTGACACAACAACGTTCCGACCATGGAAAAACCGCTACTAACCCCCATCTTCGCCCGATCTTATGCTGAGGTCGCGTCTTCCACAAGTTCCAGGTCTGCTTCTCAGTCTGAATCGATGTCAACCCCAGGTCTGTCATCAGGGGTAACAAGAAGAAAGAAATCGGAAAAAATTAAAAGTTACGTCATGGATGCCAGAAAGAATGACGTCATGAAAGATATGACGACTAAAGAAAAAAAAGACCATGTGCACTTGAATAAAAGCGCGGAGCTTCCGAAAGTAGCCGTAATAGGAGATTCTGTGATCAGAAATGTTGATGGGAAAAGGCTTGGAAGATCGTACGGGTTCCATGCGTTTCACAAGAAGGCATCTACAACAGACGATCTATCGAAAATCCTTGAAGAGATATCGGCTGACAAAATCCCTGTACACAAGAAGATGCTCACTGCAGAATACGTTCCAACTACGATTGAGGATCATATTGATGCTGCCGTTATTCACGTGGGGCTCAACGATTTGAAAAAGAAAGAGCCGAGAGCAGCTGCATTGAACTTGGCTACCAAGATCAAAAAGGTTGTCACAGAGAAGCCTTTGACCAAGTTCGTAGTAAGCAAAATTGCGCCAACTGGTCATCAGGATTTGGAGAGAAAAAGATGTCTATTTAATGCTGTATTGGTGTCGGAATTGTTTGAAATCAAGAACATTTCATTCCTTCAACATGAGAATATCTCAAAGTATGATTGTCCTGATGGAGTACACCCCAACCGAAGAGCTACAGCAACCCTGGCGAAGAACATTGGGCGTCACCTGAATTGGCTCCTATGGGAAAAAGTAAGATCAAAAAATGATCGTCGAAGGGAAAATTGGTGGAACAAAAACTGGCAGTTCTACTAAATATCATGCAAAATACAAAGACTGGATTTCACATTTACCAAAAAGTGAAGAAGACAAACCAACATATAATTACATGAAAATAATAACATGTAAATTATTCATGAAGAATTATAATACAAACGCATTTTTTGTTAAAATAAATAAATACAGACTATATATCTATTCCTCATTAAAAGTAAGTGTAAGTTCAATAAGTTAGAATAATTATGAAGCAAAATGAAATAACATTTTTCCAGTGGAACTGCAGGTCACTGGGTACAAATTTATTATATTTTGAAAAATATATAGCGGATGAGAATTTTCACGTTCTAGCATTACACAGTCATTGAATATTGACCCGAAGAGGCTCCCTAAGTTAAAGAATTATTATTATCCTCCTTTGTTTCATGCTCTTGAATTCGATGACAAAAGAAAAGTACAGACAGCTTTATATATTAGGTGTGATTTAGATTATTGCTTCTTTCCATCGCCTGTACCTACGTCACTAAAGAATATTTATAGTACTGCTGCAGTGTTGAAAATTAACAAGCATATTGTTTTAAATGTTTTGTCTGTATATTTACCAGAAGGTCCGAAAGAAGAAAATACAGATTGGTTAAAAACATTAGTAAATTCAAATTCTAAGTGGTTAATAATGGGGGACTTTAATGCGCATTCGCCGTGGTGGGAGCCAGGTTGTACTATAGTAACAAGTAGCCGTTTAGTTGAAAATATTTTGGACTCTAAATTATGCCTCTTAAATGACGGTCAGTATACAAGAATCCCTGATGTTTCATATCACAGGCCCACGGCAATTGATCTGTCATTTACAACACCTGACTTAGCAATAACTTGCACTTGGTCTCCGATAGACGATTGTCTAGGAAGTGATCATATACCAATTATTATTAAGCTCAAGGATGTTGATTATGATAAAGATGATAAAACAGAAGACATCATTCCTAAATTTAAATATAAATTTGCAATATGGGAAGATTTTCAAGCACATCTCAATGCCATCGATACTGACAGTATTATTCATGATGATGTAGATGTTTTTTATTCAAATTTTAGAAATAATATATTAACAGCAGCAGAAAAATATATACCAAAGTGTAAATCTAAGAAACTAAATAACCATTCTGGAAATTCTTGGTGGAACAGTGAATGTGAAACAGCTGTAAATTTTAAAAAAGACTTATATAAACATTGGATTAAAAATAAAACGGAAGAAAATTTCACAAAGATGAAATATGCTAAGATACAATGTAATAGGGTTATAGCTCAGGCAAAAAAACAGTATTGGTCTGAATTTTGTGTTAAAGAGGTTTCAGAGTCAAAGGATATGCAAAAGGTATGGAAAAAAGTAAAAGAAATGAAAAATGGATTTAAACTTCAGTCGTATCCAATTAAATTAAGCAATAATAATTTTCCAAGTGCTAAAGAGAAGGCTGATGCTTTTGTAAAGATTTTTGCAGAATATTCTTTATCATCAAGTCTTGATCCATCAGTAAAACAATTAAGAAAAGAAAAAGAAAATGAGAAAGAATATGAAGACCCTTTGCCAAATAATTCTCATTTTATAAATGCCCCTATTGAATTTGAAGAGTTCTTAGACTGTTTACAATCATTTTCATCAAACAAGACTGCAGTTGGGATTGATGGAATGTCATATCAATTATTAACGCATTTGCCTTTGAAATGGAAAAAATTACTACATTCATTATGCCAACAGTGTTGGCAGAGTGGAACTCTCCCTATTATCTGGAAGAAGTCAGTAGTTATTCCAGTACATAAGCAAGGTAAATCTCGTTCCTCAATTCTTAATTATAGACCAATTGCATTGAACTCACATGTAGGGAAAGTATTTGAAAAAATAATTCAGAAAAGAATAACATATTTTTGTGAAAAGAACAACGTAATTCCTAAAAATCAGGCAGGATTTAGAAAAGGTCGATGCACAACTGACCATTTGGTGAAATTAACTAGTCATATTAAAAAACAGTTTGCTCATAGAAAAAGTACTCTTGCTGCATTTTTCGATGTCAAAAAAGCATATGACAGTGTGTGGCATGCAAGATTGTTATATAAGTTAAAAAATATTGGAATAAGTGGTCATATGTATAATTATATAAAAAATTATTTAAATGGCAGATCTATATGTACACGAGTAGGAAACACTTATTCATCTTATCATAACATTGACATGGGAATTCCTCAGGGCTCTATCATTGCACCACTATTGTTTTCAATACTTATTCACGATCTTCCCACTGTTATTTCTAATCCATTTAATGTTGTTCAGTACGCTGATGATATTGCCATGTGGATTAATACATCTATTCGAAAACATACTAAGCAGAGAGTAATAACACATGTACAAAAACTGTTTCAAGAAGAACTGAAAAACCTTAATCTCTTTATGAAAAATAATGGTCTGGAATTGTCATCTGAAAAAACGTTTTTAATGCTTTTTAATAATGGTATTAATCCTAAATGTTTACCTGTTTTAAAATTAAATGATGAGATTCTTATATACAAGAACCAGGTTAAATTTCTTGGTGTTCAGCTAACTTCTAAATTAAACTGGAAATTACATATTGAACATTTAATAACAAAGGCAAGAAAATCCCTAAATTTATTAAAAATTATTAGTGTACAAAATTGGGGTCAGGATACCAAATCCCTCTTACATTTAGCAATATCACTAGTCATTTCAAAGATTGTTTATGGTCAGGAGGTGTACTTTTCATCAAACAATACATTATTAAATAAATTACAAAGCATCGACAGTAGAGCTATTAAAGTTGCATTAGGTGTTCCAGTTCATGCTAATACAATTAAAACATACCAAGAAGCTGGAATAATACCATTAAACCAACAACGTCAATTAGCTACTTCAAAATATGTATTAAGATGTTTATCTGTCCCTAATTCCGTACAGGAAGAAATTTTTATAGATGCAGAAGACTATCCAAAAAGAACTAAACATATTAATTACTTGAAGCCAATTAAGAACTATACAAAAGATCTTTTTGAAAAGTGTAACATTGATATCACAGCAATTCCCGTTCTGCCATTAATATCACCTATTCCACCATGGGAGCACAGAAATGCAAATTTTAACATTGATTATAGTGTAACTAAAAAAGATGACAACACTAATCTCTTAGTTACTGAGGTAAAAGAGCATATTGAAAATAATTATTTAAACCATTTGAAGATTTTTACAGATGGTTCGGTATTAGATTCTTTAGATAGTGGATCGGCTTTTATCATTCCTGCATTAAATGTAAGACGCTCATATTATCTAGGAAAGGGGTTTTCTATATTTACGAGTGAGCTTTATGCTATTGTAATGGCTCTCAACTACATTATGACTTTACCGTTAGAGCTCTTTGGTTTACTGATTTGTGTAGATTCAAAATCGGTTTTGTATGCTTTAAAACAGGGTAATTCCAAAGTAAGAAATGAATTCATATATGAAATTAAACATATGATCCATTGTATGTTTTCTAGAGGTATAGTTGTTGATTTCTGTTGGGTTCCAGCACATTGTGGAATTCATTGGAATGAAGTATGTGACAAGTTAGCCAAAGAGGGAGCGCTAAGATCATTAGATTCTATTTCTGTCAACAATTTGAGTATGTGTTGTCATGAAATGTATTCCTTATTAGAAAAAGCAGTATGTCAAGATACTAGCATTAACAAGGTTACTATACCGAACTGTTCACGACAGTTGTCAAAATTAATATACAAGTTAAGAATGAACTCATGGAATACTAAATATTCGGCAGATATCCAGTGTATGTGTGGCAAAAATATATCAGTTTACCACTTTTTTTTTGAATGTCCAGTTTTAAATGCAATGTATGAAAACCAAGGACATCATTTGACTGAATATGGACATTCTTTAGATGATGTATTACATCATTTACAGATAACAGCAGTTGTGAAAATTATTGCACAGGCTCCTATTGGTAGACTTTTATAGTTTGGTGTTAAATCCTTCTTCCCCTTTCATTCCATTTTGTTACAAGGTTTCTTAATTGTGATTGTATTTATATTGTTGTTGCTCTTAATTAATGTCTAATATCACCTGAATGTGTGAACAGACAATAAATGAAATATTGATTGATCTTCAACATCTTCCTAGAGCGCACCATATCAGATGCCCTTGCAGATCACGAAGGCACAGTCATTTATGTTAATCTGCTGAATAAAAATTGATACAACAACAGCAGTCAGGATAGGGGGTAGAGCAATCTCCAACCTCCGTTTTGCGGATGACATTGATGGATTGACTGGAGAGAAACAAGAACTTAAACAACTGGTACAGAAGCTTGAAACCCATGACAGTGGTTAGAATGTCTTTGTAGACAAGAATCCAACGAGGTGTTCGTGCCTGTTATCTCTCTCGCTGAAATAAATCTTGTGGCCTTTGTCGGTTGTTGTTTCACCTAGGCCTTTCCAGCGTAGTTCGCTGATACCTAAAATGTTCCATCGATAGTGGTCCAGCTCGTGGGCCAGTGCTTCTAATTTTCGCTCCTCAGTTAGGGTCCTGACATTCCAGGTTCCTATGACGATATTGTCTTTCGTACGGATCCTGCTAAGTTGTCCATCAGAAGCACCTTTATCACCTCAGTCCTGGTGGCCAACGGAAGGCGCGGTCCTTGGTGACCCGGGCGACGACCGATCCGGTATGAAGTGAGTGCTTCTTTTCATCTTAGGGTGTGTCTTGGCAAGAAAGACCTGGCAGGGCCCAATCCTCTCCAGGCTGTTGGCCACAGCCGAAATCCACGAGTGAAATGTGGCTCGTCTTGGCCTCGAGCACATTGTGCTTGAACCTGTAGTAACGTGATGTTCCTCCATCCTGGCCGGTGACTTCTGTGTAGAAGCCTTTCGCACAGTGAGGTCGTGCTGACATCACCCCTGTTAATCGCCTTTTAAGACTCGCCGGGAAATTTTGGGTCTATTGTATTCAGCACCCGAACCCACAGGGCTGAAAATGTACTTGTTTACAATAAAACATAATGTTGTTCAATTCTCCAGTCGCTCGTTTTATTTAACTGAAATTGTTATTGTTCTGTTAGATAGATATTAATAGTCCCTGTGTGTATGTATGTGTTTATATGTCTGTTTAAATGCGTGAATCTGTATGTATGGTCTTTATCATCTTGATGAAAAAAGACGTTAATAAAACAACCAACCAACCAACCATAATGTTGTTCTGATATAGCGCCCTAACCAGATGTAAGAACTGCTTAAGGCGCTGGCATAATAAAGTAATCCTTCATGTGTATTTCACATTCGCTAAGTCAAAAGAGCTGGCATAATAAAGTAATCCTTCATGTGTATTTCACATTCGCTAAGTCAAAAGAGCTGGCATAATAAAGTAATCCTTCATGTGTATTTCACATTCGCTAAGTCAAAAGAGCTGGCATAATAAGGTAATCCTTCATGTGTATTTCACATTCGCTAAGTCAAAAGAGCTGGCAGAATAAAGTAATCCTTCATGTGTATTTCACATTCGCTAAGTCAAAAGAGCTGGCATAATAAAGTAATCCTTCATGTGTATTTCACATTCGCTAAGTCAAAAGAGCTGGCATAATAAAGTAATCTTTCATGTGTATTTCACATTTGCTAAGTCAAAAGAGATGGCAGAATAAAGTAATCCTTCATGTGTATTTCACATTCGCTAAGTCAAAAGAGCTGGCATAATAAAGTAATCCTTCATGTGTATTTCACATTCGCTAAGTCAAAAGAGCTGGCAGAATAAAGTAATCCTTCATGTGTATTTCACATTCGCTAAGTTAAAAGTGCTGGCAGAATAAAGTAATCCTTCATGTGTATTTCACATTCGCTAAGTTAAAAGAGCTGGCAGAATAAAGTAATCCTTCATGTATATTTCACATTCGCTAAGTCAAAAGAGCTGCTTACGGCGCTGGTAGAATAAAGTAATCCTTCATGTGTATTTCACATTCGCTAAGTCAAAAGAGTTGCTCACGGCGCTGGTAGGATAAAGTAATCCTTCATGTGTATTTCACATTCGCTAAGTCAAAAGAGCTGGTAGGATAAAGTAATCCTTCATGTGTATTTCACATTTGCTAAGTCAAAAGAGCTGCTCACGGTGCTGGTAGAATAAAGTAATCCTTCATGTGTATTTCACATTCGCTAAGTCAAATGAGCTGCTCACGGCGCTGGTAGGATAAAGTAATCCTTCATGTGTATTTCACATTCGCTAAGTCAAAAGAGCTGGCAGAATAAAGTAATCCTTCATGTGTATTTCACATTCGCTAAGTCAAAAGAGCTGCTCACGGCGCTGGTAGGATAAAGTAATCCTTCATGTATTTCACATTCGCTAAGTCAAAAGAGCTGGTAGGATAAAGTAATCCTTCATGTGTATTTCACATTCGCTAAGTCAAAAGAGCTGGTAGGATAAAGTAATCCTTCATGTGTATTTCACATTCGCTAAGTCAAAAGAGCTGGCAGAATAAAGTAATCCTTCATGTGTATTTCACATTCGCTAAGTCAAAAGAGCTGCTCACGGCACTGGTAGGATAAAGTAATCCTTCATGTATATTTCACATTCGCTAAGTCAAAAGAGCTGCTCACGGCGCTGGCCGCTTTGGATTGACCTCAAGTCAACTACGATGCCAACTTTTGATCTGCTCACTGCCTCAAGTGACAGACCCCTCAATCATTACAGCAATACCATACAGTGGTTAACTATACTCCTTCTTCACTGGGATGGTTAACCAGTAGCAGAGGTAGACGTTAAACCTCAAAGTTCATTCATTCATACTGTACGTGTATAGGCTACATTATTTTAGCTCATTTGACCCAATGGCAGGGTTCTTTATCGTACCCCCAGGCGGGCTCTTTGGATAGAAGATGGGAGGGCGAGCACAACCGTGTAAAGTAGGGCCTACTAGGTCAAAATATGACTTTTAGTTTATATTCAGCAATTTAACTTCAGCGAGCGATATTTTCAACTCAGCAAAATGGCACCCCAGGGGGATTGGGTTATATCCTTGATACTGTATCACTAGCGCCTTGAGCAGCTCTTGAGCTTGAAAAACGGCTATATAAGAACGATTACATAAATAAGTGAAACCTGACAAAACACCCTTACACAGTCAAAGGTTATTGTTGTTCACAGACTGTGCAACGCTAGGTCTGACACAATGCAGTCTTAAGGTTAACCTAGTTTAGTGCTGTTATTCACAGTGTTTTAAATCACCGGAAGTTGTTTATAAAAAAGGTCATGTCATATATATTTGATCGCGTCAATAAATATTAGAGGTATAGGAGAAAATCAATAATACAATCAATTAAACGATAAATAAATCAGGGTTTTTAGACTCAGAAACAAGTTCAATTTGCAATAAAGACCCAACCTTGTGGTTAACCTGTCATTGCAACCAATAGTATGCAGTCGCATGCGCAGCCACGACTGACGAAACGGGTGTGCAATGATTAACCCAGAGAGGAGGTACGTGACGTCACGGACTTTATAAAAACGATAGCGCGGGCCCGCACCGGCACACGTCTCAGCTCTATCGGCCTGATCGCGGCGCTCAGAGTAAACCGGGAAAGAAAGTCGGTGGTTGCAGCGTTGCTCCACCTGCTCTTTCCCACTATGGTTTTTCTGTTTGTTGGGTCTAAGCCGCTGTGCTAAGATGGTGTGGTCGCCGCTTACTTCGTGCGAACTCAAGGCTGCACGATGTTTGAGATAACCGGGGTGGCCCGGCAGCTTCTTTTCTAAGAGGTTTGCTGGGCCGGGGGAGGAGAGTGGGGCCAGGTGAACTTTCACCCCCGGCTCCCGTCTTCTCTCTCCCCCCTTCAAGCTGTCTCCAAAACAAGCGAAGTCACCTGGGTCCCGGGTTCGAACCCTCGTCACAATAGCGGCCGCGCCGTCACGCCCGTTTTCACGGGTGTGCTTTGCAGGTGGCGAGAGGTGAGAACCTGGGACCCCCCCTAGGGTCAGAAGGCTGGGAGTTGAGTGCAGTGTGTCAGGTCAGTGTCAGATGGCCATGTCAGTCATGACATGTCACTGCCATTTTGGCCTGTCGCTGTATCAGAATGCTCGCTCCAGTCGGCTGGTTTTGGGGGAATGTTTGTCAACAGCACCATTCGACGAGAAATTATGTCGTTTTTGTAGCTCTGTTAAGGCAACTTGCCATTCGCCTGCATATAACGCGTTCTCTCCGAAGATTTAACTAGTGAGAAGTCTATAGAAGATTTACTGTTCGGATGTGTGCTTATACGTGCGTGCACGTACTGTTTGACTAGCTGGTTGGAAGAGCTCAAGCATGTGTGTGGTTTCCTGTGTTTTTTGGCAGCTTAATCGGTCAGACTGAATTTTGTCCAAACATTTTTATGTTATGTTATTGATTTTATGTTTTAGATGTTAACCATTAACTTCCTTCAGTTCTTTTGAAGTTGAAATCTGTATAAATATAAGTATTTGCATGTAGGTTTTTTTACGGCTTGTTTAAAACTACTTTACAATTTTTTTTCGTTAGTTATGTAGTTTTGTATGTGTATTTTAATGGTTTTCCGTTTAATTGTATTTTGCCGACTCTTAAATTTTGCGACTGCTTGTGCGAGAGTATGCGTGTGAGAGCTTTGAGCAGACTTGTTAGTTTACAAACGTACTTTATAAAATTTATTATTTATTTATTTATATATTTTTAGTTTGGAATCGCGTTTTATAAGATACAGTATATCATTATTTCTGTATTTAGTTTTAACAAATTAATGTATTGTATTTATTTATTGTGTGGTCCAAATATTGAAAAAGCGATTTAGGTCTCTTGTTCTTGCACTGTAGTGGAAGTGTCTCGGGCGGTTTGAGTTAGATCCTGTATCGGCCCAGCGCTTTGAGCGGTTCTTGAGTTGGTAAAGCGCTATATAAAAAGTGATTACATTTAAAAAAAAGTGTGTGTTATCGAATGGCGAGTCGGTGCGTGCGTGTACTTGATCATGTTATAGCGGGATCCAAAGGCTACAGTGTATAATTGTGTGAGGAGGGGGTGGGTGGGTGTGTGTGTGTGTGCTTGTATGATATATTTTTTTTGTTAGAAGCATGGATAAGGAAAAGGTAGCATACAAAACAAACAGTTTTTGGAGCGTATGAAACGGTGGTG
Organism: Oncomelania hupensis; assembly: GCA_036898135.1. Taxonomy (NCBI): domain Eukaryota; kingdom Metazoa; phylum Mollusca; class Gastropoda; order Littorinimorpha; family Pomatiopsidae; genus Oncomelania; species Oncomelania hupensis. The sequence continues at coordinate 222,151 of JBAHVR010000127.1, forward strand.
GTGTGTTGTTGGTGTGTGTGCGCGCACGCGTGAGTACGACAGATTGAATGGAAGAGAGCGCGAAATACAGATAGGCCTACTGTACAACCACAATCAAACATGCTTCCATTATTATTATTATTATTATTATTATTATTATTATTATTATTATTATTATTATTGTTATTATTATTATTATTATTATTATTATTATTATTATTATTATTATTATTATTATTATTATTATTATTAATAATATATTATTATTATTATTATTATTATTATTATTATTATTATTATTATTATTATTATTATTAATATACTACACACACCAACACCCACACCCACACACACATACACACACACACATCATTTCTATGAGAAACGTTTAATTTCATTTTTCCACCTCATAATTTCAATTCAAAATCCCAAGTACAAGTTAGACTTATCTGTTACCTACACCAAAGATAATATATTCCCTTCTTTGCCTACACACATCATAATTTCAATTCAAAATCCCAAGTACAAGTTAGGCCTATCTGTTACCTACACCAAAGATAATATATTCCCTTCTTTGCCTACACACATCATAATTTCAATTCAAAATCCCAAGTACAAGTTAGACCTATCTGTTACCTACACCACAGATAATATATTCCCTTCTTTGCCTACACACATGATCATTCCCTTCTTTGCCTACACACATGATAATTTCCTTCTTTGCCTACACACATGATCATTCCCTTCTTTGCCTACACACATGATCATTTCCTTCTTTGCCTACACACATGATAATTTCCTTCTTTGCCTACACACATGATCATTCCCTTCTTTGCCTACACACATGATCATTTCCTTCTTTGCCTACACACATGATAATTTCCTTCTTTGCCTACACACATGATCATTCCCTTCTTTGCCTACACACATGATAATTTCCTTCTTTGCCTACACACATGATAATTTCCTTCTTTGCCTACACACATGATCATTTCCTTATTTGCCTACACACATGATCATTTCCTTCTTTGCCTACACACATCATAATTTCCTTCTTTGCCTACACACATGATCATTTCCTTCTTTGCCTACACACATGATAATTTCCTTCTTTGCCTACACACATGATAATTTCCTTCTTTGCCTACACACAGGATCATTTCCTTCTTTGCCTACACACAGGATCATTTCCTTCTTTGCCTACACACATGATAATTTCCTTCTTTGCCTACACACATGATAATTTCCTTTCAGATAGACTAGCGCTGGCCCAGGTGCCAAGGAATTCCAGGTCGGGCAATAAGATAGAAGTGGTTACTGTCATTGTTCACTCACTGCACATCTTAGCAATGTGAGTTCTGGTGGTTCAGTGTTGATGTAGCGCTTCAACTGTCCAAAGATTGCAGTTCTTAACGGTGCATTAGAACTTCGCTGCACATTGTTCACTCCGCACCCCTCTTCTCCATCCTCTCCACCTCTAATCACTTCGCTTCTGACTAAGAAACTAAAAATAGCTTCTTCCTCAATCATCAGAATAAGCATACTGTGTAACACCCCCGGTTGAACACGTTTTCCTGGCCTACCCTTGAGGTAAATCAATACTAGCTATTGACCGATTAGAGACTGTTGGTTTCCATATTACATATTAAATTGTCCCCTATTTGCGAGTACTGCCGTGATCCGGTTGCCCTTTGCCTCTGTTAAAAAAAGATCGACTATTATTATTCAAAGATAGTAAATAACTACAGGCGCATGCATGACGACTAGTAAATAGGTCATAAATATGCTACGGTGCTAAGCTCATTATAGAAGATATTTGTAAGAGTTTTGAGAAGTAGACTATGATTTTTAAATAGTAAGGGGTCAAAACCGTCTAAACCGATGTTGATGAGTTTTAGTATACAAGTACTTCAGCTCATGGCCGATAATTTTCTGGCAACCATTTGTTGGCCAGTTGGTCAGTCTGCCGCACTTTTTGTCGGTATTTCACTTTTTGTTGTTGTTGTTTGTTCAAGACACCTTTTCTGCATTATCTCAAGAATGGCTGGACCGAGTTAATAACTTTTAACTACGCAAATTCTTTAACTACCGCTCAACCTCTTGTGTCATTGATAGTTGCACTTTTTCAAATGTCCCTTCATTTGTTAAGCACATTGTGCACTGTATCTCAACTTTGGCTAAACGGATTTTGATCTATTTTTAGTTTGCCAAAAGTTCAAGGAGTACCTAATAGTTCCATGCTTTCCTTTTGGCCTCTGTAGGATAACACCGGAAACATCGACACTTTTGATAATGCTGGGTTTCAGCTATGTATGTCAAGGAATATATTTGCAATACTTGCCATCTTGCTATTGATTGATCTTGCTGCAATCCAGGTCTGTGTAGTGTTACTGACTACTGGGCCATTCTAACCGGTTCAGATTATTCATCACACTTGAGACTCTGTGACAAGGCGTACAATCTAGCCTGAGTCAGAAAGCACCCACTCATCCCTCCCAACCATCCCGTTAGCCCCTCTACACCTCCAGTCGACCCTAGGACGCGCGCTGGCTCATTCACTGAAGCCCCGCCCCTCGGGCATCAAGTTAAAGCCTGACACAGAACCAGACGAGGTGTCAGTCGCAAGCCCTCCAGCCTTCAAGCCACAACAACTTGTCCGAAGACACGTCTCCATCGACTGGCGACCTCTGAGCTTCGGCAGTACTCGTGTGCTTCACCCCGTCTTAGTCAAGGTAAGAGAGGAAACCTACTCTTTGTCATGTAGCCAACCCATCACCCGTCGTTCGCCCCCACGTTCGTATGTCCTGTCGGTATGTACGTCCGTGTTTATAGTTTGTCTTGATGTGTTGCTGTGACATGTATTATTGCCTTGTATATATTATCCGCCTTGTTTATATGACTCATGCCATGTTTGAATTTATACTTGTATGCTCCATGTTAGCCCCATGTGTAAATATCCCATGCCATGCTGTCCCTCCATATAGATTAAAGTCCCCCAGTACTACCCTTGCCTACAACCCCTTTGTCCTGTACCCACTCCATTTGCTTCCCCCTTGCTCTCAATGTATAAATGTTTGCCCCTGTTGCCACTACCCCCATCTCGATGCGCCGAAGGTATCATGTAGTAGCGGCTGCCAGTAAGCACTACAATGGCCCCATAAACCTAGTTGCATTGTTTGACTGTTGGTATGCGCCGGATCAACCTTGACCGGTCAGCCAATTTGAAATCTGAATGGGCAAACTCGCGCCACAGGCGCTGAACCCAGGCTACACCTATCCCCCGCTGATACAGAGTCTGTATTGCGTTACAGACGGCTCCTGTGCAGGGCTCATACCCCAGCCTTGTATCATCTCTCAGTCGCTGACCCGCTGCAGGCCCCTGACAACCCAGGGAGTCAACGAGAAGCGTTCCCCCGAATTTCATCATCCATAGACAGCTAGCAACGTAAGCTGAAATCTACGCCTGTACCTCAACCAAGATTGGCATCCCCGGTCATTGCGCAAGAAGCGTGACCGACTGACCTGCATTCCAAGTGACGCCACGCTAAAACCTGGTCATCAGTCCAACCAGACTATCTTGGAACCACCACCGCCCTCCCATAACCAGCTAAGTGATTGACCCACGAGCATCACCACTCGAAGATCATCTGGCCAGAAACCAGCCAGATACACTCTTGCCCTATGACGATATCAGTCCACAGTAGCACTAGTACCCCCGAAGTCATCCACCCAGAATATCTCCGAGCTACTCCCTACTGATATAGACGCTACCCCGTGACTCACTATTAGCATTACTCAATATAGACGACCCAATTCGATTTAAATAAACTTCACAGTTAGAAATTGCACTTACCCAGACTGGCCTTTGTATTCGAATTTCTCAACTAGTGTAGTATTCCATCTTTCTCGTCTACCCTTTGACTGTCTCTCATTTATTTAGTAGCCCTAGCCTTAATTCTCTTGAATGTCATCGCATCATTAGCCTAACAAAGGAGGTAATACAGCGCTAGAGATTAAGAGCTTACCCTCCATTCCCCCAAACCCTTTCTTTGTGACATTAACTTTGGCGACCCCGACGAGACTAAAGACTTAGGTCCCCATCCCAACTGGACGAGACTAAGGACTTAGCTTAAATTCCACCCCAGCCCAGTACAGATAGGACCCAGCCCCTAAGCCTAGGTAGTAGATAGCATAGCCCCATAGGCCCTCACTGGCTTTTCCGAATGGTGGTGTCTCGAGAAGGGTTTTTTTTGCATTCATTTTTGAATTTTGATTGATTGCATTTTGTCTTTGTGGTTGTGTTGTGTTGTATGCGCCCCTGTGCAGTTTCATCGTAGCTCATCCAGCCCACCCCCTTGTTTTCCGTCAGTGTACCCCCTTGTGTGCGCCCCTCATTCCGGTTAGGACTTTTCAGGGTAAGTCACCTCCCTTACCATGGCCGACCGGGGAGAGCTTGCGCTCAAATACAAGAGTATTGGCGAGAGCTTAGGGCTCGCCGGCACCGAACTCAAGGACTACGTCCTGGCCAACGTAGATGCGGACGTGGCCGAGGAAAAGTTGAAGAGGGAGGAGAGGGCTAAAGAGCGAGAGGCAAGGAAAGAGGAGGAGAAGGAGCGCATCGCCGCGGAAGAACGGGCCGCCGCCCGGAAGAGAGAGGAGGAGAAAGAGCGCATCGCCGCGGAAGAACGGGCCGCCGCCCGGAAGAAGGAGGAGGAAAAAGAGCGCCTCGCCGCGGAGGAAAGAGCCGCCGCTCGGAAAATAGCAGAGGAGGAGAGAGCCGCCGAACGGAGGAGGGAAGAGGAGAAAGAGAGGGTAGCCCAGGAGGAGAGAGCCGCCGAGCGGAGAAGAGAGGAGGCGAAGGAGAGGATAGCAGAGGAGGAGAGGGCCGCCGCACGGAGGAAGGAGGAGGACGAGAGGGTCGCGGCACTTGAGAAGAAGAGGAAGGACAAGGAACTGGAACGGCGCCAAGCACTCCTCCAGCTTGAGCGCGAACGCCGCGATCTAGGCATCGCATCGCCCGTGAGCGAAGACTTCTCGCTCATCGCCCCCAGCTTCGCCGCCAGCGCCGGATTATCCGCAATCCCCCCGCCGATTCCGGGGATGAACTTTCCCCTGGACCCATTCGTCAAACGGGACGAATCGATTGAAGTTTATCTCGCCCGATTCGAGAGAGTCGCGGGAGAAAACAGCCTTGACCCCCAGTACTGGTATCGCAAGCTTAGTCATGGCCTTAAGGGGAAGGCCTACGAAATCCTGGCCAAGACGCCAACTTCCGAGGAGGGCGACTACCCCGCCCTCAAGAGAGCTCTTCTGCACGGATTTGAGCTCTCAGGTGAGCACTACCGCAAGAATTTCCGGAACTCCCGGAGAGAGAAAGGGGAGAAGTTTACGCAATTCGCCGACCGGCTAGCCACTCTACGGGACAAATGGATAGAGCAAACGGACGAACCAAAAACGTACGACGGACTGCTCGAATTGATGCTAGCCGAGCAACTCCGAGGGACAATGCCAGCGGAGCTTCGGACTTTCGCCGCCGAACAGGGAGCCGCCCGACTAGAAGACCTCATCATAGTCGCGGACCGCTACCTCACCGCGCACCCCGACGACAGACAGCCTCGCCGGGACCCGCCCGCACCCTCGTCACCAGATACCCGCCACCAGCCTCGCCGGCCCGTCCCGCCAGCGAATCACCGTCCACCCCCGCCTAAAGGACGCCCAAACCCCGGAGCAGAGCCTGGGAAGCGGAGCACCGAGCTCTACTGCGGCTACTGCCAGCGCCGAGGACACACCCGCGAGAAATGTTTTCGCCGCATCAGCGACCAGCGTCGCAAACAAGGCACGGTTTTGGCCCTACGCCAAGTTACTCCCGACGGGAACCCGGTAACCCCCGTCGCCACTCCCACCGATCGACCGGCCGTCACTGAGCAAGTGACCGTCAACGATCGCCCAGCCCACTGCCTATACGACACTGGACTCACCTTTGACGCCGTCGTCCGCCGCTCGCTCATCAGGGAACAGGACCTGACCGGCGAAACTATCACCCTGAAGTTGGCCGACGCGTCTCAGCCCAGCACCACGCTCCCTATAGCCCGGATCCAAGTCACCAGCCGATACGTCACGGGGACCATTCAAGCGGCCGTGATGGACCAGCCCCTGTATGACTTGATCCTAGGATGCCGCTACGTATTCTTGGGTATGCCGCCCCAGCCTGTGGAGTCGATGGCCGCCGTCCAGACGCGCGCCCAGGCGAAAACAGCCGCGACACCACCCCCGATCCCCAACCAGATGCCGGAACAGATCCGGAAGGCCCAAGAAGACGACGTCACCCTCCGCAAGTGCTACGGAAAACTTCCCGCCGCACGCACTCCACCCAAGTCCGGAGACTTTTTCGTCGAGGACGGACTCCTCTTCCGTCAGAAGGACGACCATTCGCAACTCGTCGTACCTGCGACCCTTCGCCCCCAAGTCCTGGAACTTGGCCACAGCATGCCCCTAAGTGGACATATGGGCATAGGAGCCACCACTCTACGCATCAGCGCTCAGTACCACTGGCCCGGGATGACAGAAGACGTGAAGCGCTACGTCAAGTCCTGTCGCCAGTGCCAACGATACTCGCCCCGCCATCACACCGTACCGGTTACTATCAGCCCCACCGTAGTCGTCGGAACGCCCTTCCAACGAGTGGCCGTCGACATAGTAGGACCCCTTCCGCGGACCAAGAAGCGGAACCAGTATCTGCTTACCCTTGTCGACGCTTGCTCTATGTGGTGTGAGGCCGTTCCACTACCGAAGATTGACGCCGCCCGAGTCGCCGACGCGCTCGTCACCATATTCACACGAGTCGGATTCCCGGACAACATCTTGACCGACAACGGGTCCCAGTTCACCGGAAAACTCATGCAGGAAGTTTTCCAACTGCTCCGCATTCGCCATATCCGAACTCCACCCTACCACCCCGCAAGCAACGGACAGGTCGAGCGCCTTAACGGGACTCTCATCTCGATTATCCGCAAGATCGCCGACGAACAGCCCGAAGCGTGGGACACCTACGTCCCGTCAGCACTCTTCGCGTATCGAGAGACCCCGCACACCTCCACCGGATACACGCCCTCCACGCTGCTTTTTGGGAGACCCCTTTCTGGACCTCTAGCCGCCCTACGACGTAGCTGGACCGACGCCAAACTGGACGAGGCACCGGTCGACGCCACGAAATACGTCACCAAGCTCCAGGAAACTCTCAAGGCCACATGGAAAGCCGCCTCCGCCAACCTGAAGAAGGCGAGAGAGAGACAAGCCCGCTACCATAATCGCCGCGCCCGGGACCGAGAACTGCAGGTAGGAGACCAGGTCCTACTTCTTCTCCCCAGCGGCACGAACAAGCTAGACATAGCTTGGCAAGGACCCTACCCGGTGCTGGAAAAACTCTCCCGTACCACTTATCGCATCGAGGTAGGCGGAAAGCCCAGGACCCACCACATCAACTTGCTCAAGCGGTACCTGGAGCAACCCGCAATCGCCCCAGACTCCCACTCGCTACTCACGGTCGCGCTGGCCGTCGAAGTAGACGGTACAGAGACCGGCGTCGCCGAATTTCCGCTAAAAGGGAAGGAATCCTTCCGAGACGTATCTCTGGACCCCTCACTCCCCGCCGGCCAGCAACGCCAACTACGCGCCATCGTAGCAGAATACAGGGAAGTCCTCACCGACATTCCTGGGAGGACGGACCTAGAAGAAGTCCAACTAACCCTGACGGACCCCACTCCCGTCCGCCAGAAACCGTACCCCGTCCCGCTGTCCCAGCAGCAGGTAGTAAGGACAGAAGTGGAGGCTCTGCTACAAGCCGGAGTCATCGCTCCCTCCCGTTCCCCCTACAGCGCAGGTATAGCGCCGCCACGCAAGCCCTGCGGAAAGCATCGCCCCCGCGCAGAGCATCCTCAGCCGCTACGCCGCAACAGACTCCATCGGGTCCCCACTGAGGGCCGACGCCCCAGCCTTCATACCCGCCGCCGCCCACTAACCGTAGCCGAGACCCGGCAGCTCCGCGGACCCCAGCCTTGGGCATCCGCCATCGACTACCAGGAACCCCGCATCGCCCCGCATCTCCCGGATCATCGCAACCATCCTCGCATCCCGCATCTGACCTCAGAGCTGATTGGCCGCGTCTCAGTCGAGGCCTAGGACCTCGCCTTTTTCCTTGGGGGGGGCCTCTGTGACAAGGCGTACAATCTAGCCTGAGTCAGAAAGCACCCACTCATCCCTCCCAACCATCCCGTTAGCACCTCTACACCTCCATTCGACCCTAGGACGCGCGCTGGCTCATTCACTGAAGCCCCGCCCCTCGGGCATCAAGTTAAAGCCTGACACAGAACCAGACGAGGTGTCAGTCGCAAGCCCTCCAGCCTTCAAGCCACAACAACTTGTCCGAAGACACGTCTCCATCGACTGGCGACCTCTGAGCTTCGGCAGTACTCGTGTGCTTCACCCCGTCTTAGTCAAGGTAAGAGAGGAAACCTACTCTTTGTCATGTAGCCAACCCATCACCCGTCGTTCGCCCCCACGTTCGTATGTCCTGTCGGTATGTACGTCCGTGTTTATAGTTTATCTTGATGTGTTGCTGTGACATGTATTATTGCCTTGTATATATTATCCGCCTTGTTTATATGACTCATGCCATGTTTGAATTTATACTTGTATGCTCCATGTTAGCCCCATGTGTAAATATCCCATGCCATGCTGTCCCTCCATATAGATTAAAGTCCCCCAGTACTACCCTTGCCTACAACCCCTTTGTCCTGTACCCACTCCATTTGCTTCCCCCTTGCTCCCAATGTATAAATGTTTGCCCCTGTTGCCACTACCCCCATCTCGATGCGCCGAAGGTATCATGTATTAGCGGCTGCCAGTAAGCACTACAATGGCCCCATAAACCTAGTTGCATTGTTTGACTGTTGGTATGCGCCGGATCAACCTTGACCGGTCAGCCAATTTGAAATCTGAATGGGCAAACTCGCGCCACAGGCGCTGAACCCAGGCTACACCTATCCCCCGCTGATACAGAGTCTGTATTGCGTTACAGACGGCTCCTGTGCAGGGCTCATACCCCAGCCTTGTATCATCTCTCAGTCGCTGACCCGCTGCAGGCCCCTGACAACCCAGGGAGTCAACGAGAAGCGTTCCCCCGAATTTCATCATCCATAGACAGCTAGCAACGTAAGCTGAAATCTACGCCTGTACCTCAACCAAGATTGGCATACCCGGTCATTGCGCAAGAAGCGTGACCGACTGACCTGCATTCCAAGTGACGCCACGCTAAAACCTGGTCATCAGTCCAACCAGACTATCTTGGAACAACCACCGCCCTCCCATAACCAGCTAAGTGATTGACCCACGAGCATCACCACTCGAAGATCATCTGGCCAGAAACCAGCCAGATACACTCTTGCCCTATGACGATATCAGTCCACAGTAGCACTAGTACCCCCGAAGTCATCCACCCAGAATATCTCCGAGCTACTCCCTACTGATATAGACGCTACCCCGTGACTCACTATTAGCATTACTCAATATAGACGACCCAATTCGATTTAAATAAACTTCACAGTTAGAAATTGCACTTACCCAGACTGGCCTTTGTATTCGAATTTCTCAACTAGTGTAGTATTCCATCTTTCTCGTCTACCCTTTGACTGTCTCTCATTTAGTTAGTAGCCCTAGCCTTAATTCTCTTGAATGTCATCGCATCATTAGCCTAACAAAGGAGGTAATACAGCGCTAGAGATTAAGAGCTTACCCTCCATTCCCCCAAACCCTTTCTTTGTGACAGACTCCTACATCAGTTCAACACTGATAGGCCCCTACATCAGTTTGTCAAAACTGTGATAGGCCCTTACATCAGTTTATCCACACTGAAAGGCCCGTACATCAGTTTATCCACGCTGATAGGACATACATCAATCTATCAACACTGATAGGCCTATATACATCCCTTCATCATCACTGAAAGCCCCTATATCAGTTCATCAACATTGATAGGTCTCTGCATCAGTTCATCAACACTCAGAGGCCACTACACCAGTACATCAACATTGAGAGGCCTCGACATCAATTCATCAACATTGAGAGGCCTCGACATCAATTCATCAACACTAATAAGACCCTATATCAGTTAATCAACTAACTTTAAGATTCAGCAAAAATAGTCCATGACTTTCTTTTGATTGACATCGTATCTGTTCCACGCTAAATCTAGCATAGCTCTGCAGAACGCTTTCGCGGAAGAGATAGGTTCTACTTCTTTAGGTTTCCCGCCTTCTCTTCTTTTCCTCTTTCTTCTTCTCTTTCTCCTCTCTTCTAGACATCTTTTGAGACTGCGTCAGACCCTTAGAAGCCTTCATCAAACTGGGTAAAGAAGCCTTCTGTAAAATTTCTCTGAAATTCCTACCCCATGGACCACCAGAAATGTGAAGCTTGTTTGAATACACGCTGTCGTTGAAAGAGTTCTGTAGAACTCTAGTTGTTGGAAACTCCACTGTGACGTCACACCGGACGAGGGGAATAGACCCTATATATTGCTTGCGAGGTGTTTTGTTTGGTGTCTGGCATAACCGTCTAAAACATGAGCCTCAGGATCTTTAAAGTCCGTGCGATTAAATGCACGCGTGTACACACTAGACCTTGGGTTATACTCATGTCATCCAAAAGAGCAAAAGTGAGTAACCGAATGCATGCCTGACTGGCTCACTGATTGACTGACTGATCGAACGTAGCCATACTTAAAGATCAGACTACCAGACGATCATTGTTCTTCCGGTATTGTCGAAGTAAGATACTTCTATCCAATTACATAAATTAAAATGAAGAAAATCTAAACTCATCTTCTCTACCTATAATGTTCGCGTATATAGCAGCTAGACGATCAAGAACGTCGATCTTCTCGTTAACATTTGCATTCTAATAACATGAGTAAACAATAATTTTCAGATAATGATTATAGGATAACAAACAGATTATCCTTACTCGTCTCTAAGCTGATTTACCCGATACATCCTCGCTCCAAACTCAGCACGTTCGGGTCCCGCTCCTTCTCTGTCTACGGCCCATCCATCTGGAATACTCTTCCACTCTCTCTCCGTCAGAAACCCTCTCCCACCTCCTTCCAGTCTGCCCTCAAAACTTACCTTTTCAAGCAGTTCTAACACTATGACCTCACTACGCACCCCATCGCCAGCTGTCTCTTACATATAGTGTCTGGTCTGTTTGTGGTATGAGTATATTTGAGTGAATGTATTTTTTGCGTAATTGTTACATGTGTCATTGTCTAAAGCGTGCACATGCGTGCGTGAGTTGTGAGTGCGCGCTTAGAGTTATAATTATTATAAGATAAGCGCATTATAAATACAGTAATTATTATTATTATTATTATGATATAGGTGGTTGAAAAGTAGCTCCCTATTAAACATTGCTGATAACTTTTGTAAATAGGCTGCATTTGCATGAAACAAAATAGGTCTGGCGGGCCTTACTACAGTGATAGAATGTTAACTGCTGATCTCTGAAGCCATCTCACAGTGGTAGAATGTTAACTGCTGATCTCTGAAGCCATCTCACAGTGACAAGCGCCGCCCATATTGGTTCATCGTCTGGCACGTAGTTTAATTTACAGTCTCTTTATTTTTATTTTGATGTCTTATGCATTTGGTCAGCAGAACTACCTCACGTACTGTCAGGCCACGGGCCATTAGGGTCCGCTGTCGTCACTGCCATATGAAATCAGAGGTGAGCAATCAAATCCTACCGCAATACTTTCTTTTTTTTTCTTTTTTTTCTCAAGCAAATGAAAGTTCTATTTACAAAAGCTACAAGCCATTTTTAGAAATAGTAGTTTGTTTTTAAAAAAATTGATCTTAATCGATCCTTATTAATGATTTTATTTAAATCATGTACACTATATTCTGTTTAAAAAAATGAGAGAGAGAGGGGAGGGGGTAGGAGTGGGGGGGGGAGATAATCATTGAGTGTCAGTGATACCAGGTCGCCCAGGATTGTGCTCAGTTGTCTGGGCGTCAGACGATGCGCCCAAAAGCTGCAAGTGGGCGCCTCGGGCGGCTTGTGTTAGATTCTGTATCGGCCAGCGCCTTGAGCAGCCATTGAGCTGGAAAAGATTAAATAAATAAATAAATAAATAAAAGGATCAAACTCTCTCTGGCAGTCGTTGAGGCGCTAACCCTCGCCACTCATAAAGTATCAAATAATGGACGTGTCGATTGAGCTTCCCTAGGTTGTTAGAAGTAGAAGGAAGACGTAGAGGAAGCCGGAGTAGGCGTGTCGGTACAGAAGGGAAAGCATTCTAGCGCATCATAACAACCAAAAATGGCGTCACTCGATCATGAGACGTAGTAGTGAGCTTCAGCTGAAAGGTCGCGTGCTGATCAAGCAAACATCAAAAATCGTCTGTAAAGCCTTTTTATTAGCTGCCTATGACATTCACAGTGAGTGTTGCCACACTCAAAACAATAAGGAAACAGAGCAAACAAGAACTCTTTGTCCAGGCATAGTTATTTTTTACATCAATAAATTCCATAGTTTGTGTGTGCCTTTTGATAGAAACCGCTAACCACCACTCATCAGCTAAAACAATGGCATCAAACCAAAGCCAGTAAGAGACAGAACCCGTAAAAAAGGTTGTTGGATAAGGTTTCTTGCTTTAGGTTGATACAACAGACCCTACCCTACCCCCACCCCACACACCAAACACGTATCCTTGAAGCCAACTGGTTTATTCAAAAACAGGGTTAAAGATGATGATGATGATGATGATGATGATGATGATGATGATGATGATGATGATGATGATGATGATGATGATGTCCATCCATTGTCAAATGCTCACTGCGCGGGTCGATACAGGATCTAGCTCAAGATCACGCAGTGATGGTATTTGTGTACCGTTAAATAGAGGAAATCAATTCCTCTCACAACAAAAATGGAAAATTGGAACTTTAGCAGTTGGTCTGGGCTACGAAAGTCCACTTGATCGTTGTGTAATGTAAGAACAATGCGAATCTTAGGGTAAACCCGTGTCCACAAAAAGTAAACAAAGCCTTCGATTTGGGGCCCTTTAGCTTAAAACGTAATGTTGTGATATAGCGCCGTTACCACATCTAAGACCTGCTCAGTGCACTGACACAGTAAGGTAAATGGGCTATCTCGTAGCAGCATGATTTAGACCTATAACCTATTACAAACTAACCCTAACTTGGGTCCTGTGATTTACTTCCCACAAGACTTGCGCAAGGGAGGTAATAGGTTTGAAACCATGCTCATAAGAAAATCTAAAGTTTTATTTATTTATCTATTTATTTAATTATATGTTTATTTATTTATTTAGGACTCTTATCAAAGTAACATTTGTAATTGTTATCTAAAACGCCCAATACGAAAGTGAACCGAAAGTAGGCCTTAACCTCGACACCGCCTACTCCATCCATCAGCCTATCTTCAGCGCGTGACAGAGACAAAATCAAGATGGCAACGGGTGGGTACGACAGAGGTCTGGACAATCGTGTTACTTGCAGTATCTGCCTAGAACCGTACAGAGGACGGCATCCTAAGATTTTACCCTGTTTCCATACCTTCTGTCTCCCGTGTTTGACGCAGCTTGCCGACAAGGTAAGTGAACAACCGGATTCGGGGTTAAAACGTGTGGTAGGCTCTAAGAATGACGTGACCCGTCACTAAGCTTGTGTATAAGACGAATCATTTTCTTTCCTTGGTATCATTTACTATTTAGGCTTCTGTTTATATTAGTTACAGAGTGGGCCTATAATTCTCTAATAAATTTCATCATTTAACTCAATGTCTGCCTATCAACGGTTTGTTTAAAACTTTTGACACACCTCCCAAACATAGGTCAGTCAGTGTGACAGCGCAGTCACCTCTTTATCTAATGGCCTTGAAGCCATTCTGTTTCATAGGCCTAATGGAGCATTTTACCTTGTTGAATGCCTCAGTGCGAGCGACCAGTAAAGATTTACTTCCTTCATAGTTCTGTCGCTATATATACAAGCACACATAAAATATTATTAATTAATTAATGTATTTATTACAGGCCAATTTAATATAGCGCATATTATTTCTAACACAGCAGCTTTATGCACGATTAAGTCTATGGGAATGCAGACCCATTTCTGTTTAATATGATATAGACCAGATACTGCATACAGAAATGAATTTTGCACTCTTGTATTTCTAGATAATACCTTAAAATAGGCCAGAATCCGAATAGTCCAATGTTGGTCGGTTTGTCTGGTGATCGGTCCTTTGCTCGCCATAACTCAAGAACCACTGAACACATTGTTAACAAACTAATTACATAGGTTAGTGGCCTGCCTCTCGTGCTATCATTATTTCCTCTACCCCAGAGGTCAAGGTCGCGGGTGCTCATCTTCTTGTTTTTTAACTGAGGGTGGTGGAAACCTCTACAGTTGAATTATTTGTGTGCAGTCTGTATCCAGTGCAGGAGTCACCGATGTCACAAGTGCAGGAGATGGTGTTTCACCAGTCACCATCACCTGTCCCACCTGTAGAACTCTCATCCCTCTTCCTCCTGCAGGTGTCGGCGCTCTACATGTAAGTGCGTGTGTAGGTGTGTGTGTAGGTGTGTGTGTAGGTGTGTGTTCCAGCCTTGATTCTTTTTGTTTTCATTTCAATGTTTCTCATTGTATTTATAATATGCATCAGAGAACCTAAATATATTTGCGTAATGTGTGTGTACATGTAAGTGTGTGTATGTGTAGGTGTGTGTGTGTGTGTGTGAGTGGGTGGTTGTGAGTGTAATCAATAAATGTTGTGAATTGGCATGTATGGTGTCATCTATGTATGTCTATGTGCGATGAATGAAGTCAAAGTTGAAATCTTTAATAGGATAATAGCATTAAGTCCTATGGACCTGTCTTTCAGCTAGTCCTTAATGAAGAATTCAGAACAAACAAAATAATGAACATAAAATAAATGGGAAACTAACACATACCTTAACTATGGTAAGAAATGACTAAGAAGATGAATGCACCTCACTACACATACTCCCACAATTCCCCTCCCCCATCCCACTCACTCCGACACACCACCTCTCCTCCCCCCTCTCCCCGCACGCACACACACCATGCAATTTTACACCTTCTCAAAAGCCTAATATTGTCGCAAGGTAGGTAAGAATAAAAAGGTTTACAATCATCTTATGTACCAGGAGCATAGGAAGATTAGAAATTTATGGAGACTAAGTTTTAAATGAAGTTAATGATTTAACCTCTTTCGGTGGGGTTGGGGAATAAAATAAATTCCTTCCTTTCATGAAATTACTTATTGAATTTTACGTTTTTAAAAGTACGTTGTCTTGTGTCCAAGATTCTCTCGAGTACTCTTGAAACTGACAGTCATTGTTCCAGACTATGAACATTAAGGCATTGTTTTCAAATTAAATCGAGCAATATGATTTGGCACAATTTATTTTCAAATCGGTTCATTTGTAGGTTTATTTTGCTGAATGTGATATTTGATTTAAAAAAATCGGAATTGAACATTGTAGATTTGTTTTTCCTACTCAGAATATTTAAACGTGTACATTGGAAATAATTGTTCGTACAAATCAAACATATTGATTATCTGTTTTGATATTGCTTTGTTTCAGAACAACCCCTATGTTGATGAAGGTGGTGACCAAGGCTGTGACCGAAGACCTTTCGCCTGCGACCTTTGTGAGGAAGGTCAAGAAGCCAAGCTGACGTGTTCCGCGTGTAAGACCTATTTTTGCACACGCTGCCGACGAACACACGACAAGCTATGCAAATCCATGCAGGTGACAGAGGTCAAAGTTGAGCGGGAGGAGGAGAAAGATAGTGAACAATATCTAGACATGGAGTCACTGGAAGTTAAACAGATGTTAGAAGCATTTATGAAGAAACTGTCGAGGGGAGCACAACAGCAGCAGCGCAAAGCAGGAGGTGTTAGCAAGAGAAAAGGCGGCCAGGAGCAGAAGTTGATAAGGCCAGAGCAAGAAGGAGATGAGATGGATACTGAGAGTTTGATTTCAGCCGTCAAGATGCTAATGCAGAAACAGTCGGACACTGATAAACTGATGTCATCGATGCAAGGTTCACTGATCACTCTACAAAACCAAAACTCGCTTTTGTTCCGAGACCTGTCAACCGTTCAAGACCAGAACGCCAAGCTGAAGAAAGAACACGAGGCTCTGCAGCGCGAGGTTGTCAGCCTAAAAGACAAAAACGCCATCCTGTGCCAGGACAACCAGCAGCTGCGTCACGAGGTCACCAAGGTGCAAGATGACGTCACTAAGTCCCAGAATGACATCAGCAGGCTCCAGGACTACATCACCCCTTTGCAGCAACAGCAAGACACTATGCTTGGTCAGATAGCAAAGTTGAATTCCAACACTGGCACGTCACAATTTCCAACTGATGTTGCAAGCCTGAAGGCTGATCAAGCCAAACTGCAAGGGGAAATAACGAGCTTGAAAACTGATCAAGCCAAACTGGAAGGGGAAATAACCAGCCTGAAAACTGACCAAGCCAAACTGCAAGGGGAACTAAGCAGTCTGAAATCTGACCCAGCCAAATTGCAAGGGGAAGTACTCAGTCTGAAAAGTGACCAGGGCAAACTACAAATAGAAGTCGCCAGCCTGAAAACTGACCAAGGCAGTCTGCAAGCAGACATGACCAAGCTCAGAACAGACAATGGCAGATTGGAGGGTGATGTCGGGAATCTGAAATCTGTCCAGAGCCAAGTGAAGCGGGATGTGAAGACACTGAGCACACAAGTGTTTTTCCATGCAGTGCGGAGTGAGGCTGTAACACTACAGAAAGATGACATTCTGATTTGTAACCACGTTGTACCAAGTGTTGGAGGGGGGTATGACGATAAGACTGGTATGTTTACAGCTCCAGTTTCAGGTGTCTATTGTTTCATGGCTTCATCAAGTCCGCACTCGAATGACGTACATGCTTTTTGTAATGCAGGCATTGTACTTGACAATGATATTAAAGCTTTCTTTTTTGCCTTAGGCAAAGGAAACACCATTGCCCATGTTACATTGCTAGTCAAAGCTGGTCAGAAGGTGTGGCTGCGATGTTTTCAAACTGGAAGTAGGTTTCATGAATGGTTGACATCCTTCACTGGTTTTCTTGTTCAACCACAACTGTAAGACAGCAAAATCACTGGGGTCTAATAGGAGTTTTTGTTTGACTTATGACTGACCAATGACCATTTCAGTTTTTTTTTGTTACCAGCTTTTTACACGCATCTGGTTCTTGAGGCTGATCTTGTATAAACTTGTGAAAGCTTTTGAATTTTTGTGACTTTTTTTTGGAAAGTCTAGTGAAATTTTGCGAAAACCAGTTCACATACATGTAGAAATGTTACTGTTTGATCCAGGCATAAATTTGAAAGTGTTATTAATGGATCAAATGTAAACAAATAATAATTTTTAAATGTGTGTGTGCGTGTGTGTGTGTGTGTGTGTGTTCCTTTATGATATATGTTACGTTGAAACGCGAACGAAAGATCTAATCGTTTCGTTTTGCAAAGTATTCAATAATGGAGTTTATTTACCTTTGATTTGAGTTTGCATTGTTGTTAGGAGAGGCTTTGTATAACGTTGATAATTTGCGTTAGTCGATATTGTTGGAGAATTCTCTAGATTTCACTGTTTACTCTCGATAGAAATTTTTCCCGATAAATTTCGAAGTAAGAGAACGTTCCGGGTATGTTTAGAAATATGTATGACGTAAGTCAGTGATGACGATCTTTAATTCTGATTGGTTGTAATGCGTCATTTCTAGAACGTCCTGTCGTCATCTCGAATGAGAGAAAAGATTATAAAATGGATGCCCTGTGTGTGGGTAGAGGAAGTTGTTGCTGTTGATAGTGAGTTGGAAAGTAAAAGTTGAAAGTGGAAAGCGATTGTATGCAGTTGTTGATGTGTGCTGAATAAAAGTGGAAAACTTCATACGTCGGCTTTGTGACTTGTATGCTGATTGAGCGGGTTGCGTGAATAAACGAATCTGAGCTACACTCATCAGTACTTCAGCATTGGGGCTGAATCCACTACTGATAGAAAACACCAACATCAAACGGAGTGTAACATTTTGGGGGCCAAGCCGGGATTCACGCCATAGCCAAGGGTTCAACTGCTACAACAAGCGAGTCAACGTTACGAGAGGCAGTCATCGAGGGTAGCCGCCAACGAGTTGCGTCGAGAGGGGCCAACATACTGGGACTACATCACCGATAGATTCGGGTTGACTGCAAGGGCGTGTAGTCGCTGAAGAGTTGCTTCGTGAGCGATCAACAGATCGGGACTACGTGGCTGCCGCAAGACTACGTCGAGGGACAGTCTCGGAGCTACATCGCCAGTATTAGAGAGAGCGGCGAGCGGACGTCGCGTCTACTTCAGCACAGGAGCGTGTACATCAACACCAGCGTGGTGCAGCGTCGCATACGACGAGGACAGCGGTGCCTGCGTCAGCGAAGGCGACTAGTGACATGCATCAGCGCTACTGCAGAAAGCGTGCTGTTCTAGAACAGTCTAGAAAGGTACAGCACAGTCAAGAACTTTCCAGAAAAGAACTTTCCAGAAAAGAACTTTCCAGAACTTTCCGGAAGCATCAAGATGGCTGACTTCTGGCAGAAAGGGATTCAACTGAATCTAAAAGGGAAACAGTTGACGGAGTACGTCAAGTCCCAGGAGAGAATACAAGAACGAGAATTAGAAGAGCAACGCCGCCGTGAAGAAAGAGAATTTGAAGAGCAGCGTCGCCGAGAAGAAAGAGAAGAGCGGCGTCAAGAAAGAGAGATGGAAGAGAGACGACTAGAAGCTGATCGTCAGTACCAGCTAGAGTTGGCGCGTATCCAAAACAATCAGCATGCGCCACAAGTTATCAGTGACAACAAAGCTCCAAAATTGCCAGCGTTTGTCGACAGGAAGGACCAGATCGACAGTTATTTGGCGAGATTTGAAAGGTTTGCCAAAAGCTCTAACTGGCAACCTCAAGACTGGGCGATTCGACTAAGTGCACTTCTGACGGGGCAAGCACTCGACGTCTACACCAGATTGTCGGACGATGACGCTAAAGACTACGACGTCTTGAAAGAGGCCCTATTGCAGTGCTACAACTTTACAGAGAAGGGCTACCGTAAACGCTTCCGTGAATGCCGGCCTAAGTCAGACGAGACGCCAAAGCAGTTTGTGGAGCGCCTGTCGTCATATCTACACAAGTGGGTGGAGTTATCAGGCGAAAGGAAGTCTTACGACAGTCTCCATGACCTGATCGTGAAGGAACAATTTCTCAATGCCTGTCACAAGGACCTAGCGACCCACTTACAAGAACAAAAGCTGCAGACGCTTAAAGATGTGACTGAGGCTGCTGAAAGATATCTCATCGCTCATGGGAAGACCCTGGGGCCACCCAGCGCGACGAAATATTTTCAGAAGACTGGAAACCATGTGAACCAGATCCAGGGGAGTCAGACGAGCCAGAGACAGACGGACTCCACGCCTCCTCCCAGGGAAGGGCATTCGAGAGGCTGTTTCACCTGCAACGCTACAGACCACAGAGCGGCTAACTGTCCTCAAAACAAAAGCAGCGGACAGCGGAGCAGTACGGACAATGCAGCGGCGGGCAACCGACAGAGACGTTTCTCCAATCTACGGCAAACCAGTAGATCTGACCATCAAGTGTGCGGCGGGAGCGTCATTCTTCCGAGTGAGACCGAGCGCGCAGCTACTCCTGCGGACGTGCAAGAGTGCATAACCGATGGCCAACTTCTCCTTGCCAACGGAAAATCCATCCCCGTCGTCGCCAGCGCAGCTGTGACCGTCCAGAACATGCCTGTTTCAAAGGGACGCGTCGGAAATCATGAAGTGACTGTTCTAAGAGACTCTGGCTGCAGTGGGGTCATCGTCAGAGAAGACCTAATCGCTAAAGAACAATTCACTGGCGATTCTAAATGGACACTCATGGCCGACAGCAAATGTGTGAAAGCGCCAGTTGCAAAAATTCATGTCAACACCCCTTTCTACATAGGCGAAGTCGAAGCGGTTTGCCTGAAGAGGCCGCTGTATGATTTGATGATCGGGAATATCGACGGCGCGAGACGACCCGACGACCCCGATCCAGAATGGAGTCCTGCCTCAACCCAACGCGTCGAAGTTGTGGAGGAGGATCCATTGCCATTTCCCGATGGAGACCTTTCAGAGCTGCTACGGGACAATGTGGCTACTCCGGCTCAGCCCTGCCGACCAGAGATCGTCGGTGCTGTTACTACCAGGGCCCAGGCCAAGAGAGACAAGGTGTCTACGCCACTGAAGGTCGCCGACAACTCCAAAGCTGCCATCGTGGACAGAGATAAGCTGATCCAGCTCCAGGAAGCTGATAGCTCCAGCTCCAGGAAGCTGATAGCACTTTAAACAAGTACAGGAACCGCCAAGACCACGTGACCAAGGGCAGTGGCACGGTCTATTTCGAGGTGAAGGCCAAGATCCTGTACAGAATCTTCCAGCACCCGAGGGTTAACGGAGGTAAACCACTACGTCAAGTCTTGGTACCGTTACCACTAAGTCGCCAAGTGATGGAAGTAGCACATGACTCAATCATGGGAGGTCACCTAGGCATCAAGAAGGCGTCAGACAGAATCCAGGCGGTGTTCTACTGGCCAGGACTTCATGCGGACGTCAGCCGTTTCTGCCGATCATGTGACATTTGCCAGAAGACCATACCTCGAGGAAGAGTCCCGAAAGTGCCTATGCAGAGGATGCCGCTGATCGACCGACCTTTCAAGAGGGTGGCCTTAGACTTAATCGGCGAAATAAGACCCCCGAGTGAAGAAGGTCATCGGTGGGTACTGACTTTAGTGGATTATGCGACTCGGTACCCAGAAGCAGTGCCACTGAAGAAGATTGACACTGAAACTGTAGCAGAGGTACTGGTGGACATGTTCAGTAGACTTGGAGTGCCTGAAGAAATTCTGACAGACCTCGGGACGCAGTTCGTCTCTGACTGCATGAAGGAGGTCAACAGACTGCTGAGCATCCGGCATTTAACTACGACACCCTACCATCCAATGTGCAACGGGCTTGTCGAAAAGTTCAATGCTACACTGAAGTCCACCCTGAAGAAACCGTGCAGCGAGCAGCCCAGAGAATGGCATCGCTACATCAACGCCTTACTTTTCGCCTACAGAGAAGTACCGCAGGAGTCCACCGGCTTTTCTCCGTTCGAGCTGTTGTACGGAAGAACCATCCGAAGTAGAGACCCCAGAGGTGAAGAACAGTTACCAGTACGTGTTTGAGCTACGGGAGAAGCTGGAGCAGACTCTCGAGATAGCCAGAGAAAACCTGAAGAAGTCCCAGGACTGTGGAAAGCACTACTATGATCGTAGGGCTGTGAACAGGAAGTTCAAACCTGGCAACAAAGTGCAGGTGCTGCTACCTACTGATCACAATAAGTTGCTGATGCAGTGGAAAGGCCCGTACGGAGTGAAGACCGTGGTGGGAATCAACGACTACAAGGTGAAAGTCGGCCAGCATTCCAAGATATACCACGCCAACCTCCTTAAGCTGTACGTGGAAAGGCCATCAGAGACTGTGCATGCAGCAACAGCAGCTGAGATCGACAACAGCTTTGACAGCGAGGAACTGTTGGAACTGGGAGACTTCCACAGCAAAGAAGGCATCGATGATGTTAAGCTAGGACCAGGCTTGACGGAAGGTCAAAAGTTGGAGCTCAAGGACCTTATGGGCGAATTTCCCCAAAGCTTCAGTGATGTCCCAGGCTCTACGACTTTGGTCGAACATGAAGTCCACACCCAGACCTGGAAGGAGCATCTGCAGACCTTGAGGGAGCTGTTCCACCGTCTCGCAGAAGCCAACCTGACCGTGAGACCCAGCAAATGCATTCTGGGAGCTGACAACGTCGACTTCATCGGATGTTCGATGGAAGAGGGAGACAACGGAGGATGCACTGACTCCAGGAAAGCCCACGTGATCATCGTCTTTGACCCTGGGCCGATGACAACCGCAACTGACGAGGGCGTCGCTTCCTTGCGGATGAAAAAACATTGACTGTGTGAATGAACTGTGAACATTGACAATATCCAGATAGACTTGCGGATGGAAGAACATGCTTCAGTTTATTATCCCTTTCTATCGGGAAACTCTGGGCCGCCTCCCCCGGGGAAGGCGTAGTCGCAGCCAGTGGCGCGCCCAAACCCTACCTACCTAACATTATTTTGTGAATTTTTGACATTTTTGCTGGGGGAGCAAACCGGAGTACCCGGAGAAAACCCCCGAGAGGTTGCCCGAGTCGAAAGTAAATAATATTAGAAGAAACATAACGCCCAGATGCAGGATCGAACCCACACCTGTCAGGCGCCATTGGTTTCTGGCTTGTGGACAAGGCAAGTTAGTCCCGCCTTAGCCCACTTGGCCACAACGCTCGCTCTCGCTGACTCTGTGTGAATGAACTGAGCACAATGACAGTATTCAGAAAGTCCAGAATTAAGACTTTGTTTGTGCATTACGTTTCAACGTTGTTGAAAGAAATTGGGTAAATTTCTTCTTGAGTGGGGGGTTATGTTACGTTGAAACGCGAACGAAAGATCTAATCGTTTCGTTTTGCAAAGTATTCAATAATGGAGTTTATTTACCTTTGATTTGAGTTTGCATTGTTGTTAGGAGAGGCTTTGTGTAACGTTGATAATTTGCGTTAGTCGATATTATTGGAGAATTCTCTGGATCTGCGTGTTTACTCTCGATATAAATTTCCCGATAGATGTCGAAGTAAGAGAACGTTCCGGGTATGTTTAGAAATATGTATGGCGTAAGTCAGTGATGACGATCTTTAATTCTGATTGGTTGTAATACGTCATTTCTAGAACGTCCTGTCGTCATCTCGAATGAGAAAAAATTATAAAATGGATGCCCTGTGTGTGGGTAGAGGAAGTTGTTGCTGTTGATAGTGAGTTGGAAAGTAAAAGTTGAAAGTGGAAAGCGATTGTATGCAGTTGTTGATGTGTGCTGAATAAAAGTGGAAAACTTCATACGTCGACTTTGGGACTTGTATGCTGATTGAGCGGGTTGCGTGAATAAACGAATCTGAGCTACACTCATCAGTACTTCAGCATTGGGGCTGAATCCACTACTGATAGAAAACACCAACATCAAACAGAGTGTAACATTTTGGGGGCCAAGCCGGGACTTTTTCACATTCAGTGAAATAAACTTATATATACTATGGAATTGAATTGAATTGATCCTCTCATAGTCATATCATTACCATCAAACATGTCTGCTTCCCTCTAACAATACTGTCGTTTGTGGGCTTATGTACCACTTATATAAACTTTGATACTGAGCAATGACAAATATCACTCACTTAAGATTATTTATTTACATTCTAATTGTTGTGTGAGTGTGTAAGACCAAAAAACAAAGTTATACCTGTTAATGGCCTGTATGAAGTTGGGTTACTGTAACAAGAGGCTAGATTTACACAGTACTTTAAGTTCTTGCCTTGTTTAGTCAGCTGTAACCTTAGTAGAGTAATGTTACTCTGCAGCAGACGACAGAAGTCTCCTGTGGGCTACACTTTTCTATGTTGATGCTCGCGTAGTAGGTAGTGACCTCACTCAGCTTACGTATAGCAGTAGTACGGCCAATCCAGACAGAGGGCGCTTAGGTTTAACAGTTCTACCCGGCTTAGGCAGACAGCCGAGGAAGTTTCATTCGTGTTGTAGACTGCGAGCAAGACAGCTACGCTTCAAGGGATCTCTCAAATTGAAGACGAAAAGCAGGAACTGTTGAAACTCTATTCAACTAAGTTAGCCACAGCCTGACATTGTCAAAAAAGTAAATGAACTAGCTTTTGTTTCATCGTGATGTATTGATATTATTGTTGAATTATGTTTGTGCAATTTGCCATGTTTAGAATTGTGATTGTTTGTCCAACGTTGCGTGACCAGGTGTCGAACACGACCGGTTTGACGCCATGGTGTAGACCCTACGGACCCACTGTTGTTTAGCCTAAATGTAATCTTGCAGACCAGTGGCTGTACCAGAGAATGTGGATAATATTAATTATTTTTCTATGTGTATTGTTAGCCATGATTTATATTTATATATGTATATCAAATTAGAGTGGAGATTCCAGTGGACCACGGACTTAGCAGAATGTTCGTCGCTTATACATGTATATATATAGATATGTGGAGCTAATCACTGAGGGCTATTTCTGCCTTCAGTGAGATGCTCTGCACACACCTAGTATACACGGTGATGCAGATTTTCATCTCATATGTTACAGACGAGCAGGCATCGTGGGCCCAACCAGACGAAAGACAAGAAAAAGGCTTCACAGAAAGTCGGCCTGCATCGGCTTATCAAGCACTGTGCGATGAGAGCCCACCAGTCGGTCAACAAGGAGAAGAATCCACAACAACACAGCCCATCAAAGAATCAACCACAACAAAGCTCATCGAATCAAGAGGTAAGTGACTTTGGCACCAGTGTACCAAACCTGTTAGCTAAGGACATCAATAGTCTACTTTTCCAGAACTCTGACCCTTTGGGCAGAACGCATCAAGTGCCCGATGATAATACAGTAGCTGCATAGAACTATCAAGGAGCGAACCATTCAAAGAGACATTTGAACTTTTAAGTTAGTATCGTACTTCGAAGATCGTGTGTAGAGTAGAGGAAATAAATGTGTGATATTTACTGTTATCAAGTGGCTGGACTACCTATGGTTCATAGCCGTGTGAAAGCTAGTGTGGCAGTGATCTTTTACCATTTTTCTATCTATCTCTGTACCCCAGCCTATACACAGACCGAGGTAAACAAATAAATGTATTAAGTTGAGTCACAGGGAGATTTACTAGCGATCCCCATCAACGAAAGACGAGTGGGTACTAGCATTCCATTGTTCAGAGCCCAGCAACAATAGACCCACCGTCACAGTTACGATGGAAAAACAATTAGTTTTGTTTCTTTGAAATTTATGCACCCTCTCCATCTCTTTCTTTCTCTCTCCCCTCCTCCTTTTTACCCTTTCCTCTTTCTTGCTTTTGTTTTTGGCAGTAAAACAGTAAGGAGACTCCGAAGACCTATGACATTCCCACACTCACAATAAAATCAATGTGTGCGCACGCAAACGCCTATGACTGAATAGTTTACCATGTCAACCGTATGACATAGGCTTGCAAACATTGAGCGTCCTTGAAACGCCTTAATTTTGTTTTAGCTGCCTGTGACTGTGCAACGCTTTCGCCTTAGTTTAGTTTAGTTTAGTACATAGAGGTGTGTGTTTTTTTTCTTTTAGGACTCGCGACCTATCTTATGCCTCTTCCTTCATACTTTCAAGTGAGGGTCACGCTAGCGCAATTTACACTAAATTACATTTAATCGTCATATTCTTTAATCTTAACTATACATGTTAGCAACACTGTGGGTTCGGGCACTGAATAGAATAGATCCAACGTCTCCCGGCGTGTCGTAACTAACAGGGGTGATGTCAGCACGGCATCACTGGGCGAAAGTCTTTTACACAGAATTCACCAGCCAGGACGGAAGAACATCACCTTAATATTGGCTCAACGACCACGCGCCATGGCGAACCACACTGTACTCGTGGATTTCGGCTGTGGCCAACAGCTGGAGAGGATTGGACCCCGTCAGGCCTTTCTTGCCCAAGAAACACCGTATTATGAAAAGAACTCAATCCATACCGGATCGGTCGTCGCCCGTGTCACCGAGGACCGCGACTTCTGTTGGCCATCATGACGGAGGTAATAATTATGTAGAGATAGCAATAATGGGCCTAGAGCACCAAAAAGCTCAAAGAGTTCTAAAGGAGGCTTTTTACTGCAATTTATGGCTGTTTATGAGCTTTTTAAAAGGCGTGCCAAAGCGCTCTGGGAATCCGGCATTTGCTAAATATAATACACATTCGTATATCTTGCGTCTTTGCTTAAAACAAAAAAAAAAATTACAACCCTTCTACATTATGGTTGTATAACATTACACATTAATATCTGCTGGAATGATCTTTTGTTTAACAAGATAGTCCCAAGTAAATAACGATAATGAAAAGATACCAACCAGTTTACCAGCATCTGAAAGATCCATTTTCCCCAATTCAATAGGTTTCATTTTTAAAAGAGATTTTGCAATCATGGCATAAGCTGTATTTAAGCCCACTAAGACAACACTATGGTATCCAAGATTTACAATTGTTTGTTCATATGGTACACTCATTTTTTATATATAATAAAAAAATAATAATAAATTATTACTGCATTGAAAACACATCTAATGATGGCTTCAATGATGGAGATAATTCAATTTCTTTTTCTACAAGTGGTTTTGAGGGTTTCTGTTTCTTTTTTCCTTGGCGGTATTTATATATTATGTACCCACTTGCACCCACTACACCGGCTATACATAAATAATATATGTTATTTGAAGATTGTATTGGTTGTATTGGTTGTATTGGTTCTTCTTTATTTGTTGTTAATGTTTGTTGCATTATTGTTTCTTCTTTTGGTGATTCCTTTTTTCCTAATATGTTTGCTTTTGTTTGTCTGTTCCATCTATGTAACCTGTTAAATTCTGCTAACTTCTTTCCAGCTGCAATTCTTCCCAAACTCTTTTGTTTAGTGACTGTCACTGGGTTCTGTTGATTCTCTGAATTCTTTACCTCCGTCTCCTTCTCCATCTCCGGATTGGAAGAGTCCATTTTTAATAGCAGAGAAATTTATGTGTTGAAAAGTAATTAGCCCGGCTGAAAATGGGGTCAACAAGCTTCCAAACTTATAATACAAATTTCTTGATGCCTCACTAATCCCATTAACAATAACTGGATCTTTAATCAAATCATCAAATAAATCATTCTCACAATCTAAAGTAACAAAGGTCGACACAGCTTTGGTATATAACTTCACAATCGAACGCCCTAAACTTTTAACCATTAAAGCGCCGAGAACTTTATCATATTTATTATGTAATATAATTATCTCTTCAGGCCTCAGTCTTTGTACTTGTTCAGGTGTTAAGTCAACACCGAGATAATACTTTGACTTTCCGGAAGCTACTAATGCAACCAGCCTGTCTCTTTTCTCATTGTCAACACCTGTAACTGTAACATTAATAGCTTCTTGCATTAACAAGTCATCACAATTCATTTTAAATACAAATAAAATAAAAAACTAAATTAAAAAATGGCTGGTGCTGCAATGGTGCTTGGTTCTGCTGCTGTAAATGCCTTAGCCTTTTCAGGATCAAATTATTTGTTTTCAAAACTGGACAGTAAAGAAGAATCAAAACGGCATAACTTAGCAATGGAAAAATTACAACAAGATCAGGCCGAATACGAGAAAAACAGACTAATGCAGTTTGATTTTGTTAATACAAGATTGAAAGAAGAAGGTCATGCTGATAAAACATTCGAAGACGTTGATGAAGCTTTGCACCAATATTATTTATTAACTGGCACGACACTACCTTCATTAAAGCAGCCAGTGTTATCCGATTACTACACACCTAACATTACATCTACAATGTCAGAGACCGGAGAATTAATTTTAATTGTGTTTGGAATAACAGTAGTTTATTACCTCGTTAAACAAAAATATAAATCTAAATAAAATATGACTTCGCGTTTGTCTAGATTATATTATTCTCAATCCAGATATTGGAAAGGGATGACGGCAGTTAATAAACTAGTAGAAAAGACTGGCTTGTCAGAAAACGTAGTTAAACAATGGTTATCGAAGCAAGCTGTATGGCAAATCTATCTTCCACCCCCGA
>JBAHVR010000128.1:0-77500 GCA_036898135.1 Oncomelania hupensis
CGGATTTCAAAGATCCTTACGCTGATGTCCTAGATGGGTCAGTGCTAGTTACATAAATTCACCCAGCACGCACTAGTTTCCAATCTCCCAAACCCTCCATCACTAGCAACGATTAGGCAGTTGATCCCCAGTGTTTACTGGAAGTGGAGGAAGGCCTTTATTTATTGGTTATTTCCTATTTCACAGCCATTGGATGACCTTTCCTTACCTTCAACAACCACATTTCCTATTTCACAGCCATTGGATGACCTTTCCCTACCTTCAACCACCACTGCGTCCACTCCGTTGATGGTGTAACATTGCGTCCTCTGAGGACGACCTGTCCTTACCTTCAACAACCACTGCGTCCACTCCGTTGATGGTGTAACATTGCGTCCTCTGAGGACGACCTTTCCCTACCTTCAACAACCACTGCGTCCACTCCGTTGATAGTGTAACATTGCGTCCTCTGAGGACGACCTGTCCTTACCTTCAACAACCACTGCGTCCACTCCGTTGATGGTGTAACATTGCGTCCTCTGAGGACGACGGCGGAAGGGCAGGTTTGCCGGAAAGAAGAAGAGGATGAAGCCAATCAAAATGGCCGGCGTGGAGTCTCCCATTGCCCTGACCAAAACAACATGCAATATATGTCACAATCATTGCTGTCATCATTACATGGAGTCTCCCATTGCCCTGACCAAAACAACATGCAGTATTTGTCACAATCATTGCTGTCATCATGACATGGAGTCTCCCATTGCCCTGACCAAAACAACATGCAATATATGTCACAATCATTGCTGTCATCATTACATGGAGTCTCCCATTGCCCTGACCAAAACAACATGCAATATATGTCACAATCATTGCTGTCATCATTACATGGAGTCTCCCATTGCCCTGACCAAAACAACATGCAGGATTTGTCACAATCATTGCTGTCATCATGACATGGAGTCTCCCATTGCCCTGACCAAAACAACATGCAATATATGTCACAATCATTGCTGTCATCATTACATGGAGTCTCCCATTGCCCTGACCAAAACAACATGCAATATATGTCACAATCATTGCTGTCATCATTACATGGAGTCTCCCATTGCCCTGACCAAAACAACATGCAGTATATGTCACAATCATTGCTGTCATCATTACATGGAGTCTCCCATTGCCCTGACCAAAACAACATGCAGTATATGTCACAATCATTGCTGTCATCATTACATGGAGTCTCCCATTGCCCTGACCAAAACAACATGCAATATATGTCACAATCATTGCTGTCATCATTACATGGAGTCTCCCATTGCCCTGACCAAAACAACATGCAGTATATGTCACAATCATTGCTGTCATCATGACATGGAGTCTCCCATTGCCCTGACCAAAACAACATGCAGTATATGTCACAATCATTGCTGTCATCATGACATGGAGTCTCCCATTGCCCTGACCAAAACAATATGCAGTATATGTCACAATCATTGCTGTCATCATTACATGGAGTCTCCCATTGCCCTGACCAAAACAACATGCAGTATATGTCACAATCATTGCTGTCATCATGACATGGAGTCTCCCATTGCCCTGACCAAAACAACATGCAGTATATGTCACAATCATTGCTGTCATCATTACATGGAGTCTCCCATTGCCCTGACCAAAACAACATGCACTATTTGTCACAATCATTGCTGTCATCATTACATGGAGTCTCCCATTGCCCTGACCAAAACAACATGCAATATATGTCACAATCATTGCTGTCATCATTACATGGAGTCTCCCATTGCCCTGACCAAAACAACATGCAATATATGTCACAATCATTGCTGTCATCATTACATGGAGTCTCCCATTGCCCTGACCAAAACAACATGCAATATATGTCACAATCATTGCTGTCATCATTACATGGAGTCTCCCATTGCCCTGACCAAAACAACATGCGTCATTGAACATGCAATATATGTCACAATCAAAATGCCCGGCGTGGAGTCTCCCATTACCCAGACCAAAACAACATGCGTCATTGAACATGCAATATATGTCACAATCAAAATGGCCGGCGTGGAGTCTCCCATTACCCAGACCAAAACAACATGCGTCATTGAACATGCAATATATGTTACAATCAAAATGGCCGGCGTGGAGTCTCCCAGTGCCCTGACCAAAACAACATGCGTCATTGAACATGCAATATATGTCACAATCAAAATGGCCCGTGGAGTCTCCCATTGCCGGCCTGACCAAAACAACATGCATCATTGAACATGCAATATTTGTCACAATCATTGCTGTCATCATTATATGCAATGATTTTATGGTCAATTTTTATTACGAAGAACATGGACATATAATTCCGAAGATGAAAAATAACGAAGACGACGACGACGACGACGACAACAACAACAACAACAACAACAACAACAACAACAACAACAACAACAACAACAACAACAGAATAAAAGCAAGAGAAGCAGATGGTGAAAAGAAGAAGATGTGGAGGAGGAGAAGAAAAAGAAAAAGATGAAGATGATGATATGATGATGATGATGATGATGATGATGATGATGATGATGATGATGATGATGATGATGATGATGATGATGATGATAAAGGATGAGGAGGAAAAGGATGATGATGATGATGATGATGATGATGATGATGATGATGATGATGATGATGATGATGATGATGATGATGATGATGATGATGAGAGGTAATGCACATGGCTACCAGCGCTTTCAAGATACAGTTGAAAGTACCGCTGAGTAGCGTGAACAGGATATATCGTAATATCGCCAAGATAATATCTTGAGTCCGCTATGAGCGGATGAGGCTACTTGCGAAATCACGGGAAAAGCGCAATTTGACTGCAGTGAACTCATGAAAATAGAAAAATGTAAGTTTCGTCTCCTCTAGGGCACGGATTAGGTCAAACTGTATTAGTTTCTAGGTCAACTGTCTTTTACGAACCGTTTGACAATGTTTTTGAACCGTTTGTTGACGCCGGATAGTGTCCTCACTTGGTTTCATGCAATTTAAGAATCCAACAAGGCAATTGGGTTTTTGAGACGGAAAGAGCGGAATGTTGTAGAGCAACATTCTGTATATATTTACAGTGAAATTGCGCTTTTTCCGTGATTTCGCAGGTAGCCTCGTCCGCTCATAGCGGACTCAAGTTATTATCTTGGCGATATTACGATATATCCTGTTCACGCTACGCAGCGAAGATTAGAGGTGTATCTTGAGTGCGCTGGTACCTTGGTGCAATGGGTGATGATGATGATGATGATGATGATGATGATGATGATGATGATGATGATGATGATGATGATGATGATGATGATGATGATCTTACCCTTCAGCAAATAGCATCTGCCATCCCGAAGTACCTCCGAGATCTCGTGTGATCCACAAGATGACCAACACCGTGAACAAGAATAGGACCGTTCCCTCCGCGAACCTGGCACCATCACAAAGAACAGCGTCGTACTTATATTGTAACTAGCAGAGAGAGGGACGCCATTGAGAGAGAGGGGGACGCCATTGAGAGAGAGATGGACGCCATTGAGAGAGAGATAGACGCCATTGAGAGAGAGATGGACGCCATTGAGAGAGAGATAGACGCCATTGAGAGAGAGATGGGCGCCATTGAGAGAGAGATGGGCGCCATTGAGAGAGATGGACGCCTGTCAGTACAGCCAACAGCTACGTCATCTGCAACCCTCAAAGGTTTACGGTAAATAAATGCTCCGTTCACAATATCGTCGTCAATATTATCGTTCGCTGTCTTCGTCGAAATCGTCTGTTGTATTATCTCTATAAATCCTGAGATGAAGTTAAATAGGGCTGTGTCAGTAGACTATATGTGCTTCACAATATCATCGTCATTATTATCGTCTTCGGTGTCGTCGTTTTCAGAAACATCGGCTGCATCACGGTCTTCTCTGAATACGTAGACCTCATCAACATCACCATCATCATCAGCAGCAGCAGTCCCTTCTTCTCCTCCTCCCCATCATCATCATCATCATCATCATCAGCAGCAGCAGCAGCAGCACCATCAACGTCATCGCCATTAACGTCATTATGGTTATGGAGGTATGAGCTACGTACGTGACAGGCCCCAGCTTTTTGTATTCCTGCTTGATGACGGCCAGCACTCGAGCATTCTGCTGCTTCCTGGCGGCGCTCTTGGAACAGCACTGCGTTATTCCTCTGGAACACCCAGCGTAGGCTTACGTTATGTTGCTATGTTGTGGTTGTTATTGTTGTTTGTTGGGGTTTTTGTTTTTGTTTTTGTTTGTTTGTAATAATTATTGCGAAAAGACGGGAATCAATAGCCAAAAATGTTGAAATAATTATTCTTTATATCCTTAGGCCCAAAGCACACGTATAGCTTCACTTTTTTTTTTATTCACCCGTTCAACACAAGAGCGCGTAAACGCGTACTAGCGAATAGATGATAGTGCGATCTAAATTTTGCATACACGATTAAAACAAGGCGGGGGAGGACGAAGATTATCGAGACTCTCTCGCTAGCTGTTGAATGGAGAATCTCTCTATTCAACCTGCGGTCGTTGAATGTGCGGTGTGCGAGACACTTATACATCAAACTTCACTTTACGTATTCAAACTAAAACGAAAACGTACACTAGAGAACTTTAGATCGGCCAGCGAAACTTGGTTCTCAGTGATCCCTTTCGTTTCCGGTTATACAATCGGGAAATCCTTACGAACTTTTCTTCGAGCCTCTGGTTCTGAAGCGTCAGCGCCTTTAGTGGCAGACGAAATTTTGTTCGTCATTATCCAGGGGAGGTAAATGCCATCATAACTCTCTAATTTACGGAGGTTGTTTTCCTCGAAAGCGTACGAGTTTCGATTTGGTTCATCACGGGCTAAAACAGACACTTTTCCCAACGAAAGTTTAGTTGAAGTTTAGGATAGAGCAGTGGTAATTTTTCCTTCTCATTTTTTAAAAATTAAAAATACAAAATTGAGAGTTTCCATAGCCTTATCTTGTGTTCATTGCCTACGCTAGCCTACTAACAAGCCCGTTTTGGCCTACAAACCTAGTATATATGGCTCATTTAAACCAAGGGCTGTTCATGCACAGTCATAGGAATACACTAGAAAAGTGATTTTTACATCTTTACCATGCCCATAGGATAACCCTAGACATAATGCAAAACGTATGTTGAAAATCTCAATCGGAACGACAAACTCCTCCGCCATTTTACCTCTGAAAGCAAAAGCAACCCAAGAACAGCAACATTTTTTCGGAGCAAAGTACACCTATTTTAATGAATCAAAAATAACAACAAATGGTGAGAGAATAAATTCAAAGCATTTATTCAAGCTTACGTTAATAGCAATTGACCCGATATATGCAAAAATAACCAGAAACTTACATGCGAATCACAATTCGTCAAAATGATGAAAATTCCGTATTTTCACTCAGCGAAGTTTTCTGCCCAATGCAAATGAGGAAGCGCAAAAGTTACGACGTAGGAAAAAGATCTACGAACCAAGGTTCTGTGCTTTCTAAAGCTCTCTAATAACCTTAAGTAACTTAAATAACGCAATACATTAAAACTACAAACAGACAAAATGTAATTGAGACCTGCAACGGAGGAAAGCGATTTGCAGCCATATCCAGCACGCCAGGACCAGAAGGACAGACAAAGGCACGCCGAAACCCATCCATGACGCAAAATTAATTGGCGACGTCAACCCTGCGTGAGCGTACACTCTGAAATATACAAGTGAGAGGACGAGGTTTGAAAACGTGAAAGAGGGTTCTTTTTAGTTTCTTTTTGTCCTACAAGCTGCCTTGCTTTCTTAAGCCACCATGACACTTGCCCGATTTTCGTTCCCGCAATGCCACGACCTCAGAGTTACGGGATAGGATAGGATATGAATGCCACGCACTGTGGCGTGCCAATGTTTACAGTCTTCGGGAACGAGCGTGAGGAAGGTGTAAAGAGAGCATGCCATGTCGTAGACCGAATTTTGACGTTTTCAAAAATTTGATGCGCATCAATGTTTGGTGCCAGGTGCATCAACCAGGCGTGAACACGTCGCCACCACTGTCTACGGTGCATGTCAAAGCGTGCCAATGGAACCCACTACACGCGCCGACACGCCATGCCACGCATTGGCACGTATTGTTCATGAACTGTTTACGTTGTGGGCGCGCCGATGTCGCAGAGTGGTCATGCGGTGGTTAGAGTGTCGTCACGATTTGGTTGTCATCATGGCACGCCCAGCTCTCGCGTAGTTTGCACACGTCACGAACCATTTGCGCATGACGCGTAATGTTCACGACTATGGGACGGTAGAGGTTAACAATGCGCTAACAAAACTTACGCGTAAACAAAAAGTGATATTGCGTGACAATGCGTTTCAGTGCGACCCAATTTCGGGTGTGCATTTCGTAGACAAGGCGCAACTTACGCGTGTACAGCGCGCGAACAAGTCTTCACGTTGCGTAACACCAAAATGGCACGCCTTCCCACGACGCATTGCGCGGCATTGCAGTGACAACAATCGGGCAAGTGTCAGAGTGGCTTTAGGGAAAGTCATCCCAATTGCATTCACCTGCACGCGGTGACAAGAATGTAGCAACATTTCAATTAAAAGCTAGTTAATTAATAATTCATAAACAATAATTACTACGACCTCGATGATTACGATGACGACGACGACAACGAAGAAGAAGAAGAAGAAGAAGAAGAAGAAGAAGAAGAAGAAGAAGAAGAAGAAGAAGAACAACAACAACAACAACAACAACAACAACAACAACAACAACAACAACAACAACAACAACATTTTCTCACTTATCGGCGGCGTCTTTCAACACCAAGTTGGGCCCCGTTCCTGTCAGAGTGGCGATGCCGCCCGAGTTAGCTGCATAGCAAATTGACAGTGACATCCCCTTGCACATCAACCGGAATTGCTTGCTTTCGCCTTCATCGCTTCCGGTTTCCGGATCGTCGGCCTCATGGGATACGCCGTTGGGTATGTGGTCCTCAGTGTTCTTGTTGTCCTTTTCATTGTCCTTGTCGGTGTCTTTGTCCTCAGTGACCTGTTCTGCTTTTTCTATGTTGCCGTTGGTTTCGGATTTTTCTGACCCAAAAAAATGGAATTGTAGTTTAAACTACAAGGGGAAAGTGCTATTACCATTCAATAAGATCGATAGTTTATATTCCCACCTACGTGTCATTTTAGACCATAGCCTACTTCCATTTCCATGCATAAGAGGAAAGCGGAGACCAGTTTCCGTTTATTATGGATCTAAAATACATCCAAAAATCCCTAAAAACATACATTCCAAACTCAGTTTCGGTCTTCGACATTAGTAAATCTCTGAGCTGGTAGATCTAAGTTTTTGTATACAAAACCATTATTACTTTACTTAAAAGGAAGAAGGAAAAAAACCTTGGTGGCTCTTTCACGCTTGTTTACAACTGTCAGGTTCATATAATCTGCATATAATATATAGCAGGCTATGTACTTCCGTGGTCACCTCATTGAGCGCGTTCAAGGAGAAACGATGTACAGCCTCTTCAGCTTTGCTAAGAGTTGCCTGTGTGATGGTTTTTGTCAGTGTTGACTGAAGTGTTACCTGGGTGGTGTTATTTGTCAGTATTGACTGTAGTGTTACCTGTGTGGTGATGTTTCTCAGTGTTGACTGTAGTGTTACCTGTGTGGTAATGTTTGTCAGTGTTGACTGAAGTGTTACCTGTGTGGTGATGTTTGTCAGTGTTGACTGTAGTGTTACCTGTGTGGTGATGTTTGTCAGTGTTGACTGTAGTGTTACCTGTGTGGTAATATTTGTCAGTGTTGACTGTAGTGTTACCTGAGTGGTGATGTTTGTCAGTGTTGACTGAAGTGTTACCTGTGTGGTGATGTTTGTCAGTGTTGACTGAAGTGTTGCCCTTGTGGTGATGTTTGTCAGTGTTGACTGAAGTGTTACATGTGTGGTGATGTTTGTCAGTGTTGACTGAAGTGTTAACTGTGTGGTGATGTGTGTCAGTGTTGACAGTAGTGTTTCCTGTGTGGTGATGTTTGTCAGTGTTGACTGAAGTGTTACCTGTGTGGTGATGTTTGTCAGTGTTGACAGTAGTGTAACCTGTGTGGTGATGTTTGTCAGTGTTGACAGTAGTGTAACCTGTGTGGTGATGTTTGTCAGTGTTGACTGTAGTGTTACCTGTGTGGTGATGTTTGTCAGTGTTGACTGAAGTGTTACCTGTGTGGTGATGTTTGTCAGTGTTGACAGTAATGTAACCTGTGTGGTGATGTTTGTCTTTGTTGACTGTAGTGTTACCTGTGTGGTGATGTTTGTCAGTGTTGACTGAAGTGTTACCTGTGTGGCAGTGTTTGGAGAAAGAGCCTTTCATCTGTTGTAAGATGGACTCTGTGATGGGCACCATCATGGCCGCCGTGGCGGTATTGGAGATCCACATGGACAGGAACCACGTCGCCAACATCAGCCCCAGCATCAACCTGAAATCAGTATTATCATCATCAGCAACAGCAACAACAAAACAGAAGCGTTAAGCAACCAAGAACAGTAGCAGCAGCAAGAGGTCATCGTAACGTTTTTCTTCTTCATTTTATTTTGGTACTTCAACATGATCAACAAGTGTATTTAAACAAACTACTTCTTTCTCCATTTAAGCCTACGTGTCTTTTTTTTTTAGATAATAAACAGATATGGAAAGTTATAAGAATGTGTCAAGATACAACTTAAACCAAGATCTCGCAAACTCACAAAGAGAGAGCGAGAAATCCTTGGTAGTGGGTACATCCTGGTCACCTTCTGCATGGGGGCACTGCAATCTTATACATGGCTTGATATTGGAGCTGGTATTTCACTAATAATAAGTATACTAATAATAAATCGTAGATCCAAAAAATGGAACACTACAGTACACATGAAAGGAGCATACTCCATGCTGCTGTGCTGCTGAGTACACTTGCCATTTTACAAAAAAAGAAGAAAAAACAACAACAACATATAACACTTCACATTATTAAATATTTGATACTGAATGGCAATTATTGGAAACTTATGCACGAGATATACATTTATTGCGGTTGAACTGGGTCAGTTGGCACACATAATCAGGGTTTATGGTGGAGCCATTCGTCGTTAAATCAATTAATATTCATTGTCAAAAATGAGGCGTACTTCTCAATATCATAACGTATTTTTAACTAATTCTCAAAAACCAGGAATACAGGAACTGTGCCGGTTACTTTACATTTATAAATAAAAAATGTTGCAAGTAGTACATGTAGTATCATATCAAACGCTACATCAGATTTAGCATTATCATCATGGCCACATAGTACTATACATTCATTTAAAGTGAAATTAACAAAAGTACTATCACGATTGATGAGTTGAAATTTTCTCGCTCGATTCCACAGAAGGAGCACAGAGTATCCGCAGCAACACCCATACTTGAGAGAGCAATATTAGTTGCTATTATCCTATGTAGTGGGAAGT
The DNA here is from genome assembly GCA_036898135.1 of Oncomelania hupensis. Classification (NCBI taxonomy): domain Eukaryota; kingdom Metazoa; phylum Mollusca; class Gastropoda; order Littorinimorpha; family Pomatiopsidae; genus Oncomelania; species Oncomelania hupensis. The sequence goes on from JBAHVR010000128.1 coordinate 9,509, forward strand.
AGTATCCACAAATGGATTAATTTCGACAAAATTAATGACTTAAGAACCTCAATCTTTCCAAACGGGGTTATTTGTCTTTTTGACCAGATTCTATGTAATACCTTTCCCTCCAAAAACATTTCCCTCATATTTATCCCTAGGCAGTCCTTTAAGTCGTTTGTAAACCAGATTTTAATTTGCTGGGGTTCCAACTCATTTTTAAATGTTGCATATATTGAGTCGGTGAGTTGCGTCTATTGCCTAACTAAACAGCTCTACTTTTTCCTGAGTTTAATCTAAGCCCAGAGTATTTCTCAAAAGTTTCAATTGTTTTGACAGATTCTTCAAAAGACTCTTGATCACCATTTAACATTAATTCTGTATTATCGGCATACTGTGAGATTTTATGTTCTGTATCATTAATTCATATACCTTTAATCTTATCATTCTGTCTAATCATAATTGCCAATATTTCCAAACATAAAATGAAGACATAAGGCGAAATTGGGTCCCCCTTTCTGCAGCCATGATTTACACCAAACCACCCAGAAACCTGCCCATTCACACAGACAGAAGCTTTAATATTATTATAAAAAGTGCTGATCCATTTACGGAAGCCATTACCAAAACTAAACGCTTTTAACACTTTCTGCGTGAACGTCCAGTCGATAGAATCAAACGCTTTCTCGAAATCAAGGCATAAAAGAAGGCCTGACAAATCATTATTATTAACATAGGTAATTATATTATAAATAAACCGAATATTATCACCCATAAATCTTCCTTTAATAAATCCTGTTTGATCTTCATTAATCAAAGACGGCAGAACAACCTTCAGACGATTTGCAATGCAAGAGGACCCAATCATATAAACTACATTCAATAAGGAGATAGGTCTCCATTTTTTTTAAGTATTCTTTGTCCTTATCTCCTTTAGGGATGGAAATAACAACGCCTTCCTTCTGTGTAGAAGAAAGGGAACATTTTCTGAAACTATCGTGCGGTGTAGAGCTCGGACAACAAAAGACTTTAGCTGTACCCAAAAGACATTAAAAAATTCAGCAGTGAATCCATCTGTGCCAGGACTCTTATAAATCTTCATGTTTTTTAACGCAGCGCTCGCTTCGTCTAATGTTATTTCTCCTTCAAGACTATTACTGTCATTTTCTGACAAAGTGTCCAAATCTGCAACTAATTCTCCGATCTCACATTCCTCTAGTCTAGGGCATCTTCTGTTTATAGGTTTTGGTAAAATGTCATTACTTCAGTTAGGATATAATTCTGCTCACTGATCTCGGACCCGCCATCCTTCATTAACCTTTTCATGCTTTTACTTACATCATTTCGTTTTTCTAGTCCACTGAAATAGTTTGTAATAATGACTATCAGCAGCAGCAGCTACAGCGTCATTGTTATGGACATCGATGTGGTCATCACCATCGCCGCCGTCATTTTTATCACTATCAGTAATTTTATCATAATCATCAGAAGGAAGTTATCATCATCATCATCACCAGCAGCAGCAACTCTTATTAAATATTATCATCGTCATCATTTTAGGGAAACTCGCCATCTGGGTTCTGGGCCCACTATCAGGAGGATCCTCAGCGCAATGCGACGATGTAGGTTCCAGCGTTCTATGGCCACTGCCACGAACAGACCACCCAACAGCAACAGCAACAGCTCCTGTATCACAAAACACAACAGGGAAATTCACTACTTGCGTACCTTACTGGCGTGGCTGACACGGACGGCGGTTTGCAACGGTCTGATAGTCAACTGACCATCACTGACGGTTTTATAGTCAACTGACCATCACTAACGGTTTCATAGTCAACTGACCATCACTAACGGTTTCATAGTCAACTGACCATCACTAACGGTTTCATAGTCAACTGACCATCACTAACGATTTTATAGTCAACTGACCATCACTAACGGTTTCATAGTCAACTGACCATCACTAACGATTTTATAGTCAACTGACCATCACTAACGGTTTTATAGTCAACTGACCATCACTAACGATTTTATAGTCAACTGACCATCACTAACGGTTTCATAGTCAACTGACCATCACTAACGGTTTCATAGTCAACTGACCATCACTAACGATTTCATAGTCAACTGACCATCACTAACGGTTTCATTGTCAACTGACCATCACTGACGGTTTCATAGTCAACTGACCATCACTAACGGTTTTATAGTCAACTGACCATCACTAACGGTTTCATAGTCAACTGACCATCACTAACGGTTTTATAGTCAACTGACCATCACTAACGGTTTCATAGTCAACTGACCATCACTAACGATTTCATAGTCAACTGACCATCACTAACGGTTTTATAGTCAACTGACCATCACTAACGGTTTCATAGTCAACTGACCATCACTAACGATTTCATAGTCAACTGACCATCACTAACGATTTCATAGTCAACTGACCATCACTAACGGTTTCATAGTCAACTGACCATCACTAACGATTTCATAGTCAACTGACCATCACTAACGGTTTCATTGTCAACTGACCATCACTGACGGTTTTATAGTCAACTGACCATCACTAACGGTTTTATAGTCAACTGACCATCACTAACGGTTTCATAGTCAACTGACCATCACTAACGGTTTTATAGTCAACTGACCATCACTAACGGTTTCATAGTCAACTGACCATCACTAACGATTTCATAGTCAACTGACCATCACTAACGGTTTTATAGTCAACTGACCATCACTAACGGTTTCATAGTCAACTGACCATCACTAACGATTTCATAGTCAACTGACCATCACTAACGGTTTCATAGTCAACTGACCTCACTAACGGTTTCATAGTCAACTGACCATCACTAACGGTTTCATAGTCAACTGACCATCACTAACGGTTTCATAGTCAACTGACCATCACTAACGATTTCATAGTCAACTGACCATCACTAACGGTTTCATAGTCAACTGACCATCACTAACGGTTTCATAGTCAACTGACCATCACTAACGGTTTTATAGTCAACTGACCATCACTAACGGTTTTATAGTCAACTGACCATCACTAACGATTTCATAGTCAACTGACCTCACTAACGGTTTCATAGTCAACTGACCTCACTAACGGTTTCATAGTCAACTGACCATTAACGGTTTCATAGTCAACTGACCATCACTGAGCACTGCTACTGATTTTAATTTAGCAATTTTTACTAGGCATGTTTTTGCTTTACATATTTTATTTTGTTTTAATACTATTGCTTTTTTAGTGCATTGTAAAGCGTGGCGAGCCCATGTTTGTTGGTGTACCACGCTAAATAAGTCTACCGTATTCTTCTTCTTCTTCTTCTTCTTCTTCTTCTTCTTCTTCTTCTTCTTCTTCTTCTTCTTCTTCTTCTTATTATTATTATTATTATTATTATTATTATTATTATTATTATTAATTTACAGCACGACAAAAGGCGACAACGGTGATGATGATGATGATGATGATGATGATGATGATGATGATGATGATGATGAAGGAGGAGGAAGAAGAGAACGAGGATGATGCGGGAGATAATTTTTATTTTTTTATGTTATTTTTCACGCTTTATTGTCCCTTTTTATGGGGAAATTCTGGGCCGCCTACCCTGGGGAAGGCGAGATCGCAGCCTGAGGCGCGCCCAAACCCAACCTACCTAATATTAGTTGTGTTTTGTTTTTTTAAATTTAGCTGGGGAGGAAAGCGGAGTACCCGGAGAAAACTCTCGTGACGTTGCCCGAGTCGAAAGGAAAGAATATTTGGAGAAACATAACGCCCAGAGTCGAGTCTGGATCGATCCCACACCTGTCCGGCGCCATTGGTTTCTAGATAAGAAACGTTAGTCTCGCATTAGACCATGCGGACACATCGCTCGCATATACTGGAGATAATACAAGAGATGATAGTGACCACGACGATTACTCATGAAGACAACGACAATAATGACGGCGATAATGATAGTTAGGACTAAATACACGACGTCACTCACGCTCATGTACGCCTTGCTGACTTCTTTAGCGGTCATGACGTCCAAGACTGGAAAGAGGATGACAGGAAGGAGTGACGTCACAGCAATGGGCACCACTTCCGTCACCCAATAGATCGCCATCAGGAACACCGTGTAGGCTGCACGTGACGGCTGAAACAAGTGTCAACATGTGTTACCAACTTCTACAAGCGTCAAAATGTGTTACGAACTGCTGCTGCAATGCACGGCCATAGCAGAGGACTTTAGATTGACCAGCGAAACTTGGTTGATAGTGATCCCTTTCGTTTTCGGTTATGCTATCGGAAAATCCTTACAATCTTGTCTTCGTGCCTGAGGTTCTGAAGCGTCGGCGCCTTTAGTTGCAGACGAAATTGTGTTCGTCCTAATGCAGGGGAGGTAAATGCCATCATAACTCTCTAATTTGCGGAGGTTGCTTTCCTCGAAAACGCACGAGTTTAGATTTGGTTCATCACGGGCTAAAACATACACTTTTCCCAACCAAAGTTTAGTTGAAGTTTAGGATGGAGCTTGGGTAATTTTATCTTCTGTTTTTTTTTTGTTTTTTTTTTTTTAAGAAGAAACGGAAACTCCGATGGTATGGCCACGTCACCAGATCATCCGGTCTTGCAAAGACCATCCTGCAAGGCGCAGTGCAAGGAGGTAGAAGAAGAGGGAGACAGAAAAAGAGGTGGGAGGACAACATTCGAGAATGGACTGGCTTGACACTGAGCGAAACCATGATGGTTGCTGAGGACAGGGAAATATGGAGTACGCTGGTTAAACGATCATCTGTGGCCTCCGAGTTACGGGATAGGATAGGGAAAACACAAAATTAAGAGTTTCTATAGCCCCATCTTGTGTTCATTGCCTACGCTAGCCTACTACCAAGCCCGTTTTGGCCTACAAACCTAGTACATAGGGCTCATTTAAACCAAGGGCTGTTCATGCAGATTCATAAGTATACACAGGAAAAGTGATTTTTTTCCATCTTTACCATGCCTATACGAGGCACTTGAAAGCTAGACATAATGCAAAACTTATGTTGAAAATCTCAATCGGAACCACAAACTCCGCTACCATTTTACATCTGAAAGCAATAGCAGCCAAAGAACAGCATCCTGTTTTCGGAGCAAAGTAGGCTTACATCTTTTTGAATGAATCAACAACAACAAATGGTGAGAGAATACAGTCAGTGCATTTATTCAAGCTTACGTTTATAGCAATTCACCCGATATATGCTAAAAAAAAAAAAATACCAGAAACTTACATGAGAATCACGATTCGTCAAAATGATAAAAATTCCGCATTCTCATTCAGCGCAGTTTTCTGCGTGATGTAAATGAAGAGGCTGTCATCTTCCGGAAGCGCAAAAGTTATGAGGTAAACTGGGGGTTTTCCTGTGCTTTCTAAAGCTTTCTATTGATAGGCTATGATGTGAATACCAAAGTGAAACATATAGGCAGGAAGAGAGTATCTTATCCTATCCTATCCTATCCTATCCTATCCTATCCCGTAACTCGAAGGTCGTTGGTCACAGATGATCGTTTAACCTGCGTACTCCATCTTTCTATGTCCTCAGCAACACTCATGACTTCGCTCAGTGTCAAGCAGTCCATTCTCGAATGTTGTCCTCACACCACTTTTTAGGTCTCCCTCTTCTTCTGCCTCATTGCACCGTGCCTTGCAGGATGGTCTTTGCAAGGCCTGATGCTCTGGTGACGTGGCCATACCGTCGGAGTTTCCGTTTCGTCACCACTGTGAGCATGTCATCGTGTTGTCCAATGGCTTGTGTGATGGTCTGTCGGACTTCATCCTTGGTGATGTGCTGGGTATAGGAAATGCCCAGAAGTCTTTTGTAGCACCTCATCTCCATGCTTTGTATTCTTCGTTGTAGATCTGCTGTGAGGGTCCATGTTTCGCAAGCGTATAGGGAGATGGAGATGACATTGGATCGCAGTAGCCTTACCTTGGAATGTAGACTGATGGTCCTGTCTTTTGAAATGGGCTTTAAACTTTTCAGGGCCGCAGTTGTTTGTGCGATCCTGGAGAGGACTTTCTGTTGGAGCCCATTGTCTGATGCAATGGCTCCTAAATATTTGAAGCTATGCACTGTGTTGAGGTATTGACCTTGGACTTTGATGTCCATGTTGGTGAAATTGGTGTTGTTTGTCATTGGACTTTGATGACCATGATGATGCCATTGGTGTCGCTGGTCATCATTATTATATATATATATATATACACACACACACACACACACACATACGGCATTTATTGATAACTTCTATCTCAACATTGCATTTCCAAGAGGAATACAAGTAAGAAAATTATTTGAGAGACAGAGAGAGAGAGACCGTCACACAGACAGAAAAAAACAAAGACAGAGAGAGAGACAGAGAGCGCAAAACAATTGTGTGGATAGAGCGACAAACGAATAGAGAGAGAGAGACAGAGAGAGACAGAGAGAGAGAGAGAGACAGACAGAGAGAGAAAGATTGATTACCGGTGTGCCGATGATTATCGGCAGCGGCAGGAGCAGTATTGGGGCCAATATAACTACAGCCAATCGCCACCAGCCACGTACAGTTTCCAAACACCCCATCCTGTCGATGTCTTGACCTGCAAACACACACACCACAACACACAGGCGCACGCACGCACATACACAAACATACACACATACAAACCCACGCGCGCACGCATATACACACAGACGTGTCATTAGAAAATAGCTAAACAGCTTTGGGTTGGGGATGCAGGGAAGATGTTGGCTAATACTCACGCATATAGATAGCTGTGAATAGGTTTTTGCTATTCTATATTCTGTCTTTTTTGTCATTTGTGTACATAGCTGTAAATAGTATATTTTTGTCTTTTTTCTAATTTATGTACATAGTTGTAAATAGTCTGTACCTTTACTGTCCTGAAAAAAGAAAAAGAACACCTCACAGGGAGCTGATGTCTACCGAAAAATCAACAATGACATCCGAAAAGGCATGCGCACAGCAAAGGAGAACTGGATAGAAGATCAATGCCAGGAAATAGAAAACAATCTGAACAAAAACAACAGCAAGAAGGACTACCAGACTGTGAAGCGGCTGACAAGTGTTAAACAGCCCAAAGTCTCCACGATCCAAAGCAAGTCTGGCATTTGCCTTACAGAAGAACAAGAAGTCTTGGACAGATGGACAGAGTACTGCTCTGACCTTTACAACCATACACCAAATGGAGACCCATCAGTTCTAGCATGTCCCGAAGAAGAAGAAATCCTCCCAATTCTCCGGGAAGAAGTTGAGGCAGCAGTGCAATCGCTGAAGAAAGGGAAGTCAGCGGGAGTGGACAACATACCAGTGGAACTGCTACAAGCAGGAGGAGAAGCGATGACTGATGCTCTCACCATTATCTGTAACAAGATCTGGCAGAATGGGGAATGGCCTACACCATGGACCCAGTCGCTTGTCATCACTCTTCCCAAAAAAGGTAACCTTCAGGAGTGTGAAAATTACCGCACCATCAGCCTCATCAGCCATCCCAGCAAGGTCCTCCTGAAAATAATACTCAACAGGTTGAAACCACAAGCTGAACAAATCATAGCTGAAGAACAAGCAGGATTCATGGCAGGGCGAAGTACCACTGAACAGATTTTCAACCTCAGAATAATCTGTGAGAAATACCTACAGCACCAACAACATCTATATCATGTGTTCATAGACTTCAAGAAGGCATTTGACCGAGTCTGGCATGCAGCTCTATGGGCAACCATGAAAGTGTACAACATCAGCCCGAAAATTATAGAAGTCATCAAAAGCCTGTATGACAAGGCTACCAGTGCAGTCCTCCATAACAGCGTCATCGGGAACTGGTTCAGAACAACAATCGGTGTGCGTCAAGGATGCCTACTCTCTCCAACACTCTTCAACATCTTCCTAGAGCGCATCATGTCAGATGCTCTTGCAGATCACGAAGGCACAGTCAGCATAGGGGGCAGAGCAATCTCCAATCTTCGTTTTGCGGATGATATTGATGGATTGGCTGGAGAGGAACAAGAACTTGAACAGCTTGTACAGAGGCTTGACACCACCTCCAGAGCTTATGGAATGGAAATAAGTGCAAAGAAGACCAAAATGATGACCAACAACACCAATGGCATCAACACGGACATCAAAGTACAAGGCCAATCCCTCAACACAGTGCACAGCTTCAAATATTTAGGAGCCATTGTGTCAGACAATGGGTCTCGACAGGAAGTCCTCTCCAGGATCGCACAAACAACTGCTGCCCTGACAAGGTTGAAGCCCATTTGGAAAGACAGAACCATCAGTCTACATTCCAAAGTAAGACTGCTGCGCTCTCTGGTCATCTCCATCTTCCTATATGCTTGCGAAGCATGGACCCTCACAGCAGATCTCCAACGAAGAATACAAAGCATGGAGATGAGGTGCTACAGAAGACTTCTGTGCATTTCCTATACCCAACACATCACCAACGACGAAGTCCGACAGACCATCACACAAGCCATTGGACAACACGATGACCTGCTCACAGTGGTGAAGAAACGGAAACTCCGATGGTATGGCCACGTCACCAGATCACCAGGCCTTGCAAAGACCATTCTGCAAGGCACAGTGCAAGGAGGTAGAAGAAGGGGGAGACCGAAAAAGAGGTGGGAGGACAACATTCGAGAATGGACTGGTTTGACACTGAGCGAAGCCATGAGGGCTGCTGAGGACAGAGAAAGATGGAGTATGCTGGTTAAACGATCATCTGTGGTGCCCCTACGACCTTCGGGTTATGGGACAGGATAGGATAGGATAGGATTACTGTCCCGTCTTTTGGTGTATTGTAGCAAAAGTGATGTTTCATCGAGTGCATGTATTTATATGTAACGACTATGTAAAGCGTGGTGAGTCTGGTCATAGGCTGGAGTACCCGCTATATAAAAATCCGTTATTATTATTATTATTAATACACAAGCACCAGACGCACTTCGACCTCTAACAAATCATGATATATAGTAGAGATTATAGTATTTTATAAGCCATGACTGGCATTGAACTGTACCTGATTTGGATGGGCTGAATACAGTCATGTTCAGGCCTGGTTGATAATGTAGGCTACATAACGTACATGTACAATCCACTGCTTAGTGGCTTTGTGATATACAACTCTCATAAAGTCTAACGTTGTTCTAATTGCAGTGCTAAAGCTGTGAAGTCTTAGCAAAGATAACGGAACAACTGAATGAACATTGTACTTTAACGTCTACATCCGCCATTGGCTATATGGCAGACGGGGATAACCATCCCAGTGAAGTTGGAAGAGGGGGTAGGGTGGGGTCGGGTGCGGTGAGTAGGGACCAAAATCACCACTGAAGCACCACAGTAATTACACTGTTGAGACGAGCAGTGACCAATGGGCACTTGTAGGTCTATCTTGCCCACCAAGGGTCATCGGGGTTCCAGGCGAACGCTCTACCTCTGAGATATGGCGGACAGCTAACAACAACTACAACCCAACAAGTAAACACAGGTACAACCGGATTTTGCAGTGATGCACATGGGCTACCCCACTACCGTACTGTACAATGTCACCCACACCCTTTCCCACACTGGCAAACACTTCCTTCTTACTCGCTGTCCTCCTTTTTCTCTGGTCAGGAACGTTTGTTGTTGTTATTTTTGTGTTTTTAAAGGATTTAAAAGATGACGTCATCAAGATGATATCGCTCAATTTGAATAGGGCTGGTTTTATGTTGGAGTCTAAATCTAAGTACATACAGATTTTGAACCACTAGGTTAAGTCTAAGTGCATACTGAATTTTGAAGCACTAGGTTAAGTCTAAGTGCATACCGAATTTGAACCACTAGGTTAAGTCTAAGTGCATATCGAATTTGAACCACTAGGTTAAGTCTAAGTACATATTCACTTTATATTTATGTATGTATAGGAAATTAGAGTGAAGATTCCAGTGGACCACGGACTTAGCAGAATGTTCGTCGCTTATGTATAGAGATGTGGAGCTATCACTGAGGGCTACTTTGGCTTTCAGTGAGACGCTCTGCACAGACCTTTTATTCAGGGTTGTGCAGAATTTCGTCTCATATGTTACAGACGAGCAGGCGAGATATCGTGAGCCCAACTCAGCAAAGAATAGAACCTAATCTACGATTCGAGTTGGCTGCCGAGGCATCTACAGCATCGAGCGCAGATAGCCCACCCGTCGAACACAAGCAACGACAACACAGCGTGTTGTAGAAGCTACCTCAATGCAGCGCTTCAACCATGAAACCATTCAGTTAAGTGCCCAGGAAACAGTGCACTAAAACTGTATCAAAAGGACCACAGTAGTCCACTCTTCATGAAGAAAAAGTAGCTGCCTAGATTATCAGCGAGCGAACCATTCGCATTGACAATTGAACTTTTAAGTTAGATTCGTACTTCGAAGATCGTGTATAGAGTAGAAGAAATAAATGTGTGATTTTGACTGTTATCAAGTGGCTGGACTATATATGATTCATAGCCGTGTGAAAGCTAGTGTGACAGTGATCTTTTAACATTTTTCTATCTATCTCTGTACCCCAGCCTTAACACAGACCGAGCTAAACAAATAAATGTATTAAAGTAATTCACCGGGTGACTCACTAGCGGTCCCCATAGAATAAGTCGTGAGGGTTATAGCATTCCATTGTGCAGAGCCCAGCAACAATAAAACCCCACGTCACAGTCACTGGGCCGTTTAGTTTTACGCTCTACATTCGGCAAATTCCCTTCCATAGAAATACCACACTTCGCGTTTACAACGAATGCTAGTCCTTTAGCGATCATACTGTAACATGAACAGCCTACATTGTTTTGGCCTCACGTTTTTACCATCACAAAATGAATAATACACGTGGTGCCACTGACCTAAACCATAACAATCAGCACTTTCTATTGTAACAACAAAACATATGTTGTGATGGCAGATGGCAACAAGGGTGGGGGCGTGTGGGATGGAGTGTGTGTGTGTGGGGGGGGGGGGGGGACGGAAGGGGACATTTGGACAGGTGGAAGTGATGAATGATCAGGACCTGAAACAACCGCTTACAGTATGATCAGTGCGGATGTTCTTAACCCTTTTTGGCATCCGTCTCTGTGTTACGTTGAAACGCGAATGGTGCGTATGAAATGCGCACGTGGTTATGTGTGAAGCGCGTGCAATGGTAGGCTTGTGTGTGACGCGCGCAATAGATCTGTTCGTTTTATTTTGCAACGCATGCAGTAATAGAGTGTATTTATCTTTGATTTGATTTTGCGTTGTTATTAGTAGAGGCTTTGTGTAACGTTAGTGTTTTTAGTTGGTCGATATTGTTTGAGAATTTTCGGGAATTAGTTGTTTACTATCGATCGAAGCGTGTGGATTGTTCTGTTGGTTACCATGGAAGCTTCCATTCCAAATGGGGTTGTATGACGTGAGTCACGTGATGATGAAATTAATTTTGATTGGTTGTGGTGTTTTATGTAGGATTATTCTCGTTTGTTCCCGTGTATGTAGGATTAAGTCTCCTCTCTGAAAATCCTTATCGCGAAGAGAGGGGACTATAAACTAATTACATAACATAACATAAAAGTTGAGTTATTGTTGATAGTGAAGTTGGAAAGTAAATTTGAGAGTGGAAAGGCGATTGAGCGATTGTATGCAGTTGTTGATGTGTGCTGAATAAAAGTGGAAAACTTCATACGTCGACTCTGTGACTTGTATGCTGTTTGAGCGGGTTGCGTGAATAAACGAATCTGAGCTACACTCATCAGTACTTCAGCATTGGGGCTGAACCCACTACTGATAGAAAACACCAACATCAAACCGAGTGTAACATTTTGGGGGTCAAGCCGCGATTCACGCCATAGCCAAGGGTTCAACTGCTACAACGAGCGAGTCAACGTTACGAGAGGCAGTCATCGAGGGTAGCCGCCAACAAGTTGCGTCGAGAGGGGCCAACATACTGGGACTACATCCGATAGATTCGGGTTGACTGCAAGGGCGTGTAGTCGCTGAAGAGTTGCTTCGTGAGCGAACAACAGATCGGGACTACGTGGCTGCCGCAGGACTACGTCGAGGGACAGTCTCGGAGCTACATCGCCAGTATTAGAGAGAGCGACGAGCGGACGTCACGTCCACTTCAGCACAGGAGCGTGTACATCAACACCAGCGTGGTGCAGCGTTGCATACGACGAGGACAGCGGTGCCTGCGTCAGCGAAGGCGACTAGTGACAAGCATCAGCGCTACTGCAGAAAGCGTGCTGTTCTAGAACAGTCTAGAAGGGTGCAGCACAGTCAAGAACTTTCTAGAAAAGAACGTTCCAGAAAGAACTTTCCAGAAAAGAACTTTCCAGAAAAGCATCAAGATGGCTGATTTCTGGCAGAAAGGGGTTGAACTAAATCTAAAATGAAAACAGCTGACGGAGTACGTCAAGTCTCAAGAGAGAATATGGCGTGAAGAAAGAGAAATAGAGTTAGAACAGAAGCGTCTAGAATTAGAAGAGAAGCGTCTAGAAAAAGAAGAGCAACGTCGCCGTGAAGAAAGAGAAGAGCAGCGGCAAGAAAGAGAAGCTGAGCGTCAGCACCAACTAGAGTTGGCACGTATCCAGCAACAACAGCATGCGCCACAAGTTATCAGTGACAACAAGGCTCCAAAATTGCCAGCGTTTGTCGACGGGAAGGACCAGATCGACAGTTATTTGGCGAGATTTGAAAGGTTTGCCAAAAGCTCTAACTGGCAACCTCAAGACTGGGCGGTTCGACTAAGTGCACTTCTGACGGGGCAAGCACTCGACGTCTACACCAGATTGTCGGACGATGACGCTAAAGACTACGACGTCTTGAAAGAGGCCCTATTGCAGTGCTACAACTTTACAGAGAAGGGCTACCGTAAACGCTTCCGTGAATGCCGGCCTAAGTCAGACGAGACGCCAAAGCAGTTTGTGGAGCGCCTGTCGTCATATCTACACAAGTGGGTGGAGTTATCAGGCGAAAGGAAGTCTTACGACAGTCTCCATGACCTGATCGTGAAGGAACAATTTCTCAATGCCTGTCACAAGGACCTAGCGACCACTTAGAAGAACAAAAGCTGCAGACGCTTAAAGATGTGACTAAGGCTGCTGAAAGATATCTCATCGCTCATGAGAAAACGTTGGGGCCACCCAGCGCGACGAAACACTTTCAGAAGACGGCAAGCCATGGGAACCAGATCCAGGGGAGCCAGACGAGCCAGAGACACACGGACTCCACGCCTCCTCCCAGGGAAGGGCATTCAAGAGGCTGTTTCACCTGCAACGCTACAGACCACAGAGCGGCTAACTGTCCTCAAAACAAAAGTAGCGGACAGCGGAGCAGTACGGACAATTCAGCGGCGGGCAACCGGCAGAGGCGGTTCTCCAATCAACGGCAAACCATAAGATCTGACCATCAAGTGTGCGGAGGGAGCGTCATTCTTCCGAGTGAGACCGAGCGCACAGCTACTCCTGCCGACGTGCAAGAGTGCATGACTGATGGCCAACTTCTCCTTGCCAACGGGAAATCCATCCCCGTCGTCGCCAGCGCAGCTGTGACCGTCCAGAACATGCCTGTTTCCAAGGGACGCGTCGGAAATCATGAAGTGACTGTCTTAAGAGACTCTGGCTGCAGTGGGGTCATCGTCAGAGAAGACCTAATCGCTAAAGAACAGTTCACTGGCGAGTCAAAATGGACACTCATGGCCGACAGCAAATGTGTGAGAGCGCCAGTTGCGAAGATTCAAATCAGCACCCCTTTCTACATAGGCGAAGTCGAAGCGGTTTGCCTGAAGAAGCCGCTATGATTTGATGATCGGGAATATCGACGGCGCGAGACGACCCGACGACCCCGATCCAGAATGGAGTCCTGCCTCAACCCAACGCGTCGAAGTTGTGGAGGAGGATCCATTGCCATTTCCCGATGGAGACCTTACAGAGCTGCTACGGGACAATGTGGTTACTCCGGCTCAGCCCTGCCGACCAGAGATCGTCGGTGCTGTTACTACCAGGGCCCAGGCCAAGAGAGACAAGACGTCTACGCCACTGAAGGTCGCCGACAACTCCAAAGCTGCCATCGTGGACAGAGATAAGCTGATCCAGCTCCAGGAAGCTGATAGCACTTTAAACAAGTACAGGAACCGCCAAGACCACGTGACCAAGGGCAGTGGCACGGTCTATTTTGAGGTGAAGGCCAAGATCCTGTACCGAATCTTCCAGCACCCGAGGGTCAACGGAGGGAAACCACTACGTCAAGTCTTGGTACCATTACCCCTAAGGCGCCAAGTGATGGAAGTAGCTCACGACTCTATCATGGGAGGTCACCTAGGCATCAGAAGACGTCAGACAGAATCCAGGCGGTGTTCTACTGGCCAGGACTTCATGCGGACGTCAGCCGTTTCTGCCGATCATGTGACATTTGCCAGAAGACCATACCTCGAGGAAGGGTCCCGAAAGTGCCTATGCAGAGGATGCCTTTGATCGACCGACCTTTCAAGAGGGTGGCCTTAGACTTAATCGGCGAAATAAGACCTCCGAGTGAAGAAGGTCATCGGTGGGTACTGACTTTAGTGGACTATGCGACTCGGTACCCAGAAGCAGTGCCTCTGAAGAAGATTGACACTGAAACTGTTGCAGAGGCGCTGGTGGACATGTTCAGCAGACTTGGAGTGCCTGAAGAAATTCTGACAGACCTCGGGACGCAGTTCGTCTCTGACTGCATGAAGGAGGTCAACAGACTGCTGAGCATCCGGCATTTGACTACGACACCCTACCATCCAATGTGCAACGGGCTTGTCGAGAAGTTCAATGCTACGCTGAAGTCCACCCTGAAGAAACTGTGCAGCGAGCAGCCCAGACAATGGCATCGCTACATCAACGCCTTACTTTTCGCCTACAGAGAAGTGCCGCAGGAGTCCACCGGCTTTTCTCCGTTCGAGCTGCTGTACGGAAGAACCATCAGAGGGCCGATGCACATCCTGAAAGAACTGTGGACGAAAGAAGTAGAGACCCCAGAGGTGAAGAACAGCTACCAGTACGTGTTTGAGCTACGGGAGAAGCTGGAGCAGACTCTCGAGATAGCCAGAGAAAACCTGAAGAAGTCCCAGGACTGTGGAAAGCACTACTATGACCGTAGGGCTGTGAACAGGAAGTTTAAACCTGGCAACAAAGTGCTGGTGCTGCTACCTACTGATCATAATAAGTTGCTGATGCAGTGGAAAGGCCCGTACGAAGTGGAGACCGTGGTGGGAATCAACGACTACAAGGTGAAGGTCGGCCAGCATTCCAAGATATACCACGCCAACCTCCTTAAGCTGTACGTGGAAAGGCCATCAGAGACTGTGCATGCAGCAACAGCAGCTGAGATCGACAACAGCTTTGACAGCGAAGAACTGTTGGAACTGGGAGACTTCCACAGCAAAGAAGGCATCGATGATGTTAAGCTAGGACCAAGCTTGACGGAAGGTCAAAAGATGGAGCTCAAGGACCTTATGGGCGAGTTTCCCCACAACTTCAGCGATGTCCCTGGCTCTACAACTTTGGTCGAACACGAAGTCCACCTCACTTCGAATATCCCTGTTCGATCCAAGCCCTTCCCGATCCCTTTCAAGGCCCGTGAATCCTTGAAGAAAGACATCGATGAGATGCTGAAGATGGGCATCATCAGGGAGTCCAGTTCCCCCTACGCGTCCCCTGTCGTGGTCGTGAAGAAGAAGGACGGGAGCAACAGAGTATGCATCGACTACAGGAAGGTTAATAAGATCACCGTCTTCGACCCTGAGCCGATGCCTACCGCAGCAGACCTCTTCCGCCAACTATCGGGGAGTAGAATCTTCTCAAAGATTGACCTCAGCAAGGGTTATTGGCAAGTCCCCGTGCGTCAACAGGACATACCAAAGACTGCTTTCATAACTCCTGATGGGACGTACGAGTGCCTAAGGATGCCCTTTGGCATGGTCAACAGCGGAGCTACCCTGAAGAGAGGAATGAGGAAGATGCTCAAAGGATGGACAACGTCGTGTGTTACTGGGACGACCTGCTAGTCCACACCCGCACCTGGGAAGAGCATCTGCAGACCTTGAGGGAGCTGTTTCACCGTCTAACAGAAGCTAACCTGACCGTGAGACCCAGTAAGTGCATTCTGGGACTGACAACGTAGACTTTATCGGCCATTCGCTGAAAGAAGGACAAAAGGGGCTTCTGCTAGAAAACGTCACCAAAATTCTGAACGCTCCACGTCCCCAAACCAAGAAGCAGGTGCGATCTTTCCTGGGGTTGGCTGGATATTACAGGGAGTTTGTACCGAATTACTCCGCCATCACAGCACCCTTGTCGGACCTGGTGCGGAAAGGCTGTCCTAATCAAGTGGAGTGGGGACCGTCTCAGGAGAAGGCATACCAGACTGTGCGCGACCTCCTTTCGAAGGATCCGGTGCTACGACTGCCCGACACTTCCAAGGAATTCGTCTTAAGAACAGACGCAGCGGACGAAGGCATCGGCGCCATACTGATGCAAGAACACGAAGGGAAACTATTTCCGGTCAGTTACGCCAGCAAGAAGCTGTCCAGGGCTGAGAAAAATTACTCGACCATGGAGAAAGAGTGCCTTGCCATCATATGGGGAATCCGGAAGTTCGAACTGTACCTTCAAGGAGTGAAGTTCGTGCTGCAGACTGATCACAAGCCGTTAACTTACTTGAACTCTGCCAAGTTTGTGAACAGTCGCATCATGAGATGG
The DNA here is from genome assembly GCA_036898135.1 of Oncomelania hupensis. Taxonomy (NCBI): domain Eukaryota; kingdom Metazoa; phylum Mollusca; class Gastropoda; order Littorinimorpha; family Pomatiopsidae; genus Oncomelania; species Oncomelania hupensis. The sequence goes on from JBAHVR010000128.1 coordinate 26,266, forward strand.
GCTATGTACTTGCAGAACTTTAACATGCGAGTAGAATCTATCAAAGGATCAGACAATCTTGGTGCGGACTTTCTCAGCAGAGTATGTGAGTAAAGAACAATGACAGTATCCAGAAAGACTGAAATAAGTTCTAATTTCTGATTTTGTTTGTGCATTACGTTTCAACGTTGTTGAAAGAAATTAGGTAAATTTCTTCTTGAGTGGGGGTTATGTTACGTTGAAACGCGAATGGTGCGTATGAAATGCGCACGATGTTATGTGTGAAGCGCGTGCAATGGTAGGCTTGTGTGTGACGCGCGCGATAGATCTGTTCGTTTTATTTTGCAACGCATGCAGTAATAGAGTGTATTTATCTTTGATTTGATTTTGCGTTGTTATTAGTAGAGGCTTTGTGTAACGTTAGTGTTTTTAGTTGGTCGATATTGTTTGAGAATTTTCGGGAATTAGTTGTTTACTATCGATCGAAGCGTGTGGATTATTCTGTTGGTTACCATGGAAGCTTCCATTCCAAATGAGGTTGTATGACGTGAGTCACGTGATGATGAAATTAATTTTGATTGGTTGTGTTGTTTTATGTAGGATTCTTCTCGTTTGTTCCCGAGTATGTAGAGACTATATAAGCGCCGCACTGTTGAGATTGTTGTTGATAGTGAAGCTGGAAAGTAAATTTGAAAGTTGTTGAGTTGAGTTGAGAATTGTATGCAGTTGTTGATGTGTGCTGAATAAAAGCGGAAAACTTCATACGTCGACTTTGTGACTTGTATGCTGATTGAGCAGGCTGTGTGAATAAACGAATCTGAGTTACACAACTATCAGGAATTCAAGCATCGGGGCTGAATCAGATACTGATAGAAAACTCCAACATCAAACTGAGTGTAACACCTTGTAGCAGATATTCCTTATTTGTACTTATACTAAAAAAATGAGAACATTAAAGCTTTCTTAAAAACACAAATCGCGCTTTGAGTTTGAAATCATTCGAAGTAAAGCGCGTATTAGCATCCGGTATTATTATTATTATACAAATCACCAAATCAATGTTTGATATCATATTTACTGGACCATTTTTTATATTGACTGTTTTGACAAAACGCATTATATCCAGTGAAAGGCTATTTCACAAAACGCACTATATCCGTTACCTAGCAAAAAAACTATTTAAAGTTGTCTCAATACTATTTAAAATTCACTGGATTCACAGCAGATCTCCAACGAAGAATACAAAGCATGGAGATGAGGTGCTACAGAAGACTTCTGGGCATTTCCTATACCCAACACATCACCAACGACGAAGTCCGACAGACCATCACACAAGCCATTGGACAACACGATGACCTGCTCATAGTGGTGAAGAAACGGAAACTCCGATAATATGGCCACGTCACCAGATCATCAGGCCTTGCAAAGACTATTCTGCAAGGCACAGTGCAAGGAGGTAGAAGAAGAGTGAGACCGAAAAAGAGGTGGGAGGACAACATTTGAGAATGGACTGGTTTGACACTGAGCGAAGCGATCAGGGCTGCTGAGGACAGAGTATGCTGGTTAAACGATCATCTGTGGTGCCCCTACGACCTTCGGGTTACGGGACAGGATAGGATAGGATAGGATTGGAATAATTATGTAAAGTAAAGTGCAAAGATTATAAGTTTATAGACAATAATAACACAATGCTAACCATAATAACTAAAGGTACTACACCTGACTATTAATTAATTATTTTCACCACTGATATTAATTTACTAAATATAATAATAGGCTATTGATATTAATGATAGGGATGATAATATTATTATTAACAAGACTTGAGCAATCAATATGAATAAGAATGCGAGTGGTCCTGATATGACTTTAATAGTTAACCGCACTTTTGTGTTAACAGAAACATTATCTGCAGTTAAAATAAACTCGGTCACACTTTATGTAGAGCATGTCCTACTCCCCTCCCCATCTTTGTCACATCGTATTGGTCGCCTCCCCGCCCTCTTTCCTAGCCTAGGTGTTACGCAATTTGTGAACAACCCGTAATAATGATGTTCAACAATCAAAAAGCTGATCTCGCCTTGTTTAAGGAATCATAAAACTTCTCTTGATTTAGAGCAAGGTCTGTGGGTGTCAGGTTTGCTGCCAAGCAGCCTTTGCACTCTGCATTGTCATTGTGTGAGTAGGCAATGGCTGGGATTTTGCCACCACTGGAATGACGTGCTCGCTTCACTATTTCTTTTTTGTGTGCAGTCTTATCCTTCCGTTTTCTCCTCCCTCCAATTGTCAAATTAACTTCTTCCAAACTGTCATCAAAGTTATCCATCATAAATTTTGACGGATGGCTCCGTTTTATTAAGATTATAAATCAAATGTGCTAAATAATTCGCTTTGTTTACACTTATCAACAAGACTGGAGGTGTGGCCGGATATAACACTTTCGGGCGATCTGATTGGCTGAACGGATATAGAGCGTTTTGTCAAAAAGAGGCCGTGGCTCATAGCGCGTTTTGTAAAGAACTGTCATGTTTCGCTGGCGGTTAGTAACGGTTATAGCGCGTTTTGTGAAGAAATATTTTTACAGGCAGTTGCAGCTATAGGAGCTGAGTGTGTCAAGGGATATAACTCGATTTTGTTACTTTTGGCGTATAGCGCGTTTTGTCATGCAACCCTTCATATAATCAATAATGCACTTGTAACGTGTATATATATATATATATATATATATATATATATATATATATATATATATATATATATATATATATATATATATATATATATATATATATATATATATATATATATATATATATATATATATATAATTGTTACTTTAAATCATATGCTTACAGCATATATAACATTTTGTCTGTTACTTGTGTCTAAAATCTTATAATGATTTCACATTTTGCAGTTGTGACCAGCATTAATGATGGATATGTTACTGTCCTTCTCCTTCTTAACATCCCTTCTTCTTTCTTTTTTCTCTTTCTTCCTGCCTCAACTTGGGAGGTTCTAGAATCTCGTTAACTTTCACATTCTCAATTCTCTTAAAGTGAGTCTGAGGGTTATATCAAAATCGCGAGGAAAAAAAAGTATAATTCACACTAAGAGATGCTGATTTGTTAATAATAATAATAATAATAATAATAATAATAATAATGTTTGTGTCTATTATTATTATTATTATTATTATTATTATTATTATTATTATTATTATTATTAGTTTTATTATTATTAGTTTTAATATTATTATTATTCGTTTATTTTTCTGTGCGTAATATTTGCGAAAGTTTTTATATAAATGTCGCGTCCGAGCGTTCCAAAGGTCGTCTGCTATAATTATGTAACAGTACATGGCTTATGTCCCTTAGAATACAGGCGAACCAAAAACCAAAAACGCAGGGGAGCGTGACCAACAAATCTCAATGCGCTGCTTTGGATTTAGCCTGCGGGGAAACAATGATGTGCCTGTACACTGAAATGGCTCTCAATGATTGCATCGGAGACTTCTCTGCTGGCGCATTCTTGTGACGTTACCAGTTACTTCAAATGATTTTTATGCTACTCACACGCTCATCGGGGATTTTTCACCTCAATAATGTGGAAATTATAAACTCTTCTATGATCATACTACATATAGTGTAATAGTTTGAAAGGGAAAAATGACCTCAAATATACTTTAATAATTGCATGTTTCATTATCAATTTGCCGGATTTCGTGCCTGTACTTTTTTTTTAACAGCCTTAAGGGTGTGTCCATAGCACGGTGTGTTGTGTCATTAAATTTGCTCTCTCTTAGTAATGAACTAATACTTTATTCTTCCGTAAGGTGACAGCAATTTAACCACAATTACCCCGTCCCTTCGGGCAAAGACCTTTCATCTTAGCTGGTGAAATGCACACTTTTTGATGTAGGTAGGGAAAACGATTTAAAGGGACAATTAGATAATGATAAGCATAACATCGATTTTCATGACAACAGTAAGAAACTATAGAAGGTATAATTTAATAATTGAAAAGAATAACTATTGATTTTTATTTCTTAAGTTTCAATAAGATTATATGAAGGCAATACAATATTTTAAAGGCACAATTAGGTAACTGGTTTATAAGAAGAACATAAGCTTTTTGTTTCGGCTCCTATTTTTGTAAAAGAAACTGCGTACAAAGCTCGGTGCAATTATTTATTTATTTATTTAATCGTTCTTATATAGCGCTTTTGCAGCTCAAGAGCTGCTCAAGGCGCTGGTTAATACAGGATCTAACTCAAGCCGCCCGAGGCGCCAATTAGAAGCCTTTGGGCGCATCGTAATAACGCTCCAGACAACTGAGCACAATCTTGGGCAGCCAGGGATGGGGGAGAAGGACCTAGGTGCATGCTGGGTGTGTTCCTGTCACCGGCACTCACCCGTCTAGGACATGAGCGTCAGGATCTTTAATGATGGATGTTATGTTCATGTTATGATGGAATGTATGCGACATAGACTAGACCTCGGTTTATACTCTCATCCGAAGGAGTAGGAAACGGGAGTAAAGTGTCTTTCCCAAGGACACAACACAATGCCCCGGTCTGGGCTGGAACCAGGGACCTTCAGATCCGCAAGCCAAAGCTCTACCGTTAGAAGCCACCGTGCCTAGATATTACTGTAGATATTGATAAGAATAAAAAATACATGTATTTTCTTAAAGTTTAGTCACTCATTAGTAAAGAAAAGAAGACGATTTAAACACAAGCATATAATTGATTAAGGATACTATTAGTACTTTAAAAAAAGAAGTCTGTAAAAGAACTGTGCAAGACACAATCAGATAACTAAAAAGAACAACGAAGATTTGTTTTCGAAGGTCAATTAAGAAACTATTCCAGAAACAAATAATTATGTTTAAATATTTGAGTAGAATAACATAATATATTTGTTACAAATATGAACGATATCAATAAGCAAAGTAATTGTTGCGATTATAAATGTATATTCATAATAATACAGAAACAAGAATGAATATCGTTCAACTGAATAGAATAGACATGTCCAAGGCCTTTGATCGCATCTGGCATAAAGGCCTAACCTAACTCACAAACTTGTCGCTATAGGGACCCGAGGAAACCTCCTTAAATTTCTTGAAAACTACCTCAGTGACAAACACCAAGTGGTTGTCCTTAAGAATGAAAAGTCGCAGCACAGACTTGTTTCAGCCGGAGTTCCTCAAGGGTCGGTATTAGGACCATTGCCTTTATTCATTTATATAAATGACATAGTCGAAAATATTACATCTGTCATGAAGCTGTTTGCAGACGACACAAGCATGTCGCACAGCGATACAAATCCGAATAGACGAGCCGAAATTCTACATTTAGATGTAAGAAAACTTGAGAATTGGCCGCTTACGTAGAAAGTTAAATTTAACCAGACAAAAACCGAACTCCTCTTGATCCAAAGCGACAACAACCTAATACACCCTTTAGTCTTCGAAAACACGTTATTATCAGAATCAGAGCAACTCAAACACTCAGGTGTAATGTTGCAAAACAACTGTAAATTAATGTGACGAACATATTGCAACCATGGGAAGTAAAGTAAAACTACTACTGAACTTTCTAAAATCATTTAAATATTCCCTAAATACAAAAATCACTTGAAATTATCTATAAATAATTTATTCTGCCCAATTTTGACTATGCCGACATCTTATGTGACTGTTACACTCGATGTTGTTTTTATCAGTAGATGATTCAGCCCCAGTGCTTGAATCCTGATAGGTGTAACTCAGATTCGTTTATCCACGCAACCTGTTCACTCAGCCACAAGACAGGAGTCGTCGTATGAAGTTTTCCAACTTTATTCAGCGAACATCAACAACTGCATACAATCGCTTTTTCCACTTTTTACAACTTTCCACTTTACAATTCTTTCTTAACTCATACAGTGCGGTACATATACATGTATAGTCGCTCGATACTCCAGAGGAAGGAAGAACATTCGGGCAAGACACAATTATAACCAATCAGAACAAATTTCGTCATCACTGTCTCACGTCATACAACCATATTTAGAATGGAAGCGTCTCTAGTTACCACTAGAATTATCCACACGCTTCGATCGATAGTCAACAACCAACTCTAGAAAATTCTCAAATAATATCGACCAACTAAAATTATCAACGTTATACAAAGCTTCTTCTAACAACAACGCATAATCAAATCAAAGGTAAATACCCTCTATTATTGCATGCATAACACGATCAGATCTGTCGCGCGCGTCCCACTCGAACTATCGTGCGCGTTTCAACGTAACAGTGACAATTGTACACAAGCCCAACCAAACGTTTTAGAAAATCTGCACCTGGAAGGGTTACGAACAATTACTTGTTTAGTGAGAGGCACTTTCACGAAGCTCTCCATATAGAATCTGGTTTTTGTTCTTTAAAAGCTCGTCGAGAAAGACATAAACTAATAATGTACCAACCACAACACAGTATATAATTATGTACCTCCATACTTGCATAATCTTCTTCTACCTCTTGTTGCCAGTATCAATCCGTATCACAGAGACGGATCAGGAGTGAGTTCTCTTTCAACCAAGTTGTGGTTTTGATTTTGTAGTCCCAATTCGGCTCTTTGCAGTCCGCTGGACCCTGTAAGCAATGAATAACTAACTAACTAACGGCTTAAAAGGTATATCCCTCGTCACAAAACTGACATTGTCCACACCTTCCTCTCTCCATCAACCACTGTGCTGTGGAATTTCTCTACCAGACAGCATACAGCAACCCACATCAATAGGAGCATTTAAACGTTATCTTCACAAAGACGGCTCTTGCAATCCTCCGCGTTTTTACTTTAAAAACAGGCAGGAACAAATAATTCACAGTCCACTCAGAAGAAATATGAGTGATCTCAATTACGATCTGTTCACTCGGCATTTAACTAATGAATCCTCGTGCTCATGTGACTTTCAAAATGAAACTGTCGAACATTTTCTCTGTCACAGTCCCCTCTATACCAACATCAGAATAACTACTATCGCTACCCTCAGGCAAGAACAAGTAACGTTGAATAACTTACTGTACGAAGACCAAACCTTTTCTCTACCGGATAATCAACTTCTCATCAGCACCACTCAAGAGTTTATCAAACAGTCAAAGCGTTTTTATTAAATGAAATTTTCCGCTTCATCCCACATCATCGACAAAGTTCCTAGTCTATTAATGATAATGTCATCTTTAAAAATATAAAAAAATAAAAAGAACTATAAAAATGACGAAAGACGTAAGAAGGCTTTGAATAATCTCTATCTGTATAAATCGCAATATTCATTCTATTCATTCATTCATTATTTTATTTAGCATGTAGTTTGAACTGAACATCTTTAAAGTATTATAAAATAAGGATCAAATACACGGAAATTACCTGCAAGTATATAAAGGTTAAAAAAGAAAAAAGCACAAAAAAATATAGGACGTTTTGGTTTATTCTAAATTCTGGTCCCAAAAAAGTAACATTTGCGTGCCGTGCCTATGGACATAAACTTCAAATAGTTTTTTTTTTTAAATTCTTTAATCCTTCTGTTTAACAATTAGCTATACTTATTTGCATCACAGTTTGGGCATGCACGGCAAGAATATTTCACCAAACTCCTTAATAATTGTATTAAAGAAAAAGTTCTGGCTGCTGAAATGTAGGCCTACAATAGTATTGCGTTGATTGGCACCAAACCTAATATTATTGTCAAATGTTCATTACATTACTGTTTCCTTGACTCACTGGTAAATTTATTTAAAAAAAACGGCCTTAATTCGTTAAAATATTAATAAGAGGAAACAGTACTTCGTTTATTTTAATTTTAAATAATTTTATTATTATTTTTTTTAATGTCATTTAGAGTAATTCGCTTTATTTTGCTTGGATTTAATTTTACATATTTATGTATGTATGTATGTATGTATGTATGTATATGTGTGTGTATGTATGTATGTATGTATATGTGTATGTATGTATGTATGTATGTATGTATGTATGTATGTATGTCGACAATTTTGTTCCCCTCCCCTTCCTCTCCATCTCTAGGGATACGGGGATTTCTGTATAAATAATATCCCCACTTTCTGGAAATGTAGCGCTTTAAAATCCCACTGTCGCTATTATTTCTCCTTTGTTCTTTCTCATTCCTACTCTGTTCTATCAATCTGAATCTACTATACTGTCTTCTTCTTCGCTAAACCAGTCACCTACCTTTATTCTTGAAAACTCTTCCAAAACTCCTCATTTGTGTATGAAGTCTGTTGGGTCAGCTTGGGAATATTGGACGTTTTCTGCCCAATTGTCAAAGACACAATAGAGTACCTAGAGAAGAACAGTTGTGTACTATGTGTGACTTAGATAAAATTGGTGTCGAGTTTCATTACTTATTTACATGTAACAATTCCTTGCTGATAAAAAACATTTTTGGAAAATAATTTTTTTTAAAGAAAATACTTTTAGATTCAATCAAATGTCTTTAAATTTAACCAGCCGATGAATACTGAATCAAAGAGCAGATTGCTAAATTTAGCCGCTTTGTTGGAGTTTTGTCACTATTTATATATTGTGCATTCCCCTTTGTCTTCTTTTGTGAACCATGCGATGTTGTACACTTTTCTTTCCATATTGAACCAATGTAAACCTTAAAACGGGTGTTTGACATTTCAGAGTTTTGTCTTGTGATGCCTATGGAGCAGTCTTTTTTGCGCCGTTCATTGTTTTTTTAATGTCTGTAATTCCCTCTCCCCCCCCCCCCCCCCCCCCCCCCCCCGTACTTTTGGCTAAAATGTCCCTGGGCTATGAGCCTTGTTTCATATTTGGAGTTATATGTGGTTTTGCTAATAAAAGAACAAAGTTCCAAAGTTCCAAAAAGTTCCACTGGTGCTTCCTATCATATTAGGCCTATTATTTAGCAAGCCTGTTCTATGTATGTATTTTCAACCAAGTTGTGGTCCTGATTTTGTGGTCCCGATTCGGCTCTCTGCAGTCCGCTGGACCCTGTAAGCAATGAATAACTAACTAACTAACTTTGTGAAATAAGTTATTTATTTATTTAGGCCTATTTTCTAAGAATTTATTTATCTACTGATACCAAAACTTATTTGCCTCCGTCAGATTAACTTGAGTATGCATAATTATTTATGGTTATTGACAGAGCTTCACTTCTTTCATTGTGTACTCTGCAAAGAACCAAAGCGACGAGTATCGTGCAAGTCTCGATCTTATTCCCGTATCGATTTGTTCGCTTTCTTGGCAAGCAGGGCCCCAGAGCGTGGCCTTCAGTTGCCGGTGTGACATCCTCACAGTTCCTAGTATCTTAGCTGGGCTGGGAGCGAATGGGAGCATTCTGATTGGTCGACGCGTTACAAAAATTCGACGCATGCGCACAGTGCTATCATAGTCTTCGTAAGGGTTAGGGTTAGGGTTTGGGTTAGAGTTAAGAGTTTAGGGTTAGGGTTTGGGTTAGGGTTAGGGTTAGGGTTATGACGCCTAAGAACTTCGTGAAAAAGCCGGCCCGACATGACCTAGCGCATGCGCAAATGCGCTCGGATAAACTAGGACACCCGGAACTTGAAGGATGTGACACCGGGAGCATATTTGTATGGGGTGCTTGGCCGTGATTTGTGTTTTAAAAATAGTCAGGGGTATTCCTAAGTTTGCATTTGCAGTATGAACACCAGACACACTGCGTATCAGAAGCGGCCCAGTCGCCTCTCCACCATCTCTGCCGCTGGTCTTAAAACCTACCTATTACGTCTCTGATACGCAGTGTGCACCCGCCCTTTTTCAAGACTATTGAAACATACTCTCCTGGGGCGGTATTCAGAAAGACCCGATTGCAACCCTCCGATAGGTTATTTTTCCCTTGCGGTAGTTTTATCTTACCTCAGGGTTGGAGAAAACTGCCGGTATCTTTATCTCGGTATTCAGAAAGGCCTATACCTTACGCATGGTCCGTAAACAGGGGTTCGATAAATTAGAGTACAGCCTCAGCGTCCCCTGCGTGGGATGTCTTTATTATAAAGTGACTGGCTGGTGGAGAGCTTTTAGTTTTACCACTAGGGTTGTTTCAGCAGATCTTTGATGCGGATCAGGGGTTGTCCGGTCCTGATTTGGCTCAGAAGAATCCGCTGGACCTAAAGCAATAATCAGCGAAGAAGAAGACTATATTAGTAGATTGATAGAACAGAGTAGGAATGAGAAAGAACAAAGGAGAAATAATAGCGACAGTGGGAATTTAAAGCATTACATTTCCAGAAAGTGGGGATACTATTTATACTGAAATCCCCGTATCCCTAGAGATGGAGAGAAAGGGGAGGGGAACAAAATGTAATGAAATGTAATGTAATGTAATGTTACGCATGGTCCCTACCTTGAGCTAAATTTAACTTGCCCGGAATATCCCCCACTGTTGCGCATGCGCGTGCACTTTTTCATGGTAACAAACATGGCAGAATCCGTGTCCATGGCAGACCACGCAAAAGGGAAAAGAAAAACAAATTTTACGCAAAAAAACAACAACAACAACAACTTATCTCGGTATTAAAAAAGGCCTACCTGACGCATGGTCCCTACCTTCGAACTAAATTTGAATCCTCCTCTATTACGCAAACGCTCTTCGATGACAGCGCCACAACAGCTTTCTTAGCAGACGACGGATCACACGAAGGAAAAAGCAACTTTTTCCATAAAAATATTTCGTTTATTTAGAATTGAAAGAGGAAACCCAAAACATCTTACTTTCGTACTTCGCTTTGGTCATTAATCTACCATCAAAAAGAAAGTATTTTACGTCAATTTTACAGGCACAAGGATAAATAGAACTGAAAGGTAGTGCTACACACAGCTGCAGCGAAGGAAGAAGTGGAGATGCCGGTTCGCATGTTTCAACTCCTCTCCTACTTCATCCACAATTTGCACGATGTCGATTCTTCAAAATGTAAATTTCCTGTCATGTTCTACATCATCTAGCATATTTAGAGGATTTAATCTGTCCCAAAAGACGCCGTTCTTTCGTCTCCGATGCAGAATCATTGCGAAAACAATTGCATTCGCCATTTTTACCTAGGCCTTGCGGGTACGAGTTAACGGAGGGGGGTAGCGTCGGTATTCCCCTTTCTGATTACCGCCCCAACACTCTCACCCACCCCTTTTACACCTCATCCCTTCTTACACGGTAATGACTACCCCACTTCCCCTTCCTCACCAATGCACTGCCAGCTCTGTAAGAGACTGTGTTTGTTTTGGACAGGTAAGGAGATGTAACAGGAGGTTGCACACACAATACACCGCAATATAATAATAATGAGACTGTAATAGTATTTGGACAATTTTTTTTTCAAACTTAGTGTCGGTAAGCCGGTAGGTTTGTCTTCTTTTTGTGTATTGTTTATACTTGTGGTCTTTGGTTAGTTTATGAATTATGCACTGTCATAATAATGTATAAGTCATCATTGTCGTAAAGACTTCCAATGACAAGACACATTCCTTACATGAAAACAGTCGTTGTTTCCATCTTACTCAATTCGCCCTCTCTTTCCCCTGACCACATTACAATTTAAGTGCTATTCTGTATATAGTGGATGTCTTTTTCCATTTATACTGTAGTTCCTTTTGGTTTCCTTTTCTGGCTACTTGAATCAACAGTCTCCACAACAATAATTACATTGATCTCCAGCCTGCTTTTACATTTGCGCGCCGAATTGTCACATGACAAGTGTAGACTCGATCTCGGTCAATACGTAATTGGTCTCTTGTCATTCAGTTTTTGCGTCACCATTGACGTAGCACCAAGACACCGCCAAGCCTGCTGATAATACCACTGATAATTGTCTAACGGAAATGGGAGGTAATTTAGACTCGGAGAGTCTTATAGTTAATTAGATCCCTTGTCTGATTGAATGGCTTGGAAATGGAGATTTCATGTTAACAGATCATCACAGGCTAAAACCTTTAGTTATTTATGTATTTATATAATCTATATATATATAAATTGCTTAGCCGGAAGTCCTTCTTCGCCACTACTATAAAGTTTGTCTCCTATGGACGCTGATCTGGGCACGTGCTGAGAGCTGCTGATCGGCCTGCTGTGTGCTCAAAACCAACCAAATCGTTATAGCCGACATTTCCTTACCGAACGTTTAACCGTTTCTGAGATAAATAAATAAACAAAATGTCCACAAACTGCAATAGCCTCATTCCGCGCGCTTCCATTACAAATCAAATTGAGGTTTCAGCATGTTTTCCCATATAGAACAAAAAATTCATGGTTTTTCTAAGAAGCCTTCGTAGCTTAGTGGTTTATTCTTTCGCCTACGGTTTCGGGCGACCCAAGATCGATACTCACGCGAGCCATTTTTTTTTAAAGTTTTTTTTTTTTTTAACACTACAATATGAATATTTTTTTTAAAATTTAGACTTTTTACATTTAATTTATTATTATTATTATTATTATTATTATTATTATTATTATTATTATTATTATTATTATTATTATTATTAATAAACTAATAATACTAATAATAATACTAATACTACTACTACTACTACTAATAATAATAATAATAATAATAATAATAATACATTATTATTATTATTATTATTATTATTTAAAACCTTATTGTTTTTTATGATTTCTATTTGTATTATTCTATATTCAATATTAGTAGTAGTAGTAGTAGTAGTAGTAGTAGTAGTAGTAGTAGTAGTAGTAGTAGTAGTAGTAGTAGTAGTAGTAGCAGTAGGCCTGCTGTGTGCTCAAAACCAGCGAAATCGTTTTAGCCGACATCTCCTTACCGATCGTTTAACCGTTTCTGAGATAAATAAATAAACAAAATGTCCACAAACTGTAATAGCCTCATTCCGCGCGCTTCCATTAAAATGGTATGGGGAGGTATTAAGTGGGTTCGGGGAGGTATCAAGGGGGTATGATGAGGCATCATGGGGGGGGGGGACGGGGAGATATCAGGGGGGGTATGGTGAGGTATCAAGGGGGATATGGGGAGGTATCATCGTCCAAATGAAACTCGCAGACAAAAGTTCTCTCTGTCTACATTTTAAACAGCATCATGTGTACCCTGGCTTGCCAGGGTACAAAAACCACTAGTTATTTATATATATGCAGGGTATGTAATGATCAAGTGCGGACTGGAAAGGAGAGATAATCTCACATCGAAGTTTGAGCGAATTAGATCCCTTGTTTGATTAAATCATTTGGAAAAAGAGATTTCATATTAAAAGTTCCTCACAGGCTCAAAGATACATACCTTATTTTTCTTGTTAATTATTTACTGTGATCAAGTACGAAAGGGAGAGATCATTAGTAATCGGAGTTTGAGTGAATTCGATCCCTTGCAGGGGCGGATTATGCTCTTCATGAGGGTGGGGGGGATATAGGAAGAGGGGGGAGGGGGACTGATTACATTATATGATACTATTAGACTAGTAATAATTATGTACCACTGCGTATTGCTACAGCCGACTTTTTGCGTTAGCCTGCCCTCCCCCCCCCCAACCCTTCTCTCTCTCTCTCTCTCTCTCTCTCTCTCTCTCTCTCTCTCTCTCTCTCTCTCTCTTAAACGTTATTGTTCAGCGGGAGTTTGAAGTCACAATTATAATTATATACTCCTTTAAAAGATTGTCCTGATACAGTTAAATGAACATTTGTTTCCAACATCCTTCTCTGCACATTTCAGCTCTGATCACTCCACTGAAACTGCTCCTCTTCCATATGTTAAATAACCTCTTGTTTGCCACTCATTCTGTGACATTTTCCCTTCTCATTCCTCGATTTCTCTGCTGCCTTTAAAGCCATCGATCACACTATCCTTTTCCAACGACTTGAAAACACTTTTGGGATTTGCGGCTTTTCCCTCATCTGGCTCTCTTCACATCTTTCTGACAGCTTTCAGACAGTCTCCGTGAGCAGTGCCAATTATTATTCAGTCCTACTTACCTGTAGTGTTCCTCAAGGCTCTGTCCTGTGCCCAGTTCTTTTTACTCTGTATACTTCCCATCCTGAATGACTCCGGCAACATGCCCATGGCAAAAGCAAAAACAAAAAGTGTGTTTGTAGGATCCCTTGGTACATGGTGACAAACACTCTCTGCACTGCTGTGACCCTCTTGCTGGAGAGTTTCATCGCGGATTTCTGTTTCCGTCATGTCAGACAGGTCTTGGCATCGGATAACTCCCTTGGAGGAATTCAACCGTCCATACACAGAAACTTTTATTGGCATATCGACAAAGACTGGCAATTAATTCTTCTTCAGAAGACAATCCGACGCCCTGCTGGTCGAGCCACAGTCGAGATAGCCTGGAAGCGTTTGTGTATGGCAAACGGAGACAGCTTGCCAAGTGGCATAGCTGAGCCTGCATTCTCCACAAACAAGAAACGGGGCCATCCCCCATCAACTCCAGGGTCACAGGCCTTCTTTATAGTTTCAATATCTCTGTTTGTGTCCGTGTCCGTGTCCGTACCGTCCTCGTGTAGTCGTTTTTTCGTCCTCATCTCTCCCTCCCTACTCACTACGGAGTCCAACAAGGGGATGCGTTCAAGTGGTAAAATCCATCAAGGAAACGCACCCGGGTTGCATGAGGGATATACACTCAAACACGTTCGCACTGCTACTAAGGTCTTGCTCAGGTTTGACCCATGAGCCGCAGCCTTCTAGCAGAGCTAGGGCAATACGCGACCAGCCGCTTGACTGACTTGGGCCACGCCAGCCTCCCGTCTAGGAGAAGCCGGGCCGAAGGGATGTGTGTAGGTTTGAAGGACCGTAGTCCTTCAGTGACCTCAACCTTCAGGCTCCTATTCTCCCCCGACACGGCTCGCCCTGCATGGCAAACGCAGGGGGCCTAAAGAAGGCCACAGAAAACAGAGGAAAGGGATTGATGCAAAAAACACAGGTGAATGCAATACTGAAAGAGTGAATACTGTAGACAACAGAAAAGAAAAACGAAAGCAGAAATATAAAGAGTGATAGAAAAGAGGAGGTTTAAACACTAAAATTCTATACCGAAAGATCCCCCGGTATCCTCACGGGTGAAAAATACTCTACAAAGTTAACCTTCTCGGCTTCAAGTGCGTCAGCGGTTCTGCTCCTTCCTACCTTTCAGACAGCATCCTTCGGTACACACCATCACGCAACCTCCGCTCAGCTTCTGATCCTCTGACTCTTCGAGTCCCTCGAACCAAACTTGTGTCTGCCGGATCCCGCTTTTTCTCTGCCTTTGGACCTTCTGCTTGGAATCAACTCCCACTCTCTCTCCGCAGCAAACCCTCAATCTCCTCCTGCAAACAAAACCTAAAAACTGATCTCTTCTAGTCTTCCTTTGCTCATTAACCATCTGCCACAACAATGGTCTGTTCCGCATGGTCTCTACGAACCCACACCTGCTAGCGTGCATATATACATTTTTATCTCATCTTTTTCTATTTGATGTATGGGGGCTGAGGGATATCGGAAGTTTCTGTATAAATAGTACCCCCACTTTCTGGAAATGTAGTGCTTTAAATTCCCACTGTCGATGTCTTTCTCCTTTGTTCTTTCTCATTCCTATTCTGTTTTATCAATCTACTATACTATCTTCTTCTCTAGACCAGTCACCTATCTTTTTTCTTGAAAACTCTTCCAAAACTCCTCATTTGTTTATGAGGTCTGTTGGGTCAGCTGGGGATAATTGGACGCTTTCTGCCAAATGGTCACTAGGGCTTCCTATAATACTATTATTTAGCAATGTAGGTATTTTATATGTATGTGTTGATATTTTATAATGATGTTTATATTCTAGTTTGTTTTTGTAAACGGGGTTTTGATAAATTAGAGTATAGCCTCAGCGTCCCTTGCGTGGGATGCGTTTATTTTAAAGTGACCGACTGGTGGAGTGCCTTTAGTGTTACCACTAGGGTTGTTTCAGCAGATCTTTTGTACGGATCAGGGGCGAGTTCTCTTTCAACCAAGTTGTGGTCCTGATTTTGTGGCCCTGATTTGACTCTTTGCAGTCCGCTGGACCCTGTAAGCAATGAATAACTAACTATCCTTTTTTTAATTCATTTTTTTAATCGTAATGGTTTTCCTTTTTGGTGTGTGAATGCGTTAGAATTTCGCTTTGAACCGATTTTTTTTTAATAGGAAAAAGCGCCTTATAAATATTCTTCTTATTATTTATTTATTATTACAATCTAGCTACTGGACTGCCAGTGTGTGTGTGTGTGTGTGAGAGAGAGAGAGAGAGAGAGAGAGAGAGAGAGAGAGAGTGTGTGTGTGTGTGTGTGTGTGTTTATTTTTTTTTTATTTTGTGGACCGAGGGGGTTTTCCCGTGCTCCCGAGGACCCCCCACCCCATCACCCTCATAATCCGCACCTGCCTTGTTAGCTTGGAAATGAAATAAGATCTTCGAGTTATAAGATCACGGAAGCTTAAATACGTTTATTTATTTATTTGGTAAGGAGAGCTGACGTGCAACTCAGAGTTTAGTGAATTAGATCCCTTGTTTCATTAACTCAACCGGAAAAAAGAGATTTCGTGTAAGCTGCAAGGCTAAGAAAAACTAAGCGAATTTTATTTATTTATTTGTTTATAAGGGTAGGACCTTAGTTTGTAATTAGAATGTTATTTAATTAGATTTAATTTCCATAAATCCTTTGGAAATAGTAATTTTATGTTAGGAGTTAGTAGTAGTAGTAGTAGTAGTAGTAGTAGTAGTAGTAGTAGTAGTAGTAGTAGTAGTAGTAGTAGTAGTAGTAGTAGTTGTTGTTGTTGTTGTTGTTCTTCTTCTTCTTCTTCTTCTTCTTCTTCTTCTTCTTCTTCTTCTTCTTCTTCTTCTTCTTCTTCTTCTTCTTCTTTCTTCCTTTCTTTCTTTCTTTCCTTCTTTCTTTATTTATTTCTGTGTTGTTGATATAAGGCGGTATACTGCTTGGCGATTATTCATAGAAGGGACCTCGTGAAACTGCATACAATCTTCGCTTGCCAAGCCATGCCAGAGAGAGAGAGAGAGAGAGAGAGAGAGAGAGAGAGAGAGAGAGAGAGAGAGAGAGAGAGAGAGAGAGAGAGAGAGAGAGAGAGAGAGAGAGAGAGAGAGAGGTAGGGAGAGAGAGAGGTAGAGAGAGAGAGAGAGAGAGAGAGAGAGAGAGAGAGAGAGAGAGAGAGAGAGAGAGAGAGGACCAACAGAGAGACAGATACAGAGAGACAGAGAAGGCTTCATAAATGTGACGTCCACAGTCAAGCTATAATATCATTTCTGTCATGGAAACGCGGATTCTCGAGTTGTTTGCAGAAGGAGGAGGAAAAAGAACCACCAGAGCGATCGTAAGTGGAGAAAGCGACAAATTTGCCAAAACAAAAAAAATGCTTTGACTGTTGTGTATTGACAAGTAAAATAATATCTGATCTGCATTAAATCAGACTCTTTATAGTCTTCATTAAATTAAAAAAAAAAAAAAAAGAAGGACCACAATGACGAGTAAAAACACTATTCTTTATGCTCCCTCTCCATCCCATCCATTCCCCTCACGCACTGCTCCCTCCCTTTCGGCGAATCTCGGCTAAGCACTGTGTGAGTTTACCTCTGTACTAAGGAAACTTTGTTCGATCTCTGAAAATCGGAAAGCGCAGTAGGTATAAACTCTGTTCTTCATTTCGCTTCTTCGTGTACTTTAGCGTTGTGTAAATATTATGCCTATTAACTGTGTCTCATTCGCATCCTTTCAGTACTGGTTCAGTATACTCGTCTTATAGCTGAATGTCAGTGGTGAGTCATTCTCATGCAATATTATTAAATGGAGAGTCGCGCTCTTTGAAAAAGATTTTATTTATTTATTTATTCATTCATTCATTCATTCATTTATTCATTTAATAATACTCTATTTAATAATATAATTATTTATTTATTTATTAAAACTCTTTTTATTTATTCAAGCATTTACTAAAACTGTATTTATTTTTTTATATTTATTTATTAATAATTCACTATTTATTTACAATGATCGAGTGCGGAGGGGAAAGGAGAGATAATCTGTAACCGAAGATAGAGTGAATTAGATCCCTTGTTTGATTAAATCGCTTGGAAAACGAGAGTTCATATGAAACGGTCATCAGGGATACTAAAAGATACTTTATTTATTTATTTATTAAAACGCTCATTAGTTGTCATTAGTACTGCTGCATTGATTAGGTATTGCTTGGAACAGTACCCAACATATATATTCAATAACATTACAAGTAGATGTAGGAGCATTGAGATTAAATGACCAGGGTATTACGGATGTTTGGTTAGTTTTTGTATGAGTTCACTTTGGAAATTGCATTGCTATCACACTAAAACACGATATAATGGGTAACCGTAGTGATCATGAGGGAATTTACAAATTAAAAGTCTGCCATTAGACTCTGTCTAGTCTGTGTCTGATTGTCTGTCTGTATGTCTGTCTGTCTGTCTGTCTCTCTCTCTCTCTCTCTCTCTCTCTCTCTCTCTCTCTCTCTCTCTCTCTCTCTCTCTCTTTATCGCCTTTCTTACCTAAACACTACTATTTTTATTCTACGTCGAATTTTTTATTTAATAATTTTAATACCTATCATTAAATGTCGATTTTTAATACGTTTCAAAGATATGGTTGTGTCCATGCACAGCAATACTAGATCTTACTCTGACAACAAAGAAATCGCATTAAATATTAAAATATTGTTTTAACGAAATTAAAACTATTGTGACGACCTGAAGTATGCCAGCAAGTACAGTTAATTTATAGTTCTTTTGAAGTCGATACAGAAAGCATTGATTCGTGTAAAAACCAACCAACAAACAACAACAACAACAAAATTGTTTGAGGTGATCAAGCCTTGGCAAAACAAAACATGATGCACTGGATTAAAATTTTAAAAAAACTGCATTCTTTATTGTTAATCAATTTGAAGGAAAGATGCCATAGGTTTTGAATGCGCAGAATAATTACGAGCACAATTAGCTGAGGAACAGAGCACAATTCTTAGTCATCGATCGCACGCACGGGTATGATTTATCATTGACTAAGGGGGAAGCTGGGGAATTGGGGGCGCGATACTGGTCAAACGTAATCACAAAACTAGACCGAGGAATTGGCATATACTGATATAGTGTGACAAATACACTTCACCTGGCTTAGCAGAATACAATTGGATTCAAGCAAGCGCATTCTTTTATCATTGATTATTGGATTCAAGCAAGCGCATCTTTACTTAATCATTGATTACTGGGGAAAGAAACGAAGCGTGAGAAGAGGTTTTGGTAGATAGAAGGAATCGAGCTGTAAGCTCTGACGAGAACTTTGGTACATTCGTAGGTTTGTTTGTTTCTTTCTTTCTTTTCTTTAATTTAACGTCTTTTCACCTAAGTGATTTTAGACTTGATGGGAGCAGGGGAAACTATTAAGCAAATAAGGAATGGTCATAATAAAGGGAGAAAGGGATTAAACAAAGTATACAAAACTGAACAATTAAACAATCAAACTTGTAAAATAATTATAACTTATATAAATGTCGTCCAATATAACTACTAAACAATCCTTTAAAAAATCATCTTAATTATATCTAGTATTTTGTTAGTTAGTCATGGTTTATAGGGTCCAGAGGGCCGCAAAGAGCCGAACCAGGACCATTTTTTTTATCTCATATATATAATATTCAGTGTTCTGAATTTATACATATATAATAATATTCAATGTTCTGAATTTATGCTTCACATTAAAAAAATCTACTAGACCTATTAGTAATCTGTACTGACTGTTGTTGTTGTTGTTTTTTTTACGGAAAACTTCCAACAGGACTGTATATTAATGATTTTGCAATTGATATCCAATAATTAATATTTTTATCCTGAATATTTGGAATATGTTGTGGAATATATTGCGCGATTGCACTGCAGTCATAAATGAGATGATTAATGGAAATTGCTAGTTTACTTACATTCGTAGGTAATGCACTGCATGTCAGTGAACGGATCAGAATGTTCCAGGTGTTTTTGTAAATATGTCACTGGGCGAAATAAAGTCTGTTTACTACTGTCATCTGTTAGATCAAACCTAAATAGTCATGATTATACATACACATGCTTAATTGATTATTGAGTTATTTGGGGGTTTGAAAAGAAAGGATTTCCAAGCAAAGTCAAATGGAACTGCATTGTAAGATGGCGGAGTTTACATTTGGGCTCTGAAGTTCATTACGTACATGCGAATGAGTATTATTCATTATTGATATTTTTGGGAAGTCTAAAAGTTGCAACAGAAATATTACCGGACTAAATGTATGAGCGGGGTGGGATGTAAGATGGAGGTGGGAGAGAGAGGGAGGTCTATTTTTTATTTAATTTATAATCGTTCTTATTTAGCGCTTTTCCAGTTCAAGAAAGGCCGATAACGGTTCTAACTCAAGCCGCCCGAGGCGCCCATTTGCAACCTTTGGGCGCATAGTCTGACGCCCAGACGACTGAGCACAATCCTGGGCGACCGGGGATGGGGAGAAGGGATTTAGTGAGTGCTGGGTGTATTTGTGTATCCGACACTTACCCCTCTGGGACCGGAGCGTCAGGATCTTTAAAGTCCATGCGATGAAATGCGTGCGTGCAAAGACTAGACCTCGGTTTATACTCTCATCAGATGGAGAGAGAGAGATGGGTGAGAGAGAGAGAGAGAGAGAGAGAGAGAGAGAGAGAGGGAGGGAGGAAGAGAAAGGGGGGACAGGCAGACAGACAGACAAACAAACGGACAGACAGACAGACAAGGAAGAGTAAGCGATAATGCGGCAATATAAATATTGAGCTGCAGTAGAACTACCTCACTATAGTTATAGGTTTATGTCGAAGTTAACTGTGATATAAGTCTTGTCTGATTTCTTTTTTATGCAAGGAACGAGATTGATTGAAGGTTCCGGTTGATTGGCTTAATAATTGTGTGTAATTTTCTCATCGCGGAAAACAACCTGACCTTTTTTTTCTATAGCGTTTGCTTTTTACTTGTAAAAGTGAAAACGCATTGATTGAACCCCGGAACTTTATTTTCATCCTCTGTGGGCTGAACTGCTACCACCCACAACCATCGCCTCCACTGTTACCCAAACAGTGGCTGCAATGCTATTGCCTGACATTTGAGTACACTGCGTACACCACAAAGCCAATGGCGCTCTCCAGTCTATTATTTTTCTTACGGTGATATAGTTATTTGTTTATAACCTTTTGTCTCTTTTCTAGCATTTTATACAATTATACAATTGCTACTAACCTAATGGCGTGTGCAAACCTGTTTTGACTTTTATTTATTTATTTATCTAGTTAAGAAAATGTTTCTATTCTTGCTATTAGATGTATATTTTTATGGAACATTCCAACTTTTTATTTATGTAAGGATTTTTTTTTAAATATACAGTTGCTTTGTTTGGGTAACCTTTAAACAGAACATTTTTTTCTTGGAAATAATTGTTCTTCTACTTCTGCTACTATGTTAGGGTAACCTTTATACAGAACTTTTTTTTTTCCATTGGAATACTTGTTCTTCTACTTCTGCTACTTTGCCTATTTTATATCCAACCCTTTGATCATGATCCTTTCTTTTAGTTCAAAGAATTCTTGTTTAGTAACACACTTTACATTGCTTTCACTATACTATACTATACTATACTATACTATACTATACTATACTATACTATACTATACTATACTATACTATACTATACTATACTATACTATACTATACTATACTATACTATACTATACTATACTATACTATACTTCTTCTTCTTCTTCTTCTTCTTCTTCTTCTCCTCCTCCTCCTTCTCCTCCTTCTCCTTCTTCTTCTTCTTCTTCTTCTTCTTCTTCTTCTTCTTCTTCTTCTTCTTCTTCTTCTTCTTCTTCTTCTTCTTCTTCTTTTCCTCCTCCTCCTTCTCATCCTCCTTGTTGTTGTTGTTCTTCTCCTCCTCCTCCTCCTCCTCCTCATTCTTCTTCTTCTTCTTTTTCTTCTTCTTCTTCTTTTTCTTCTTCTTCTTTCTCCTTCTTGTTCTTCTTCTCCTCCTCCTCCTCATTCTTCTTGTTCTCATTCTTTTTCTTTTCCTTCTCCTCCTTTTCCGTTTTCCTCCTCCTTCTCCTTCCTCCTTCTTATCCTCGTCCTTCTTCCTTATCCTCTCTTTTCTTCCTCCTCCTTACCCTCTTCCTTCCTCTTTCTCCTCCACATTTTTGTTTCTTCTTGTCATGCATGTAGATGCATGTATTGACCTGACCTTTATCAAAGACTCGATCATTGTACTGTATACTCTGTGTCTCTGGCTTAATCTTGTGCTGCGTGTAATTGCAAGCAATCCAGAAAGTATGGTATGTTTGTAAAACCATGCTATTTAGTCTAACTACTATCCCGTGTCCGTTTAAATTGTAATTTTCTCATAGTTTGTTCTATAAGGTCGACAATTACGTAGACTGTGGAGAAGTGCGGTAAAACTAATAGTAATAGCAATTAATTATGTACACGTAGTCGAGTCATAGATTTGCTAGGATTTTTTTTAACAATCTAGACATACATTGTGCAATCATTAAACTTGAGCAATATGTGTTAGACTTTACACAATTTTGATTTTAGTCCAGTGCCATCGAAATAAATAGTTTATTGTTGAAATGCAGGTACATTAATTAATTAATTATTTTCTTTCTTTTTGTTGTTTAGATTTCTTTTTTTCTTTTTTTTTTCGTCATTTTCCTATACTTTTCTTTCTTTTCTGTTCTATTTTCTAATTTTTTCTTCGTTTCTGTATTTTTTTGTGTATTTGTTTTTTTCTGAGTTATCATTTTAGTAATTTTGTTTTTTTTCCCGTTGGTCAATATATGAAGAAGTTCTGTTGGATTGAATTTACCAAAATTTGTTATTCTGAACCATGCTTTTCCATTATCATTATGTGCATATATATATATATATATATATATATATATATATATATATATATATATATATATATATATATATATATATATATATATATATATATATATATATATATATATATATATATATATATATATATATATATATATATATATATATATATATATATATATATATATATATATATATATATATATATATATATATATAGATAGATAAAAAGTATTTACTTTTTACAATTATTTCTACACCAGAGTTTTAATTTCTTTTTCAGTGTTTAACAAGCAGCGAGAACCAAACGACAGCGAAAGCCCAAAAAAAACCAACTTCGTCTGTTCCGATTAATACAAAAACTACAAGAACCCCACAACGCACCATGGAGTTATCTGCACAGCCGTTATCGTTGCAACCTCGAGAGGAGTCGTACCATAACGCGATCGTTCCTGCACATCCCCAGTACACCCCCGCCTCGCCTGCGGCTGTGGCTCCCAGGTCTCCAGACTCGGGGTCCGAGAGTCCAAGAACGACAGATGACTCTTGGAGCAAGAGCGACTCCACTCCCCAAACTCCAGAAGCTGCTCCCACGCATCATGGAAGACAGAACCAGGTAGGGGGAAAGGTTAACAAGGTAGGATATCGCCATCGTCGTCATTCTCCTCCTCCTTCTTTTTCTCCTCCTCCTCTACTCCTCCTCCTCCTCCTTATCATCATCATCATAATCATCATCATCATCATTATTGTTATTAGTTATTTCTCCTCCTTCCCATTCTTCTTCTTCTTTTGATACCATATTGCAGATGATTGTGTACATGCATAAAAGCTCTTAAATGTGACGCCATTACTTTAGTATTGTATGACTACCTCTAAAAAGCGACACAGGATCACATGGTAACCTGACTTTCCCAAGCATTAGAACTGAAAGGGCGACACTGTTTGTATCATTCTCAGCTGAAGAGCAGAGAAAGACGGGGTGTACCAGGTATTAGGCACTGGCTAACACATCAGTAATACACATAACAGCCCCAGAATTGAAAGTCTAGGAAATAGCAATTGATTTAAGGTTAAATGTCAGTAAATCAAAGTCTAGCAAATAGCAATTGACTCAGGTTAAATTTTAATAAATCTAACTCTAGTAAATAGCAATAGTACTAAGGTTAAATGTCAATAAATCTAAGTCTAGCAAGTAGCATTAATGTGCATTTTATTTTACTTCATTGTTGCCCGTGGCTTCGTTTTAGTCCTTGCCTTTTAATAAGTGAATGTTTGTAATTGATTTTCCTTTTAAATTTATTGCAATATGTTTTGGTTCTGTCAGCAAAGCATGTCTTAATTTCTCTGTTTGAGATAATACAGTGTTCTTGAATCTTGAATAGATCTAAGGTTAAATGTCAGTAAGCTTAAATCCAAGTCTAGCAAATAGCAATAGATCTCAGGTTAAATGTCAATCAATCTTAAGGCTGGCTAACCTGAACATCACTTAACATGCAACGAGTAGCAAACATGCATGATTGTGTATATGTATACTTGCAGGTGAGCCAGGTGATGCTACACGGGATCTTGATCGTGTCGTTGAACATTGATGGCAAAGAGCGGTTGTGCCTGGCCCAGATCTCCAACACACTGCTCAAAGACTACAGCTACAACGAGATCCACAACAGGCGTGTCGCGCTCGGCATTACATGTGTTCAGGTCAGTATGACATTAGAGAACGGACAATTTCGCGGTGAATTATGGCAACCCTTTCAAAAGGCAACAGAAATGATACCGTGATTGATGATGTGGACTATCCCTCACTCAGTCCTTCCCCTATAACAAATGGAGACCACCCGACAACAATGGAAGAGACACTATAATAATCTACGAGGATATTCAGTACAGAAGATCATCAAACTGGTGTATATTGGAGAAGTAGGGGTGGGAGATGATGGACAATCTAAAAGAGGCCACCTCCATTTTGCTGTGTCCACTATCCACTCCTTGGTGCTATACAGCCGACTTTTCCTTAGGCAACCTCCACTTATGGGGTAAAGTACGCTATAGTATCGTTTGTGCAGGACTGTTGATGTGCTTGGTAGTGTGACCAGACCAGGAGGGCTTCCATCTTCTAACTCTTGCCAACAACGGTTGCTGGGGATCAACCAGGCTTTCAGCTTGTTCAATACTTTGCTAGGTAGCGATGGATCTGTATGGAAGACTTGGGCTCGAAAATCTTAATCAATTTCCTCGCACAACATACATTATCAAATACGTCAACGTTGTATTTCTCCCCTTTTCAGTGGAATTAGTAGTGTGTTTTCAACGTGCAGTGTACCCCAGTGCAGCTGGAAATCTTGAGACGTGCTGGCGCTATGCCTGTGTCGTCACGTCGCTGTGGCATGATCACAAAGAGGGAAGCAGAGAGGCTGGTCAAATCCTTCCTAGAAGATGCCGAACCTCCTAAACTGCCTGACGACTTTGCGTTTCAGGTGAGTTTGAGGTACAACTGTAATTCCAGTGTCAGCTGTCTAATTATCAGTGACGATTCGGATTTTGAAACTTCTTGACCTATATGAGAATAATTATATATCTGCCCTGGACACAATTATTCAGAACTGTACTAGATTTTGCCTGATGAAGCACTACCTTTTATTTTCATAAGCGCTTAAATCAAGTGTTACCAACGAAGTATTCTTTAAACTTCTGCAGGTTTATGACTTTAGCGGACATTTAGAGCCAAACTGTTTATTTGTTATTTATACATTCCATATGATTTTACAAGTACTACTACTACTACTACTACTACTACTACTACTACTACTACTACTACTACTACTACTACTACTACTACAACCAAAATGAATAATAATAATAATAATAATAATAATAATAATAATAATAATAATAATAATAATATTATTATTATTATTATTATTTTTATTATTATTATTCTTATTATTATTATTATTATTATTATTATTATTATTATTATTATTATTATTATTATTATTGTATATAATTATCGAATAATGGATACAATGCTTTATTTTACTGAAACTAAAGAAAATCAAAATGAAAACTCATTGTGTAAAATTTGTGCACCCCGCCTTCTTTCCTAATCTCTCCCTTCAGGTGTACCACGAATGCGGATGGGGCTGCCACGGTTATTTCGAGCCGGCACGCTACAACAGTTCCAGGGCCAAATGCATCAAGTGCGGTTACTGCAGCGTCTACTTCTCCCCCAACAAGTTCATCTTCCACTTTCACAGAACAGCAGAGACCAAGTATCACCATCCGGACGCTGCCAACTTCAATTCCTGGCGGCGACATCTGAAACTTGTAAGCGAAAAGGTTAATGCTGAAAAGAAGCCCTAGATCGCCTCTCGCAATGCGCAATTAGTTCAGCTACTGCCTACAGACGGAAAATATTGTTAAAACCATATTAGATTAACAGCGTGCCTTTGCTACACTTTTTGTAAAATAATAGCCATCACTCGTTTGCAGCTTCGTGCAATATAATCATGTAATCCATGCATTAAAACGAAACTGTATAGCAAGGTTGGTCTGACCTGCCTGTTGTCACTACAGAAGTTGATAATTATACAACCTATCTAGGGCCTCACACCATTCTATTAACGCCTTTAGGGTTGTCAGAGGAAAATATAGTATCTATGGATGTAAGGAGCTGTTATTACCGTCTACTGCAGGTGGGAGGCGCTCACGATGATGAGGTGCATGTGTGGGAGGACGTCAAAGCCATGTTTAACGGCGGAACTAGGAAAAGAATATTCTCCACCTCGCCAAGGACCTCGTCATCGCATTCATCGCATGGTACGTTCTTAATACAATATCATTTTATACCGATCATTCACTATAGGCTGCCCGAAAGCATAATAATAAATGACATGTATGTGTAGGCCTACGGGTATAAGATTTCCAATATGATGACTTTATCTGTGTGTTTCTAGGATCAAGTATGAGCAGAACAGACACAACTTCGTCATCGTCGACCTCGGAAGCCAAGAAGAAAGCACCCAAAATACCTCACAACGGTGACCTCCAGATGGCGCCTAAACACCCTTTCCAAACTCCAACTTTCCACCCCTACCCTTGGGGATATAACCCCGGAGCTAAGCCGTCGTATCCGTTTGTCTCCGTCAACACGTCTCAGAGTTTATGCTTCGGCTTTCCTCCTCCTGGTGGACCCAAAGACAGTGTGGGGCCTGATAACAACAGTTTGTTGAAGGCAGGAGTGGGACCTCTGGCCAACCCGTGGTTAGGTCGCAATCCCCTTCCCTTCTCCAACTTGGCTGACGCCTTTTGGGACAAAGCTTTCGGTCTGCCCAGGCCTCTTGGTGCAGCGGGTCCGTTCAGGGCTGGCGTGTATCCACCCGCCTCTCTGCAGGTTAAATCTCCCGTTGGTGCTAGTGGTGTGGTGGGGGCGCCGATAGGCGGCATCGTAGGACACCTCCATGACGGTCTCAGTGACGACAGCAGGACGGACGATGACGTGGACGGCAAGAAGCACTCAGACCACAGAGATTCCTCGTCCCTGGACTTGACGCGAGACGCTGAAGATCGAGCAGAGGTCAACAGCAGCAACAACAACCACAACAGCAACACTAACGGCGGAGGCGTCAACCACCACAATGACCGTTTTTCCGCTTTCAGGCTGGTAGGGAGAAACTTCATCACCAACAATAACAACAACACCAAAGAGCTCGATGACGATCAGTCTTCCAGTGATGTCGGCGACGCGGACGAAACGGAAGAAATTGACGTTACTGAGGAAGACTGTTGTTCTCCTCAGGATCTCAGTCTTCCTGAGCTCCGGGACATTCAGCACGAGGACAAGCAGAACAGGCATGAGGAGTGCAAGAAGGAAAACGACGACGCTGAGGACAAGGAAGGACACAGTGACGTTGATGAGGACCAACCGCCAGTAAAACGACCCCGCCTCGTCACCGATGAGGCCCCACCGAACAATGATGTCATCAATGAGGTGAGATTTATGTCACGCGGAGTTAGTCCTTTGAAACCTTGTTTTACAGTGTGACGCGAACTTTATGAGTTTTAATTTTTCAGAAAGTTATTTATGACCGTCGCGGATTACATCATTAAATACTTGTTGGCCAATCCCGTGCAAGCATCCCGTGCATATACATAATTACGACATGTTTTCACTATGTCATTCTTCCGTTTGCAGGAACCAAAGAGCGAACAAAGGGAGGAAGAAGGCAGAGGTATGTATTATGTTATTATTACATAGTGCTCACTACTGTTTTCTAAATAGTAAACGCAGGCGTTAAATAGAAATCCATAGTTTCAACCATTCTTTAACATTCAGCACATTGTCAGTGCACGTTACTTGTATAGATTCTAGAATTATAACTTATGATGTTGACGGAAACTGGATAGAGTAGTAATTAATGTTTTGGTTTAAACCAGTTTCTCTTTCTCCAGTATGATTATTGTTAATTGCAGTATAACTGTGCCTATGACTATGTTTTTTTCAGACCAAGAGAACATTCCAGAAAGAGCGACAGATGATTCTGGACTTTCAGGTGAGTGATCAAACGGAAAGAAGAGAGAGAGACAGACGGACAGAGAGTGAGTGAGTAAACAAGTATTAACCATGTGATCTTTACAGAAGTAAGCACACAAATTCATTTGAACAAAAGACACATGGAAAACCCAAAAATATAAGACAATCCATACCTTTTATATAACAATATTTGCTATATTAAAACATATTAGTCTATATTTAGATCGGTCAGTTGATGATGATCATGTTCACCTATAAGGCGCAAGAAGGGAGAAAGGAGAGGGAGAGAGGTAAAGGGATTGTTGTTTGATTCAACGTTATTCACATTTCACCAAATACTTAAAATGTTGTTCTTTCATGTACAGATGAATCTGACGCAGACGAACAAGAAGAATCTCCTTTTTTGTCAATGACCAAAGGTAATATATAATTATAAGCCTATACTTTGTTTCGTTGCTGTAACTTTATGAAGTTGTTCAATGCCTTTCGAGGTGCTTCTCTTGCTGTGTTATCATTGATAAAGCAGCCCGAATGTCACCAAAAAGGGTAATAAATACGCTGATGATGGTGGTGATGATGATGATGATGATGATGATGATGATGATGATGATGATGATGATGATGATGATGATGATGATGATGGTGATGATGATGATGTAGTCTTATACATCGCAGGTCTCCACAAAAACAGTTTAACCTCAATGCGCTCAAAACAAAGTTGAAAAATGGCCGTCAGATATACAGAACAGAAGAGTTTATAAAACGTCCAAAGACAAGAAGGAGAAACCGTTGCTTGCAAATAATAATAATAATAATAATAATAATAATAATAATAATAATAATAATAATAATAATAATAATAATAATAATAATAAAATAAGAACAACAACAAAAACAACAACAACAACAACAATAATAATAATAATAATAATAATAATAATAATAATAATAATAATAATAATAATAATAATAATGTATCAATTTCCACAATTGTCTCATATTTTCATTGGCTACAAAGAGTGTGGCTAAAACTGATTTCGCAGTTATTATTATTGTAATAATAATAATAATAATAATAATAATAATAATAATAACAATAATAATAATAATAATAATAATAATAATAATAATAATAATAATAATAATAATAATAATAATAATAATAATTATTATTATTATTATTATTATTATTATTATTATTATTATTATTATTATTATTATTATTATTATTATTACAACAACAACAAGAAAATTGATGTTATGAAAGAACTCTATAGTTAGATTGCAAATCTTCTGTGCATTTGTTACATTAAACATCCAATTATTGTCAATCCTTTCAACTATAAAAGAAAGAAAACAAACTCTTTTGTATTAGGTTGGGATTAACGTGATGATAATTAGTAGTAACATTGAGCTATTCTTTACTTGTTACTTCGGGGTACCTCTCACTCTCCAGATGTAGTGATAGCCGCGGAACCACTGTCTGGCCAAGCTGGCAGGAGGTTACTTGCATATGGCCTCTCCTACATTAATGTGTCCATAGCAGCACCCACTACTGGTCTACCAGTTTGGTGCCCCTGTTACCACCAAGCCTGCTATGGGGGCGACTGAGTACCTGGCAGGATAACCAGGTGGGGCTGGATGAGATGGGCCACATCCAGTCTTGTGCACGGCCTCGAGAAGGAAAACTCGCTAAAACCGAATGTCCCAACGAAGACGGAGTGCTGCTGACTATACCCCCTGGGTATTGTGTGGGAGTCCAAACGAGCGCACACGCTACCAGAAAAATGGACAATGCCTCAGATGGATATTTCGACATGGTGTCGTCCCCGTGGACCAAAGCCAGGCGGGGACGGTGCCGGGCCCTCTGCCTCAAAGGGGCCCGCCTTAGCGACTGGCGGCTCTGCTGACCTGCGAACCAGGGGGAGGCAGTGTAGAGCAACTGGTCCACAACCAACAGCTGTGACAGGCCTACGTGTGGTGCAGTGGAATGCGGAAGGCATCCAGATCAAGAAACCAGAGCTTCAAGCCTTCCTAAGAGACAACAAGATAGACGTCATCTGCATCCAAGAAACCCATCTCACAGAAACCCGGAGATTCTTTGTCAGAGGTTACGACACCTACAGGCGAGATAGACCCTCAGGGCACAAAGGCGGAGTCATGACCCTCGTCCGACAAGGAATCCCCTCAGTGCTTACAGCGCAGACAACCGGAGAACTAGAGCTCCTGACAATTCAACTCTTTCTTCAAGGAGAAGAACTTTTCATCAGCAACTGCTACAGCCCTACAACATCGAGGCTCGACCTGAACACCATCCAGGCAGCAGAAGAGAGGCATCTCATCACCGGCGACTTCAACAGTCACTCACCGGCTTGGGGCTACAGCACAACGGACTCCAGGGGAGAAGAAGTCCAGGACTGGATGATGGACAACGAGCTGATCCTGATCAACCAACCAGAGGACAAGCCGTCGTACTACTCCAGAGCATGGAAGAGCACCTCCACCCCTGACCTTGCCATGGCCACAGAGGACATTGAGAAGCGGACCACCAGAACAGTCGGCAGTCAGCTAGGTGGCAGTGACCACCTCCCCATCACACTCCTCATTGCAGATGCAGCAACTGCACCAGAGTACTGCAGGAAGAGAGCCAGCTGGAATTTCAAGAAGGCCAACTGGGGACAGTACCAACAGCATGCCGAAGACCTTCTCAATGTCACCTTCACAGAAGACATCAACCAGAATGTCAAGAACCTCACCTCCACCATTCTGACTGCTGCCAAGAAAGCTATTCCTCGTGGCTTCAGGAGGGACTACAAGCCTTACTGGAGCAAGAGGCTGGCGGATCTCCACCAGAGACTATCAGAGGCCAGAGAAGCCATGGAGCAGAACCCCTCCCCAGAATCAACCACGGAGCACAGCAAGATCAAGGATGAGTTCTTGGCTATCAAAACCAAGGAACTCCAAGAAAGCTGGAACGAGAAGACCTCAACTCTGAGCCTGGACAACAACACCAGCAAACTGTGGCAACTCGTGAAGGCCCTGAACGAGGACACCACAGCAGCATATGGAACCACCGTGCTTGAGGAGAGTGGCACCTACCACACTGGCAAGAGAGCTGCAAACCTTCTGGCTGAAGCCTTCAAGGCTGAAAGCACCATCAATGTCCCTCCACAACGAAGGAAAGAAGTAGAAGAGCAGCTTCAAACCAAGCTCTGCCTGCAGAACAATGCCCACCCCCCATCTATGACATCTGACTTCTCCCTGGGAGAGCTCAACGATGCTATCAGGCGACTCAAGCCCAAGAAAGCTCCAGGCAAAGATGGAGTCTGCAACGAGCTGATCAAGCATCTTGGGCCAGCCGCCAAAAACAAATTACTGGAGCTCTTCAACCAGTCGTGGCGGTCAGGCGTCTTCCCCTCAGCATGGAAGGAAGCCATCATCATCCCCATACTCAAGAAAGGAAAGGACCCCAAGAGTAAGTCCAGCTACAGACACATCAGTCTTCTGAGCTGCCTCGGCAAGACCCTTGAGCGTATGGTCAATAAGAGACTAGTGTGGCACCTGGAATCGAACAACCTGATCACCAAAGAACAGACCGCCTTCAGGAAGAACAGAAACACCGAGGACCAGCTGGTGTATCTTGCTCAGTCAATAGAGAACGCCTTCCAGCAGAAGAAGAAGGTCATCGCCACTTTCATAGACCTCTCCAAGGCCTTCGACAAGACATGGAGGGAAGGCCTACTCCTGAAGCTATTGACCGCAGGTGTCGCTGGCAACTTGTTCAAGTGGATCAGAAGCTTCCTGGCACACAGAACGGCAAGGGTTAAGCTCAACGGCAACTTCAGCTACACAGTAAAGATCAGGGAAGGAGTCCCACAAGGAGGAGTGATCTCCCCAACTCTCTTCGTCGTTTTCATCAACGACATCACCAAGAACCTCTCTCGACACATCAGCCGCGCCCTGCATGCCGATGACGTCGCAATGTGGAACGCTGCCGAGTCCACTCCCACTGCTGTCGTCAGGATGCAAGAGGCTCTCAACAGCATCTCCAGGTGGGCAAGCGACTGGTGTGTCACCATCAACAGCCTGAAAACAGTAGCCACCTGCTTCTCACTCTCCAACACCAAAGAGACCCTGAAGCTGAAAGTCGGCAATCAAGTGATACCGGAGGAGGAAACTCCAACGTACCTCGGTGTCAAGCTCGACAGGAGGCTTACATGGAGTCCTCACATCCAGGAGATGGAGAAGAGAGCAACCAGAAGATTGGCCCTCATGAAGAAGCTCTCGGGCACAAAGTGGGGTGCCAACAGCAGAATCCTCAAGCAAGTGTACACCGGCAACGTCCGTCCTGTGATGGAATACGGTTCAGCAGCATGGTCCACAGCAGCCAAGAGCAACACCAGGAGACTGGCCAAAGTACAAAGCGCTGCCATGAGACTCATCACAGGAGGACTGAAAACAACACCCATCCACAAGCTGGAAACAACAACAGGACTCCTTTCCCTGGACCAAAGACGAGAAGAAAAAGTTCTGATCCAACATGAAAAACTACAGAGGCTGCCCTCACACCCAGCCCACCAATATCTACAACAGCCAACCAAGAACAGGCTGAAGCGGGATAGCTTCATCCATCAGGTCAAGAAGCTGGCGGCTGCCGTCCCAGACCTCCCAGCAGAACGAGAGCTCCTCCAGGACGCCGAGGACTGGGACACCCCGACTACTGAACTCATGTTCTGCCCTGACGTCCCAGGAGTGAGGTACAAGGGCGAGCAGTCAGAGGCTGCGCTACGCTCCCTCACTCTGGAGCTCCTGGACCTGAAGTATCCCAGGCCCATGTGGATCCACGCATACACGGATGGATCCTCTGATGCAGCCGTCAGCAACGGAGGCAGCGGACTACACCTGCGCTTCACCGATGGAAGCACCCTCTCCAGATCCCTGCCTGCTGGAGCCCGGTCCACCAACTACAGGGCTGAGCTCACTGCTCTTCATGAGGCTGCCCGGCTCCTTGCTGCAGAAGCGCCCGCCTCAAATATCGTCTTCCTGTCTGACTGCCGCTCCATCATCGAGAGCCTGCAGTCGCCCAGTGAACAGCTGGAAAGAGACACACAGCGACTGTTGATTGCCCTCTCGCAATACACGAAGGTAGCAGTCCAGTGGATACCTGCTCACTGTGGTCTGTCAGGAAACGAGGAGGCGGACAGGCTGGCTAAGTCGGGCAGCAAAATGGAGCAGCCACACACCCCAGTCTCTTATAAGGAAGCCAAGACTCTGGTCAAGCGGCACTTCCAGGCAACCTGGACCACCCAGCATGACCCTCCATCTGACGACCAGATGGCACACCTCCAGCGCCATGAACAGACCACGATTTTCCGGCTACGAACTGGTCACTGCCGCCTGCGTCACCACATGCATCGCCTGGGCCTGTCACACACCCCTGACTGCCCGTGTGGAACAGACCTCCAGACCCCAGAGCACATCCTGCAGTCCTGCCCCCAGTACCAGAATGCCAGGACACAACTCTGGCCTGCAGGACAGACGCTGGACGTAAAACTCTGGGGCTCCAAGCAAGACCTCAAAACCACTGCCCGCTTCATAAGTTTGACAAACCTGGACATCTGAGGCCCCATTTGGAGGAACGCAGAAGAAGAAGAAGAAGGTGAAGTAGGCCTTTACCTTTCCACTAATTAAAAAAAAAGTTTCCAATACTCTAATTGCCCTTTTTCCCTCTATTTTCACCCAGAGGAGTTGTGCCAAACGCTAAAGAAAGAACTATGCAACCGAAAGAAGAAAGAGAAGGAAGTCTCACTGCTCAAAGGTTAGTTTTCATTTTATTTCTCTGTGTGTGACTATTGTGGAGTTCAATCAAGGACAGTAATGGCTATTGTGGAGAAAGTAATTATTCCTCTTGTGCATTTGACCGTAGCAACCACCTGACCAACCTGTTCAATACTTCTTATGGCGTTTTTGTTTTTGTGTTTAACTTCATAATTTTAAATTGTATAGCATTCGTGTGTGTTGTAAAGTTGCTAACCACGGTAACACTTTATGTGTTATAATGTTATGGGTTTCCATTATATTTAAAAGTTCATTTTTACTTTTCTTTCTTTCATTGTATTGGTATTTATTTGTGTTTTAAAGTCGCCACTCAAGGTAACACTTTGTCACTGCTGTTTAATTATGCGGTATTTTTTTTGTATAGAACACTTTCTAAGTAATCGAGGCAAATCTTTCTTCCGTTTTTAACTGCATAGTAGTACTGATGCCATGGTGTCTGAAATCGCTGATCAAAGCAAGCCCTCTGTTCAAATTGTTCTAGTGTTGTAATTTTGTGTTACTAAATCAGCAGTCGAGGCCGTTGTAAAAGCAAGAGCACGCCCTTTGTTTGGTTAGAGGTCAAATCCATTATGTAAAGTTCAAACTTGAAAGTTTTGAAATTCCCTTCCAAATTTTTGCAGAAACCTTTCAAGAGGAAGTCACTCGCGAGAAAGCTTTTCGAGACCAGATGGCAAGGCAACTAGAAGTACTTCGAGGTTAGTTACTACCAATATAGTCTCGTTTTATCTTTCCTGGGCCTTATTTTATAGTTTCTGTCGCTTGAGTTTAAAAATAAAGCTTCTTTCGAAAGAGTGGTATCCTTTGACAAATTATAACAATAAAATGTCTTTGGCGAACAGGAACAAGTGCAAAGTAAGAAAAACAGTTTATTAATTAATCTTCTCAACAATAAAAAGGAAGAAAACAAACATACAACTATAGTATAAGAGACAAGAAATACAATGAAATCGATGAGAAAAAAAAGTAATAAGGAAATAAATGAACTAACGAGAAACAGATACATGCACCCAAGAGTAAACCTTACACAATGTACTAACTGTCGATTGAAAAGTTAAGGTAAATAAATGCCTGAAGCAATCTAAAACAATTAAAAAAAATCAGTTTGGCGGAGGGGAATAAAAAAATAAAATAAAAAGATAAAAACATAAAACCATAAAAAGTAACGTGCAAGTTAAAAAAAAAAGAAAGTAAAATAATTGCAACACACCCAAACACACCCAAACACACACGCACACACACACGCACACACACACTTACACAAATAGAAATAGTTCGAGACTGCGCGTTGGACGTGAACAGATAATTAAAATAGTGATGAACTCGTCTATTTCAGATTTTTTTTGGTAACCGTCAGTTTCAAAGACACACGTATCTGGTCAGTTTCACTCTGACAACTATTATTAACTTATGGCGAGAAGGAGTGGGGTGTAACTTCTAGTGAGAGGAAAACAAACGGTGATTGGTTTAACGGGTATCTGGGTGACCAATCAGAGGTGATCTTGCATAATTGGGCTAGTTTCTAAACGAAGATATGAGAAATGTGTGAACTTTTAAAAGATTTTAGCGTGTTCTTGTGGAGAGAGATGTTCACTGCCAAACAATAAGGTGTTGATGTTTCTAAAAGTAGGGTCTACTTGGTTAATTGTTTGCCTACGTACAGTGCCGAATATAGGCCTAGGACCAAAAAGCATGACATGTTCAGATGTTTCTGTAGGATGCCCACGATGACAGAATGGGTCTTCTAACAAGCGACGGTGGAACATGTCATAATTAAGGTTACTTACGCCAAGGCACGGTGCAAGGAGGCAGAAGAAGAGGGAGACATAAAACGAGGTGGGAGGACAACATTCAAGAATGGACTGGCTTGATACTGAGCGAAGCCATGAGGGTTGCTGAGGACAGAGAAAGATAGAGTACGCTGGTTAAACGATCATGATCATCATCTGTGGTGCCCCAACGACCTTCGAGTTACGGAATAGGATAGGATGGATGGAATTTTCTTTAATTTTTTTCGGGGAGATCATTCCACATACTGTGGTTGAAGGAAGAAAAGAGTTTTTGTAAAGCTCGTTTGTTGTGTTGTGGTTGTGTTATTTTTATTGGGAGGGGGTAGGAGAGGGGAGCG
The DNA here is from genome assembly GCA_036898135.1 of Oncomelania hupensis. Lineage (NCBI taxonomy): Eukaryota > Metazoa > Mollusca > Gastropoda > Littorinimorpha > Pomatiopsidae > Oncomelania > Oncomelania hupensis. The sequence goes on from JBAHVR010000128.1 coordinate 62,651, forward strand.
GGGAGAGGGAGAGAAACGTTTTGACAAATCAAAAAATATCTTTTCGATGTCACGAATTTTTAGCCTACTCTATGATCAGCATTCCATTGTGTTACTCCCAGTCATTCTGACACTTCTGTTTATTTCCAGAAACATTGACCAACGAGCTGGAGCAAGAAAGGAAAGTGCGATTTTCTTTGCAGCAGAAACTTAAAGGTGAGTACTCCTTGGACACTTCCTTACAACACTTCTTTTTTTTGTTTGCATTGTGATCATGCTACCTGCAGCGCCATGAACAGCAGCTGCATTGTATTAATCATATTACCTGTAGTCTCATTAAAATCTGTGGAAAAAGAAGTAAAAAAAAATCATTGAAGTCTTCCATGGACCAAGTATCACAGATGAGTGGGTCTGATATTCGTCAAATCACGACTTCTACAACTCATTTTTAAAAAATAATAATAATAATAATAATAATAATAATAATAATAATAATAATAATAATAATAATAATTATTATTATTATTATTATTATTATTATTATTATTATTATTATTATTATTATTATTATGGCAATAATAATGGAAGCTATTCAGAACTTCAAAATTTAACTATTTTCCCGCTACAATTCTTAGCTTTCTAGATCCCTCATGTATGTGAGTTGGGATCATGAAGAACAAGGGTGAAAATGCTTGGAAAGTTATGAGTTCTGTTGAGTTAGAATGAAAAACAGGAGATGACAAGTTTGAACAGTTTTGGAGTAGGAGACAATATAAGACATACAGCAATTGGCTCATTCTGATTCCCCACTATTTTGGAGTATTTCCAGCTGATTTATCTGGAAATTTAAAAAAATAAAGAAAGAAAGAAAAAAAGGCATCTTTTCTGTACTTCAAATTATGCTTCCTTCAGAAAGAGTCCGCAGAATTTTTTTTATGGAGGGAATTGCATTTTGTTTGGGTTAGCATTAAGGTTTGATATAATTAGCTTGTTATCAGGAACACAACTCTATCCCCCCAAAAACACTGCGTCGATGATGACATTCCTTGGTGGGTGTCTTTATCACATGCAAAAACATAATTAGCACACAAAATTAGTTGTGCATGGAAGGCAACACATCAGTTCCGTGCCCACAATAAACAAGAAAATTTTGATGTAAACCGGCCTCTTAATGGGTGTCAAATCATTTTCTTTCACACATGAAAAACGGAACCCATTAGGCCTACATAGAAAAAAAAGAAGAAATAGACAAAAGAAAGAAAAGTGGCACACGCATTATCAAGATCAGAAATGTTAATTCATGTTAAAAATTAAAATTAAAAAATATCCTTTACATCCTTAACAAGCTAGCAGTAAGGTCAATATAAATTAAAATAAGCAGCTGCTGTGCAGTGTACCCAGAACTTTTTCCTTTGTAACTAATGGAAATGTTCAGTGTATCGAGTAAAGAAATGAACAACAATTTACAAGCACAGGAAAATCCCTTATAAGCCATAGTTATCAAAGTACATCAACACCATCAAACAAAATGGCAAACGATTCAAATGTATCTCCAGAAGCCGACTGACTGACCGCCAACCGCCAACTGAATGTTTGACCACGATCGCTGAGGTTTTTCACCGGGTATTCCGGTTTCCTGTCTCCCTTCAATAATGGAATTGGATGCAGTCAATATAAAAATTTTAAAAAATAAAAAAATCAATTTTCTTTCCGCCTTCTAATAGTGATTTCCCTGCCTTTACACCACATGTTTGAGTGATACATGTGTATTTGTTTTGTGTGTGCGAGTGGGTGATACATGTGAGCGTGTATGTTGGTACAGATCGCCGCGCTTTGAGCCTGATTGGTGATTTGTAAAAAGGCGCGTATATGACATCCAATATTATTATTATTATTATTATTATTATTATTATTATTATTATTATTATTATTATAAGTACCTGTATACCAAAAATAAACAAAATCGATTCAGCCGTTTTTGAGATATTGAGACGAAATGTATTAAGCAATAAATTGATCTCAGCAACCTTGACCTTTGCGATAGAGTAAATATAATTGCACGGGGCTCTGGCCACTAACCTAGGTAATGTTTCTAGGAAGTTTGGTCAAAATCCGTTTTAGTGGATCTTGAGGTGTGGCAAGGGACTGACGGGCAGAGCGACCGACCGACATTTGGATCGTTCTGATTGCCCGCTATTTCAATGTATAATCGAAATGCAAAATTCCCCACCAAGAAAATTTAAGAAGTCAGTTCTTCACAATTTAATGTCTTCACCATAGTGATATTTGAAAGGGGTGGGAGGTGGGGTGGATGGGGGAAGACTAATGATCAATGTGAACAATTACTGAAAGCGATAAGGGACGCTGGATATGATGTAATAATGGCACACTCAACTATTATTCTATGCCTCCCTGGCTCACCCTCCACCTCTATCTCCCCCTTTCTCTCTCTAAATTAATTATTAAAGTGATGCATTTCGTTAAGTCTTTAATGTAATAATAATTTATTTATTTATTTATTTTTATCGATATTTATTATTATTATTATTATTATTATTATTATTATTATTATTATTATTATTATTATTATTATTATTAAGAGTGGGGGATGGATGTCTAAAATTGTTAACGATAATGACAAAGATAATGTGTGTGTGTGGGTGCGTGTGTGTTTTGTGTGTGTGAGAGAGTTATATGATTCCAAGTTAATGTTAAAGGTTCTTTATTATGTTAATTTGCTAAGGGACAGATTGGAAGATTAGGCGTTGTAATTAATCTAAAATCGTTAGCTTTAAGACAAAAGTTTCAATCCCTCCACCCCACCCCCTCCTTTCCTCCTCCTCTCTCTCTCTCTCTCTTTCTCTCTCTCTCCCTCCGCCCTCCCTTTTCTTGTTATATTGTTAAAAAGAGAAGGGTAACATATTTTTTGATAGTGTGGAAAAAAAAGACAAAAAAGTTGGAAAAAGAAATATGACGAGAAATGTGAAAGGACGAGAACGATGAGTAGGGTGGGGGGACTATGAAATGAAAATACGAGTAAACATGAAAAAAAAACAGTTCTCCATTGACAATTTTAGTACTGATCGGTTTATTCATGTAAGTTAACCTTTCTACATTAAATTTATAGCCATATCATTTGGTTGAATGTTGCAGAGGCCCACGACGCTCTGCACAACTTCTCCTGCAGTATGCTCACTGCAGCCAGAGACTGCAACGTGAAGGACTCCCCTGCTCTGCCTCGCTAACCGAACGAAGTCAACATGCAGTCTACGGCACCGCAAAGTCAAGTCAAGTGACAAATTAAGTCAAGAAGTCTTTGTTTAACAGTCAGTGTGTTGACCGTTACTGCAGTTAAGGATCTTTCTATCTCACTCAAATATTACGGAACACTAACATTTGACATGTTTTCTATGGGGAAAAACTGTCAGACTGAGCAGCTAAACAGCACCTTTCTATATCACTAAGAGAAGAAAAAACAAAACTTTCAATCTGAGGTATCCATAGAAAATTCGACTTTCAAATGACAAGTTGATAACCAATTTGATACATTATATTGTGTTTTGTTAACCAAGCACGAAACAGGAGAAGACTTAACCTACTTCTTGATTTTTAGTGGAACCTTTTGAAGTGAGTCTTCTAACTGCATTTTCAAGACTTTCAAATGATGTATGGTTAACATAACCCACACAATATTATATGTTAACTATGCTCTTCTTGAGAACTTCTTGATCCTTCTTCATTTGGACATGTTGGAGCCAATCCTGAACTGCATCCAAACAATGTGAACCACGTCTTTGACTCATGGCTGCCAAGAACAAGAAGAAGACTTCTTTTTTGTTCTTCTTTAGTGGAATAGTTTGGATTGGAGTCAAGTTTCGAACTCTGTTATTAAATGTCAGTCACTGCTTTAAATTACTGAAGGAAGATTCTCCAAAAATTATTACACACACTTGAGAACATCTTTTTTGTCTGTTTGTGTCTTTTTGAATCGGGCCCCACAACTGTATTCAATGGAAGGAGAACACCACTTGAAAGCTTTGAAGCATACAAAACGCTTTTCTTAGTGGTCGTCTTCTCTTCTCTTTCTTTATTAGAACTGTTGACTGCCCAAAATAAGAAGAAGTTGAGTAGAAAATGTTGAAGTCAGTCTTGAAAAGCGTTAAAAAATATACGTCACTACTTTGAATTGTTCTAAAATACAGCGTGATGATTGTTGCTATGATAATTTGTAATGATGTTTGTATTCTATTTTGTTTTTGTAAACGGGGGTTCGATAAATTAGAGTACAGCCTCAGCGTCCCCTGCGTGGGATGTCTTTATTGTAAAGTGACCTGGCTGGTGGAGAGCTTTCAGTTTTACCACTAGGGTTGTTTTAAGCAGATCTTTTATGCGGATCGGGGGTTGTCCGGTCCTGATTTGGCTCGGAAGAGTCCGCTGGACCTAAAGCAATAATCATGTAATGTAATGTAATGGTTGTTGCTATCGAAAGCAAGAAAAAAACAACTTGGACCTGTTTGTGTAGGCTACAGCATTTTGCATTATAATCAACCCCGATCTACATTCAAAGATAAAAACCCACTATCTTCATTCGTGTTAATGACACATTTTTTTAGGACTTCGTCTTGATCTTATATGAATTATATTACTGTTGAAATAAATGCCCAAACCAAAATGAATGTGAACCTCTATGCTGATTTTCTGAAACCGCAAAGAAACTGAATTATTGAGACGTAATAAAATGCCGCAAAGAATATTAATTAATAACCCAACTCAGTTCTATGTTATGCCGATTGTTGTGTCGATCATTTGCTTTTTGGTCGGCAAGGTGTCTTTGTGGTGTATATATATATATATACCTATTTTTCCATGCTGCAACATTCCAACAAAATGAATAGTTCTTTTTCCACGAGGAAACAATAGTGCTTATTTTGTCCAAATAGACAAAACAGGACAATTCCTATACAGCCTACTGATGTATAAAACAATAGTATGTGTTCAAATCCTTTCTACATTTAATTATGTGTTGGTCACTTTGAAGCCCGTATGCCTGATAAGAGACCATATTAACAAATGGTATATAGTCATTTCTTACCAATCCCTTGATCCATCGTTTACATTTGGTGGATACTTACTCAACTTTTAATCTTTTTTTTTAAAGTCGTGACTGATATTTTCAGTTACACAATATGTCACTGTCTTTTTTAAAAATTTAATTTGTAAACCTCATTTACAAGTTCGTGATTTGTTAATTGAGATGGATCACGATGCTATTAGTTTTAATAAATTGTTATAACTATAACCGTATCTATGAGTTCTTATACAACTTCCAAATTAAGCTCGTAGAACTTCCATTTTGTTATTTAGTCGTATTGCATTGAATCATGTTGGATTCTGAATAATGACTACTATTACTGGCTTATTGTCGATGGAATTATATATACATAACCGACATTGCGTTGTTATTGATTTGATTACACATGTGTGCTTTGTTATTGATTTGATTGCACATGTGCTTTGTTGATTTAAGAAAGTTTATTTCTACTCTGATTATCTTGTTACATTAAACAATTCTCTGCAGGTAATTAGTCCGATTTGGTCTACCCATGGATAATAATTAGTTTCGCAATGAGTTCGAATGCTTTAAATGTTTAACAATGTAATATTAAGCACTCTAAATTATTTTTATGTGGCTAAAACAAAATCTTTAATTTGTTTGAGCTGACCTTAGTTAGACCTATGTGGATAAGAAAAATCTTGTATTTGCCTTATCTAATTTAAATACCCTTTGTCCTGTTTTGTTCAATTTAAATTACCCGTAGTCCTGTTTTGTTCTTTTTTAAATGATAAAAAAGCCAAGAGGCCTCTGATTTTACGCCTTCTTTCAATCAAAGAGGTGCTATTGATTGCTTGGAACAACACATATTAAATATATTTATATTTATTGCTTCCTCCACCCCCATCCAGCCTATGGTAGAAGTAGTATGTGAGGTTTTATTAAGTATAAACATTTGTTTAGCAGAACTATGTTCATATTTTAACCCCCAAAGGTGGTGGAGATTTTAAATCGTACTGATAATACTCACAATATCCTGAGGAAGATGAATGAAGAATGAGACTGAACCTTCTTGTATTGTCTCTTCTGATTTAACTGAAAGTTATGTTGCAGGAAGTATTTTCAGATTGAACTATTTTACTCCAATTTAACATAAATAAATGAAGAACAATTTGTAAAACGACTGAATATTTCCATGCAAATGCTGCTTTTTATAGATTTTGCCCCATTATATTATATTTTTTTCTATTGGAACAACTATCCGTAAACGCTGAAGCATCTGCAATCAACTACTAACTAGTAGATGAATGTTATATTACACTGATTGGATACACAATGATGGCTGATTAGTGATTTTCAGCATTTACACTTTACAAAATATTCGCTGCAAAACTCGAAGGTAAATAACTAAATATCACACGAACTGTCGTTTATTAATAATAATGTCCTATGTGATTTTGGTCGATTTGTTGTTAGCTGCGGCCTATGTATTATTGTTTATTAGTTCAATTTTGTTTGGTCATTTGCAAAGCTAACAAGTCTTTAATGATTGCAACACGCCCCAGAATTTACCCAATGGAAACAAATGCTAGCAGTTGTTTTATTCTATTTACCCAATTTGCTGTTTAGTCGTTTTTGACTTAAAAATTGTCAAGCTAAATTGATAATGATTAGTTGCACTGATTGATAACCGATTTGTTGTGCTTTTCTACAGCTATTTATAATTGATTAACTGTACGCTTGATCATAATAAGTGCTCATCACTCTGAGGTAAAGTTATAACGGATTATGATGTAATTCCGGAAAGTTGTTAGTATTTTTTTATGGAACCCCATAAGGCGTACATTTACATGCAAGATTCGAAATTCAAGATTTAATTCTTTTGCCCCTTTTGGGGTGTGGAGTAGCCTACCACAAAATAATAACACTCTTTCTTGTAGGTAATTATCTCACGTATTCCCCCCGTGGGGGTGCCGTGAGTTTCTTTATAAATAGTATCCCCACTTTCTGGAAGTTTAATGCTTTAGATTCCCACTGTCGCTGTCTTTCTCTTTTGTTCCTTCTCATTCCTACTCTGTTCTATCAATGTACTATAATATCTTCTTCGCTAGACCAGTCACTTACCTTCTTTTCTTGAAAACTTTTCCAGAACTTCTCAGTTTTAAATGAAGTCTGTTGGGTCAGCTTGGGAATATTGGACGCTTTCTGCCAAATGGTCACTAGGGTTTTGTATGATATTATTATTTAGCAACGTAGGCATTTTATATGTATGTGTTTTGTTGATATTTTATAATTATGTTAATATTCTATTTTGTTTTTGTAAACGGGGGTTCGATAAATTACAGTACAGCCTCGGCGTCCCCTGCGTGGTATGCCTTTATTGTAAAGTGATCGGCTGGTAGAGTGCCTTCAGTGTTACCACTAGGGTTGTTTCAGCAGATCTTGTATACGATTAGGGGTGTGTCCTCTTTCAACCAACTTATGGTCCTGATTTTGTGGTCCTGATTCGGCTCTTTGCAGTCCGCAGGACCCTGTAAGCAATGAATAACTCACTAATTAGCACTAACCCCATGTATATAAATTATATAGAAAATAATTTTTTCTCGATTTTCTGCAGCGCAGCTATAAAAGTAATTAATTATATTAAAGTTGGCGGAAATGGATAAGTGGATAGGTTTTACGTGTTTGCTGCAGATAGTTATTTTTTGTTTGATGTTATTAAATCCATGACGCAATCCTTTCTAACTGAAGATCAGATGAGCGAAACTATATATTAAATGGATCATAATTAATGCTTGTTATATCATATCTCAGTGTTATGCATCTTTTGATTTTGCAGCATGTTCGGTTCTTGTTTTTTTAAAACTTAACAAAATTTAATCTTCAGGTAATTGCGATACAGTAAGCTCTCTTTCTCCGATGTGCCGTACCTTTAACAAAGTTATGATCAAACGCTCACGCGCGATCAAACTGACTGCAGTAATTAACATTTGGTTCCCAATGAACAGCAAAGCTTCGAAGCAAAGAAAGGAGTTTGGTGTATTAAGCTTAACAGTTGAAATTTGCAGTTAAAGAAACCAGGGAAAGGAATGGGAGGCGGAGGGCGGGGAGTGACGAAATGGAGAGAGAGAGAGAGGGGGGGGGGGGCGGAAGACAGAGAGAGAGAGGATGGAGGGGGACAACGAACAGAGACGCAGAGAAATAGATGGAAGAGAGAGACAAACCTAGAAATATGAATGAAATTTAAAATGAATTAGCTTCACAGAATACCAACACAGTACAGTATCTATTGCGCGATGCTGTCCATCTATCTACATGCGGTAAAACTATCTTGTAAATATATTTTACACAGTACTATTGCTTTTCGATGCTGCATTCTCATTACTATTTTCATTTTTATTAGATAGCTTCACGTTTAAAATAGTATGCCCAGATTTAGTAGAATGTATATTTGGTAGCTAGTTAAATTATACCTCTCTATCCTATCCTATCCTATCCTGTCCCATAACCCGAAGGTCGTAGGGGCACCACAGATGATCGCTTAACCAGCATACTCCATCTTTCTCTGTCCTCAGCAGCCCTCATGGCTTCGCTCAGTGTCAAACCAGTCCATTCTCGAATGTTGTCCTCCCACCTCTTTTTCGGTCTCCCCCTTCTTCTACCTCCTTGCACTGTGCCTTGCAGAATGGTCTTTGCAAGGCCTGATGATCTGGTGACGTGGCCATACCATCGGAGTTTCCGTTTCTTCACCACTGTGAGCAGGTCATCGTGTTGTCCAATGGCTTGTGTGATGGTCTGTCGGACTTCAACGTTGGTGATGTGTTGGGTATAGGAAATGCACAGAAGTCTTCTGTAGCCCCTCATCTCCATGCTTTGTATTCTTCGTTGGAGATCTGCTGTGAGGGTCCATGCTTCGCAAGCATATAGGAAGATGGAGATGACCAGAGAGCGCAGCAGTCTTACTTTGGAATGTAGACTGATGGTTCTGTCTTTCCAAATGGGCTTCAACCTTGTCAGGGCAGCAGTTGTTTGTGCGATCCTGGAGAGGACTTCCTGACGAGACCCATTGTCTGACACAATGGCTCCTAAATATTTGAAGCTGTGCACTGTGTTGAGGGATTGGCCAATCCCTCAATACCTCTCTACTAAGTGAAAATGCACAAGATGTAATGTTAAAACGTAACCCAAAACTTTGTTTATCAGACATTTTTGTTTTCGAGTTTTATCTTACATTTATGCAGATAATCCTAGTTGTAATTAATAAAATAGCCGTAACCCTAAAACGTTATTTATTTTTAACAATAGAGTGGGGTTGTGTGATCTGTTTTATGAAATTTTGGGAAGAACAAAAACTGCACGTAATGAACAGGACAGTTTAAACGGGTAAAAAATTTTCGGAATACATGTCTATGAATTGTAAATTCAGATACCGTCACATCCTGTCACATCCTGTAAGTACAAAATAAGGTGATGGCACAGTATTGAATCCCATAAATTACAATAATAAATTGGTGCCCAAGTATTTGCCAACCACTATATTTATCTTATCTTTCGCAGCTGCTGTCTTGTTTGGATCATGTATAGCTGTTTCCTATACTAATTATGGAGTTTTGACCGGGAGTTTGGATGACTTTGCTTTTCTTTTTGTTTGTGTCATGTGGTATGAACATCAATTTAAGTTATATAATTAGATTGTATGTGACGAGTGCAAATATCAATTCAACCAAGTCATAAGGCCAATATGTTGTTGTAGCAGTTGTTGTTTTTCGTACACCGTTTTAAGGCTCATTCATGTTTTCTTAGCAAGATAGTTTTGTCTCGCTTTGTTTTTACAACTATTTATCGAGCTTTTAAATCTACAATGATATGTTTTAAGCCGAAAGACTTCTATTTACCCCAAACAATTGATTCTACTTTTAATATATAGCCTATTGTTAGTTGTTTTAATATCGATGAAAGGAAATTCTCTTGAAACTGCTCGTATTTTTTGCTTTTTCGTGGATGTTTTATAAGACAGATGTGTGGGTGTGGGGGTGGGGGTGTATGTGTGTGTTTGTTTTTTTTGTTTAATTACATTATTTTAGCCAATCAAATCGCCTCTTTCTTATTCATATCTTGCAGGAGTGGCGCGATTGGTTTGTAAAATTCTTGCAGCCAATCTTATCGATTGTTAAGTTGTATTGTTGGACCCGTCTGCGTGAAAGAAGCTAATGCTCATAAATAAGAGAAATACACTAATAACCGGTATACTAAAAAGATATCCATTTTATTGTGTTATTTTTATTAACACCGTTGACGTACGGCTGTGATTCACTGGAAGACACTGTATACCCCAACAATTATACTTGTATGGCTGGATAAGATTAATTGTATGCTTTCTTTTATTAATTACTAATGAATTGTACGTAACACTTTGTCGTTTTTAAGATTCTTGCTTAATTTGTATTGACTGGACAGGCCCATGACCTTTTCATGATATTTACAATGCCTTTTTCTGACTATTGGTATAAATGATATTACAGTACCAGTGTTTGATATTATTTTTAATGTTTTGTACTTTTCTCTGACATGCTGTGTATGCTATAGTTCTAGCAACACAGTTCGCAACAATTGCAATAATGGCACATATTAACACTTTGCTGTCGTACATTTTTGTAAGCAACATACGTTGGTTTTCGGTGGTTTATCCGAAGTATGTATTTTGCAGATCCATAATATTATTGTTTTCCCGATTTATTGTTGAAATAGTTCCACTGAATTCGCGTAGGTTTTTAAGAGCATTATTCCATAACCTTAACTTTAACATCGTGCTTTAATACTAATTTAATCTGTAACATATGCCTATACATTATAAATCCATAAGAGAGTGTACAATTAGAAACATATAATTTAACAGTGATTCTAAAGAGGATTGTACAGTCCGTACAATCCTTTTTAGAATCACTGTTAAATTATATGTTCAGATGGTGGTGCCGGGGGTTTCAGTATATAAGTACTATCCCCACTTTCTGGAAATTAAGTGCTTTAAATTCCCACTGTCGCTGTCTTTCTCCTTTGATCTTTCTAATTCCTACTGTGTTCTATCAAACTACTATAATATCTTCTTCTTCGCTAGACCAGTCACCTACCTTTTTTCTTGAAAATTCTTCCGGGACTAGACTCCTTATTTGTGTGTGAGGTCTGTTGGATCAGCTTGGGAATATTGAACGCTTTCTGCCAGGTGGTCACTAGGGCTTCCTATGATGTTATTATTTGGCAATGTAGGCATTTTATATTATGTGCTTTGTTGATATTTTATAATGATGTTTGTATTATATTTTGTTTTTGTAAACTGGGGTTCGATAAATTAGAGTACAGCCTCAGCGTCCCCTGCGTGGGATGTCTTTATTATAAAGTGACCGGCTGGTGGAGTGCCTTCAGTGTTACCACTGGGGTTGTTTTAGCAGATCATTTATGCGGATCAGGGGTGAGTCCTCTTTCAGCGAAGTTGTGGTCTTGATTTTGTGGTCCTGATTCGGCTCTTTGCAGTCCGCTGAACCCTGTAAGCAGTGAATAACTAACTCTCCGCCCTCTCCACGCGCCCATCCCCCTGTTTTACCTCAAACCCTCAATCCCGTCCATTCCCTCCACTTTCTCACCACTATTCTCCAGTCCCCTTGTGTTAAATACCTCCATATTTACCACAATAGTCGATGTTGATCCGGAGTATTAATTAAACCCTACATAACCGTGCCGTGAGCTTTACAATTTTAAATTATTTTGGCGTATAAATCATATTTTATTACTAATTTTTGACCAGACTCTTTAACTAACCTATTACAAAGTGCAACAGTCACTGCACAACTGAGAAAAACAACTCTTTTTTTGGGGGGGTGGGGGGGTGGATTCTTACTCTGTTATTCGCTTTTACGTAGTTTTTTTTAATTGTTATCTTTGCCATGTAGTTGTTAGTTGATTCTATGTACTGATCGAAAAGGACCTTAATGTAAAACAATGGCCTCAGTCCAATTTATTATTATCCTATCATATCATATCCTAAACCCTAACTCGAAGGCAGTTGGGGCAACACATGATGATCGTTTAACCAGCGTACTCAAGCGTACCCCATCTTTCTCTGTCCTCAGCAACCCTCATGGCTTCGATAGTGTCAAGCCAGTCCATTCTCGAATGTTGTTCTCTTACCTCTTTTTTCTGCTTTCCTCTTTCTTCTGCCTCCTTGCGCCGTGCCTTGCAGGATGGTCTTTGCAAGGTCTTATGCTCTGGTGACGTGGCCATACCATCGGAGTTTCCTATATTTACCACTGTGAGCATGTCGTCGTGTTGTCCAATGGCTTGTGTGATGCAGAAATTGTTTACACACTTTCAGTTTAACCATTTCGTTGTGGGCGGCCCTTGTGTCTACATTTGACCACTGGTCTTATTATTATGTTATGGACCTACATAAAGTTCATCAATTTTCAGTGCGACAGATGTTAGAATGTAATTTTTATATTTAATTCAAGCAGGTGATCTTATTGCCAATTTATCTTATTTCTTCAAGTATTTTTTAAAAAAATGTTTTATTTATGTGTTTATTTATGCATTTATTTATTTATTACTTTAGTGTTTGTTTCTGACTTTAAGTATGGCAAAATACCGTTCATAGGATCAGTGCCAGCACTAGTGTATATACCTTTGGATTCAGCTTTAAATGAAATTAATGACGACGTACTAATATGTGTCAAGCTTATCAACCTTAGTTTAAAAAGAGTGAACCATTTGAATATTATTTGGTTGTTAGTTGTTGAAAAAAAGTTGTACAATCAGATCCTGTCCATGCATGCACATGTGTTTTATGTTTAAGTTCTGTGTTTTCAAGTTTGGTCGCTATATTTGCATTACAATAATAACCGATTGCCGTATACACTGTTTCTTGTATCAAAACGCGCATTATAACTTTAAGGGCATTGTTGATAATATTATTGCCCGAAAAGTATGATTAATTTACTGCCCGCACTACCAAGTCCCAACCCTACCCCTTTCACCACGCCCGTTGAAGTGCCGGGGTTTTCTAAAAAGTATCCCCACTTTGTGGATATTTAGTGCTTTAAATTACTATTATTTCTGTCATTCTCATTTGTTCTTTCTCGTCCCTAATCTGCTCTATCAATCTACTATCTTCTTAGCTAGACCAGTCACCTACCTTTTCTCTTGAAAACTCCCAAAAAATTCCTCTCCTCATTTGTGTGTGGGGTCTGTTGAGTCAGTTTGGGGATATTGGACACTTTCTGCCAAATGGTCACTAGGGCTTTCTATGGTATTATTAGTTAGCAACAAAACATATTCACGTCTGAAACTATATCTTTATAGTCACGCGACATAAGACTGCTCTAGTCCTGTAACTCAACTGAACCAGATGCTTTTATTATACATGCTCCAGACCTCTTTCTGTGAGCGAATGTACCGTAGGCTACCTGTGCATTTCTTGTCTATTGCACAAAGAAGTATGTTAGTGTTCCTCCCTTAATTGATGTAGTAGTTCTGCATATAGGCTATAATTATTTTGTTGGTTTATGATAACTATGCCTTTACTGATGCAGTTTTATACAACGTGCACTGTGTTGAAGATAGCACCATGAGAAACAATGTCAATGGTTGTTTGTTCGGTTGGTTTATACATTTACGGGCATTTTTTCTACACACCCAAACACACTGCACCCGCCCCACTAACGCAACAAAATCCAGGTTAGTAAGGGAAATTACCTCCTGCAAATTAAATCAAATTGATACAATTATAAGCAATGACACTCCAAAATAATGCAGGTTTTACGCTTGTGCAAATCCGTGTAGTTAATTTGTGCCAGTAATTTGGTGGAAGTTAGTTGCTACAACCCTGCCATGCCACATGTTTCAGATGTATGATGTTATAAAACATGAAAGTCGTCTGTTGTTTATAATATTGTGTTTGTTAAGTGGCATGACATTCACGCAAGAGGTAATTGTTGTTGAGAACCACTAAATTTGGTCCCCTCCTCCCCCCCAATTTTGTGGATGCCGTTTCTTGTTTAAATATGGCCACGATGTTTTGGTCCTTCGTTTGAGTTCCCGGGGTTTTCTGTTTAAAGTGTATCTCCACTTTATGGAAAGTTAGTACGTACTTTAAATTGTCATTCTCATTTGTTTTTTCTCGTTCCTAACCTGTTCCATCAATCTACTATCTTCTTCGCTAGACCAGTCACCTACTTTTTTTTCTGGAAAACTCTCCCCAAATTCCACATTTGTGTATGGGGTCTGTTGGGTCAGCTTGGGGGTTTTGGACACTTTCTGCCAAATGGTCATTAGGGCTTTCTATGATATTATTGTTTAGCAATATAGTCATTTTATTTGTATGTGTTTTGTTAATATTTTATAATGATGTTTATATTCTATTTTGCTTTTGTAAACGGAGCTTTGATGAATTACAGTACAGCCTCAGCGTCCCCTGCATGGAATGCCTTTATTGCAAAGTGACCGGCTGGTGGAGTGCATTCGGTGTTACCATTAGGGTTGTTTTAGCAGATCTTTCATATGTGAAAGGGCAACCCTCTTTTGTGGTCCTGATTCGGCTCTTTGCAGTCCGCTGGACCCTGTAAAAAAAATGACTAACTATGTTTTGCATGGTCACTACAACTGCCACATATAAGGATCACTCGAATAACCCATTTCTTATGTAAAAAATTTCAGTAGTAGAATCTGGTCCATAGTCTGTAATTCAATAAAGTCTTGGAATTTTTATATTTTTACCACACCTTGCTTTAATCACTACAGCTGGTACATGTACGGATCAGTCTTATGAGTAG